>OY282582.1:21632230-22077230 GCA_958299025.2 Drosophila histrio | reverse complement strand
AAAATGTTGGTTCACAGCGGCTGCCCCTTGTCGCCATGGAAAGCCATAGAAAAGCTGCGCAAAAAAACAAAAAAAATATACAATAATCATCGCCCCAAACTGTGAGGCAATGTGTGAATTGAATGGCAGACAAACTCACGACATTCACAAGAGTTGCACTTCGAATTGAGCCATAAGTCTTATACAAGTATAAGATCGAAGTAGGATTCGTGCCGAACTCGAATTGTGGTTTAATAATGGAACGAATGCAATAGTTTCCGCTAACTACCATTTAAATATAGTGAACTGGGATTGAATTTCTACATTTAAATTCGTAATAAAATGTTTAATATTATAATAATATTAAATAGTAAGTTCAACGAGTAAGAAATCTCTTGTCGAGAGTGCTAGACTATGATATACCGTGGTTACTGGCTCATATGTAGATACCCTAATACGTATTTGCTCACACAAACATGCATATATGGACACAAGAAAGCACACAACATTTTTAGACCCTTTACTTTAAAAATGTATAAGGGTCTATTAAGTTTGTCAAAAAAACTAGATTTTATAGTTGCTGAGATCCACGCGTTCATACAGACGGACGGACGGGCGGACGGACGGACGGACGGACGGACGCACAGACGGACTGACACACGGACGGACGGAAGGACAGACGGACGCACAGACGGACGGACGGACAGACGGACGGACGGACAGACGGACGGACGGACAGACGGACGCACAGACGGACGGACACACGGACGGACAGACGGAAGGACGGACGGACGGACAGACGGGCGAACGGACGGACGGGCGGACGGACAGACGGACGGACGGCGGACGGACAGACGGACGGACGGGCGGACGGACAGATGGACGGACGGGTGGACGGACGTACAGACGGACGGACGGGCGGACGGACGTACAGACGGACGGACGGGCGGACGGACAGACGGACGGGCGGACGGGCGGACGGACAGACGGACGGACGGGCGGACGGACAGACGGACGGACGGGCGGACGGACAGACGGACGGACGGGCGGACGGACAGACGGACGGACGGGCGGACAGACGGACGGACGGGCGGACGGACAGACGGACGGACGGGCGGACGGACAGACGGACGGACGGGCGGACGGACAGACGGACGGACGGGCGGACGGACAGACGGACGGACGGGCGGACGGACAGACGGACGGACGGGCGGACGGACAGACGGACGGACAGACGGACGGACGGGCGGGCGGACAGACGGACGGACGGGCGGACGGACAGACGGACGGACGGGCGGACGGACAGACGGACGGACGGGCGGACGGACAGACGGACAGACGGACGGACGGGCGGACGGACAGACGGACGGACGGGCGGACGGACAGACGGACGGACAGGCAGACGGACAGGTGTCAATCGACTCGGCTATTGATACTGATTTAGAATATATATACTTTATAGGGTCGGAGATGCTTCCTTCTGCCTGTTACATACTACATTCACACAGAATCATTATACCCTTTTTTGCCCTTTTTTAATGGGAACAGGGTATAAAAAGTTGTGTAACAGATCTAAGGAAGTCTGCCAGACCCCATAAACTATATATATTCTTGGTCAGCATCAACAGACGAGTTTATATAGCCATGTGCGTCTGTCCTGCTGTATAAACATCTAGTTTGTTTTACAATTTTGCCACCACTCCTTCCGCACCCAAAGACCCAAGTAAGAAGAGTAGTTTAAAAGATACAAATTCCCAATTCAGCATAAATAAAGTATGCTCTTCTTTCGATGTGTACTAAAAAAATGTCATCGCATACGGACAATTAACACCAGAGATGTGAAGCAATAAATGTTCGAATATACAAAGGTTGAGGGCAGCAATTTGAGGCATTAAAACAAAATTATTAATTGGAGTTCTGTAGGGAAACTGGAAATTTGAATGATAATCGACTATGGCTTCATTGGCGGAATGGTCACAGAGTCGAATTCTTGCGGTGTAGCTCTAGAGTTCGACACCTGCCAGAGGCACTCTTTTTATCTGTTATTGTTAAAACATTTAAATACACTTACAATATTTGACATTCACTTTTAATTAGTTGTCGAATATAATAGAATATTATATCTTGTACAAATTTATTTAGCTATCTTTTTAAATTCAATATAAAAATACAATATTATAAGTAGAATAGATATTTAAACTATTATTATTATTATTATTATTAGCAGCCCAATTACAAATTGTATGTAGCTTAAGGGATTATGCTATAGCGACTAGGTCCTTAAGCTAACTGAGTATTTACATTGATCTTTACTGTAATTTAGATTAGTTTTATAATATAATGTAATGTGTTATGGTTTAGTTAGAGTTTAAGTTACAGATTTATATGAAGTGGTATAGACTTTCATTAATTGTTGGTTTGAGAAATTTATTTCTATTACTATGGTGTTGGGGAAAATATATTAGGATGTGGGGTATGGAAAGGGTTGTGCTGTAAGTTGTGCAGATCGCTGGAGGGGGTTTATTTAGAATAAATCTGTGGGTTAAGTTGGTGTGGCCCGATCAAAGTCTAATACATTTTATAGCATAAACAAACAGTATACTTTTAATTTAATAATTTTCTGCAATTTGTATAATTATATTTCTTACATCTAACAAATATCAAATGTGAACAAATATAGATGTAAATTTATTGTCCAGTTTTTAAATAGTTTGTTGAATTTACATTCATTTAACTGCAGCTCTCATCAGAGAATGCAATGAAAGTAAAGTATTTTATTATCTACCGTGGGAGTGTATAAAATATATTCGAATTGACTAGCATTATCCTGTTGGATGAATTTAGTGTTAGCCATATAGATCACATATAGAAACTACTACAGCTGGCTAAGATAGAAAATAGATTAAAGAATCAAAAACGCGACTAGTAAAGACAGTTATCCATTAGTTTGTTTTGCTCTTGTTTTTGTTATTTATTTTTTCTCTCTTTGCATTTCTTCTGTTTTTCTCTTTATCTGAGAATCGAGATGCCCTATTTTATGGTCATTTTAGTCAAATTTAAAGCTGTTGACTTGTCGACTTGTCGAGCCAAAACAACTCGGCCCTACCCATGACCACGAAGCCAAGAAACGGTAAAAGGCGTTGCGTCTAGACACGAATCCAAGAATCAAACGGCCATCGAAATCGTTCCTATCGCTATCAGTACTCGGATCAGAAGTCGGTCCCGCTTTGAATCATTAGTCAATAGAATTCGAGCCATCAATCTTTCAATTGCTGTTGGCTTTGGGTGTACCTATGACAAGCTAGCTGGGATAGCGCCATCGACACCACCAGCACCACCACCGACGACGACACCATCGCCATTGCTGGCAGCAGCAACTGTGATACACTGAGAGAAAAGCGGCGAATTAAAATTGGTTAAGGCGATGCTTTAAATCCAATCAACACCTGATATCAAGGCTGGAAACCTTGCAAGTCCTGTTGTCGGTTCGGTACGGTGGTTCTAACCACAGAGCAACATTTCGGTTCGGTTCGCAAACCGGTTTTAGGAGCCCCAAGGTTTTTTTTTATATTTTTTTCCAAGTGTTTTCCACTAAACCTTGATTTTTGTTATGTATAAACAATTGTACAACTCATTATAAATGCTTTATAAAATCTGTAACTTCAGATTATGTTTTTATTTTTTTTTTTAATTATTTTTTAACTTTTTGAAATTAAAGATAAATATATTAAATTTACGTAATTTTTTATGCTTCGTAACAAACTTTTTCGAGGGACAACAAAATCGGTTATGCCAAAAACTCGAAACGCTATTTAGCCAATATTAAGCATTTAGCAAAGTTCAAATAATTTATACATAAAATAAAATGATTTTGAATCAAGTTAAACTTATAGATTAGATAAAAATTAGTACGAAAACTCTTTATATAAATTGGGTTAGAGTTGTGGGTTTTAGTTGCTAGTACTCTACATATATTTAGCTATTAAATTTTATTGTAAATGAATAAATAATAAGTTGGGAACTACTCACAGCACAAGTTCGTAAAATATTGAAACAAGATTTGTAATTCTTATTCCAATTACGTTTTTAAGCAACAAATTAATCTAGTATGATTTGAATTGAAGTCTGCATAGATCACGTATCATATTCTTATTTTAAGCTATTTTTGCGCTCAGTTAGAGAAGTTTAAAATCTTAATTCAAGTCTGAATTGCACATAAAACAGGATTAAGCCGCTCATTTAAGTTTTAAAACTACTAAAATACTTACATTTTCAAACTTAACAAATCGTGTTTGAAATATGAACGCAATCCTCGACTTTCCTAATTTCAAACAAAGTAAGAAATCTAATTTAAAATGGCGAGTCTTAAATGCGTAAAATAATTCAATTTCATAAACTTAAAAATATTAAAAAATTGGCAAATCATACTTAATATAAGAACGAGATCTTCGATTTGAGTGATTTCAATCTTAAGTGCAAAATACTTGATTTTTTCGCTCTGTGCACCAACAAGCCCCCATTTGAAAACCGGCAAGCGACTGTCGACGTTGGCAGCGGTGCCAACATTGGTGGCGGCTGTTAAACAGCTTGAAACCGCTTTGGGCCAGTTTAAACTAGAATCGTTGGAACGACATCGACATCGACATCGGAACGTGGACCATCGGCGGACCATTAAGCGATTTGTGGGTATGGACAAACTGCTTGACTTGGCCAAACTAACAGCCATCTCTCTGCGATGTGATTTAAGCGTCTTGAAGCTGGTGCTAAAGATCAAGCTGGGGGGCCGGCGGGGTCAAAGACAAAGAGCTTGTAAGAGGCACATTAAGTCGACAGGCGAAACCAAAAATTCATGTGCATTTTGGACGCGCCCAGCAAGCTGCAGCAAAGTGCAATCGATCGCTTAATTTGCCTCAGACAGAAACCGAAACCAAAGCCAAAGCCAAAACCAAAACAGAGACACGGGCTGCTCATTTGTAACGATCGGCAATTGGCGTAACTCATACGCAGCGTGTTCCAAATGGAGGTTAAAAGCCAGTGCAGAAGTCTATAAATAAATCTTAAGCTGCATGCCACTGCAATCTCTGGCCTGGTTGGACTTGGCTTGGCTTCGATCTTAACAACCTGACGACTGCAAACGTTGTTCAGTTGCATACGAAATACCAAAATACGACAATACGATAATACGAAAATACGTGTACACACATTTCCACATCACATTTTTTTAATACTCGTTTTTTGTTTTACAAATTCTGTTGTTGTTTATTTTTTGTTTGTCTGTTATTGCCAGCCTATGATGGTCAAGGGCGTACATTAACCGCGTGCCTTCGATCAGTTTCAACAGTCCGACAATTGCATTTTGGGATGGTCAGCATATTTTTAGTCAGCGCCAAACTACAACTGCATAATTTTGTTTCATTATTTTATTTATATATTTATTTAGCATCGACAAAAAGCAAGCGACAAGAAATTATTGAAAAAATGTTCAAATTACATTAGAAAATAAAATTATAATATATACAGAGTTGCAGCCTTCCTGAAATCTTTATAGGCCCTTTGGATTTAATATTTAATATTATAACTAAGTTAATAATATAAATACATGAATGAAAAAGAATTTAAAATAACAATTAAAATAGAATTAAATATTATTTTAATCTAAAACCAGATGGAAGACAATTATGAAAGCTCTAAAGGTCTGAGGGGGTAATCAAAATTATGAATTTGTTGCAAGGCTTGGAAAAGCAATAGAAAAACTAAATCAGATTAACAAGTATTAGTATTACAATTGGTATTGGTATAAATATAAATATTAGCTTTAATTATAGTATGAGTATAGCTATTATAAACGTTACTTTTAGAGAATACATTGGAGTATATTGTATTCGTTGAAATGTGTGTGTAACAGGTAGAAGCAGGCGTGGCAGACACCATAAAGTATATGTAGGAGATGCAGATGAATTTTCAGTTTCCGTTGTAATCGATGTTTGCCTTAAAGCGTATCGAGTCGCAATCTTCTGTCCTTTTTCAATTTACCATGTTCGTGACTTTACACACAGAATCTATTGCGCCACGCTCAGTCCATATAGCCAACACACTTGCACCTCGCCATTTTGCATAAGACAGCTTACTCGCACTCAATGAAGATATCAGGAGGGACTTAGGTGTCTCATACACCAAACAAAATAATAGACACGAATTCCATCTTAACCCTCATGCCAACGCCCTTCATTTTGATGCCAGCAGGCCGAGCCGCCGGAGATTGAAAAGAACCTTCTTGGATCAACTTCCTGCCAGATCATTACCTCCCAAACGGCCAAGGAGAGTACGATCTCCACCCGACTCTGATTAACTTATGAACATTATGCAATCTTACTTGAGCTCAATGTAAGTTCCAACAAGGGCTAGCTCTATTACTGACATCCCGAAGTTTAAGGGACTGTACTATCCATTGTGAGCCAATATTTCACAGACAAGATCAGATGAGAATGTAAACGCTTATTAAACTACCATCTAATCAAGAAAAAAAAAGGAAAAGACAGCTTACGAATCTATAAGAACCACTCTCTCTTTGACTCTTTCTTTGTTTATTTGTACGTTCCTCAACACTAACAATGTTCTCAACATAATATGCTTAAATGGTGACATTAGTTACGTAAATCCCAATTTAAAATAGACCAATTATTGTTATAAGGGCCGATTTTTTAATGTCTCAATGAACCTAATACTTCGGATAAACTGACATATAAGGACAATTTCGATATTTTAATAACGCAATAACGCAACAGTTGGAAAACCGTTCTAAACTTAAACCGCGCGATTTATCTTCATTCCTTGGAAGATTCCGATGAAGAGATGAGTTCGTCTTATAGTACATGAGTTTATTATAGCAGACCCAACTTTTTTGAGTATTTGGATTTTATGGATTTCATTAAAAGATGCCGGCTTTCGAAAATTACATGCATTATTTTGAATGCAAAAATCAAGAGCAATATATATATACAACTATAATATAAATTATACAAATTTGAAACGTTCAGTTAAATCACTTTGATATTGCCACCCGTCACCAATAATCAGCTGTTTTGTACAAAATGTTGCCACATTCTATACATATTGTCATTCCAAAGTGAAACATAAATATATGTGTAGATTGAAAAATTGAAATTTCTTTTGCGTCACTTTATTCAATGGATAACTTTAATTAAAACATAGCTATGAATCACTTTATATGGATTATGAAAAATCGGCCCTTAATCTACTACATAAATATATGTATATATATATATTATAGATCAACATCAAATGTCATACATCAACCATTCCAATCCCAATTGTATTATCGATTTACGGAGGCGGAAGGGGGAGTGTCCACCACCATACCAAATTTGGTGACTCTAGCTCTTATAGTCTCTGAGATCTAGGCGCTCATACAGACAGACGGACAGACAGACGGACGAACAGACAGACATGGCTATATCGACTCGGCTGTTGATGCTTATCAAGAATATATATACTTTATGGGGTCTGCCAGACTTCCTTCGACCTGTTACGCACATTTTTTTTTTTTGACAAACTTAATAGACCTTTTTTTACTTTTTTAAAGTAAAGGGTCTAAAAACAATAAGAGCTAGAGCTACTAAGTTGACAGCACAGACTTCTATAAACTCCACAGACAACATAGTTTTTGCCACGCCCTCTATCGCCTCCCGAAAATCGCAAAAAAAACTTCATCACACAGTTTTTAAGATAAAGCGATCCTTTTTGATGAATATATCGGTAGTTATGGCTGTTTTAAGTTTTTAAGCAACGCGAACGCTTAAAAGTATGCAATATTTATCATACCTTTCGAATCTAAAATGCATACAATCAAATAAAAAAATATAACGGGTATCTTATAGTCGGGAATTCGAGTATAATGTTCATTTTTTGTTTCGTTAACATTTTTTCGTAGCGACTGTGGTTTTTGCGGTTTGACATTTTGCTATTAAAATGGAACTGGAATGCGAACGGGATCTGGAAGTGGAACTGGAACGAGCGCGCGCGACAGTAGGAAACCCTGTGCAGGCCTTCAAAGACAAGTATTTTCATTATAATAGGATTTAAATATATCGCTTGAAGTCGATTTTGGTTGTATCGAGTGTAGGTAGCTTGCGATAGTCTGGCAACATTGGACTGCAGCTGTTGATTTTTCAAGTTTAGCGCCACAGCGCCACGCGTCTTTTCGATCATTATATCGTCGGCGCGGCGCAGCTACTGCGCTGCGACGTACCTGCAGCGCTGCAAAAATTTGTTTCTTGAATAACTTATAAGTTCAATATCCGAAACTTGTAGCACACATTGAAAGTAGGATACTTACCATGTGTGCCAAGTCTCAAGTCTCTAGCTATAAAACTGCTCTTGTTATAAGCGTTTTCGAGTTATGGGCGCAGGGGGCATGGCATCGCGATGAAATTTTCAGGACGCATTAAGCCCATGCTTTTTATCTTGTGTGCCAAATCTCAAGTCTCTAGCTTTAACATTGCTTATGTTATGGTGATTTTTCTAATTTTAAAACCAACGGGACTTGGTATCGATAATTTAAAATAAACTTGATCTGCGTATGGTATTCAGGAACCTACATTCCAAATTTGAAGTCTCGTCCGGACGGACGAACGGACAGACGGACAGACAGACGGACAGGTGTCAATCGACTCGGCTATTGATACTGAATCAGAATATATGCACTTTATATGGTCGGAGGTGCTTCCTTCTGCCTGTTACATACATTCACACAAATTCATTATACCGCTTTTGCCCATTTTTAATGGACACAGGGTATAACTAGCAATGTTTTGTTTAATGGCTTAACAAATTTTAATAGTATGTTGTTTTGTTGTTCAAAAATACTGGTTAGAATACTAATACTAAAAAAAATTACCTAAAGTACCCATTGGTCCTTTTTATAGCCTTCGATGTCAGTCAGCAAATAATAATCGATTTCGAAAATACTCATAAACTTACTCACTGCCAATAATACTAGATAAACTAAGTACAACAATTGTGTGCATACCAAATAACTAATTCGATAATACATTCAATTACCGTTTTGTATTTTTTCAATTAATTTAATAGATGACGAACGAATTTAAAATTTAGATTTGTTTATTAACAAAATAGTTCATTTATAATAATTGTTGCCCCGGATCTAATTGATTTAGCATTTAATAAGGCTAAACAAAAGTATTACAAACATTTTTTGATTATATTGATCACTTAGGAATATCATTATTTTTAGCAAAAAGTAATGAATTAATTATTCTTATAATATTTGATGACTCAGAAATTTAAATACTCTTAACATAAAGCTTTAAATGGAATTTTAAAATAATTAACTTATTATTAAATTGATATTCGTCAGAGTTTTAATCAAGTATGCTAATTGTTTAAAGTGCATAAAAATAAATAATATGTAATGTTTGTATTCTTCTTTTCTGCTAATTTCTCACTAATTATATATTTTTATAAAAAATAATAAATATTGAGTTTTACAAGCAAAACATAATTTTATTGTAATTTGTTAATCAGTGCAATTGATTATAGTATCATTTGCAATTGATAGAGCTTTTCTATTGCATGCAATTTGCCACAAGAATTACCATTGGGACAGGCCTAAAGGCATTTTAGTTGGGTCTGGGCCGGGTTCGAGTTCGGGCTCAGGTTCGGATCCGGGGCCTAATGAGACGTGATTGCCCAGAATGAGCATCAATAAAAAGCAATCAACTGGGCCAACTGGGTACAGTAAGGCTCCAGCAATACACACAACAGTCAGTGCAAAATTTACAAAAACAACAGAAACAATAACAACAACATTATTTAAATTTTTTATGATCAAGCTAAACGAGCCACCAACGGCCTTGCGCAAAAAAAAAATAATAATAATAATAAACAGAAAAAATCTTATTGTTGGCTCATAAAAAGCGTCGCTTAAAAGCGCGGCAACAAACTCAAAGAAAAAAAACGTCAAAATTGAAAACTGAAAACTCGACAGGCGAATTGGCAACGGGCCGAAACAAAAGATTGTGGACAAGGCGCGCCATTCTTTTGGGTGTGGTTGATGGCAGTCCGAAGTTGGCAGTTGGCTGTTGGCTGTTGGCAGTTGGCAGTTGTCAGAGGCCACTGGCCGGGCCCGGGGTACATCGGCAAATATTGCGCATACGCCGCGTGCAGCGATGCAGCAAACTTTTAAATGCTAACCATTGCACAAGCAAGACCAAGTCCAGCCTTTTGTCAGCTTAACAGTATGTCAATTGGTCAGTATTCATTTTAAATGTATAAATTAAAGGAAGGGAAAGGATCTTTAACTTTCAGTTTATAGGTTGATAACCGATTATCGTTGCAGTTATTTTGTTATTAAGTTTCTGCATTATGTCTTCATTTAGTTATTGTTCACTTCACTCTTCAATTAAATAAACTGCGTTCATTTAAAATGTTTGTGAAAGCCTGCAGACACTTTTTAAAACCCAACTCACAGTAAATTGGCAATTAGTCTTTATTAACAGTTAACATTCCATAGTCGGTAGAAGGTAGCTCAACCCTCTAAAGACAGTGAAACATGCAAACAGTCACAGATACAATGGAACTTTAATATTATTTGATCGATTAAAAATTGTAGAAATTAAAGAGTTAAAAGTAAAACGAATTAAAGAAATCTTAGCAAATTAGCTGACAAAAGTTGTTAAATTTGATAAGGAATAAATTATGGATAGTTCGATAAATAAAGTTAATAGCTAAATGAATAACTGCAATACTTCTAATTCGATTATCAATAAAACTTGTTGTGTACTTAATATGCATATGTGTTTATTGAAAACAAAGATTCTATCTGTAGCAATACTTTAAAGTCGTCTGAAGCTAATATTTCAATTTTTTAGTAGTAGATCTTTATGGATTTTTTCAGGACTTGTAGATAAACTGCTCGCAAAATTTATATACATCAATTTGTGATTGTAATAATCGCAATATAAAAGACAAATCAGTTCGCTGACGGACTTTAAAGAAATACAATTAATTAGATTGTTCACAAAACGCGTATAATTACAGGTATACTATATTGTAAAGATCCATTAAAAAAATGTATTACCCAAACCGCCTTTGATTGTACCTGTTCTTTGTGTTGATTTCAACATTCTTAGATTTTTACGGACACTCAAAAAAAAAATAGATTTAACAATTGAGGAAAAGAACAAGAATTAAGAGCAAGGCCATTTGAATATCTTAAGAATGATTCAGATAATTGGACTGTTTTTTTTTTTCTTTTGTATTCATTGTCAGGAAACTATGCAACGTTATACAACACTAAGGGCGCTAGTATTGCAAATGGGAGAAAAAAAAACAAGTGATTACCCAAAGCCTGTATGCCTTAATGGTAACTTTTAGAATTTGCAATTAATGCATATGCATTCGGGCTTGAAATTGAATTGAACCGGCAATTCAAGATTGTGAAATGATTAAGTTAATTAATTGTAAGATCAATACTAATACCGCTGCCGTTGTTGTTGTTGCTGCCGTTGTTGTTGTTGCTTCGGTTTTCTGGTTGGGCTGCAATAAACGCCAAATAAGACTAGACAAACAATTAACTCGAATCATTGCGGGTTCTGGCAGAATGTGATGAGTACGAGTATTACGAGTACGAGTACGAGTACCCTCTATTCGGTATTAGCGACCTTCTCGGGGAATCAACAGCCAAAGCCACACGCCACAATAACAACGGCAGCAACAAATTGACGTAGCTCTCTTTCTACTTAAGCACACAATTCAACGGCAAATATTATTATTATTATTATTATTTTCTTCTATTTGTTGTTGTGTCTGTTTGTTTATTCATTATTTACATATTTATCTATTTGCACAACAATTCGAGCTGTTCTCTCGTCGGTTTTGGGCTACAGTTTTCCCTAAGTTCCAGCCTAGACAATGGCGGGAAAATTAGCACAGCTGCTTAAAAAGCGACGTTGTAGTCGTATTAAATGTGTATTAAACGGTAAGTACATGAAAAATATAAATACAAATATTTTTGCAACAAATTAAACATAAGACGAGGAGGCCATATGCGTCTCCCCTCCCCTCTTCCGAGCAATCCCCTCCTCCTCCACCTCCTGCTCCTCCTCAAACACTCTGCAACATTCACTCAATTATTCGCGCGCTATGTGAAAACTGTTTTCTGTATTTGCTGTACCCAGCATCTCTATAATTTGCATTGGGTATATTATACTCAGTGTGAAGAAGATTAATGGAAGATGCTAGAATATTCATTAAGAAATTCAATTTAAATATAAATTAAAGTTGATCTGTTGAAGGGATTGATTGACAACTATTAGCTGCATTTATACTCAGTATATTTCTTATAGCAACGGGTATGCTACTGTGTAAATATTAAAGGAACTTTCTCAATTATTGAATAACTAAATGAATTAAGTATAATTTATACTATATATTTGAATAGACTTGAATGACAACTACTATGTTCTTTGCTTGTACCCAGTATATTTATAGCCTTGCAGCGGGTATTATAATTTTGTAACGAAATATGTAACGCATGAATGGAGCCAAGTGCTAACCTATAAAGTACATATATTCTTGATCAGCATCAACAGCCGAGTCGATATAGCCATATCTGTCTGTCTATCTGTCCGTCTGTCTGTCTGTCTGTCCGTCCGTCTCTTTGATTTTCTCTAAGTAAACTAGTCTCTCAGTTTTAGAGCTATCTGGATGAAACTTGGCACAGATCAGTCTTTGTGCTTCAGGCAGTACATGTGTCGGAACCGGCCTGATCGGATCACTATATCATATAGCTGCCATAGGAAAGATCGGTTAAAAATCATACTTTTGTCTGACAAACTTTTTTATTTTTCGACATACTTCAACCAAACTCACAGATTATGCATCTGTTCATGTCTTAGACATCCTGACCAAATTTAGTATAAATCGGATCACTATATCATATTGCTGCCATAGGAAAGATCGGTTGAAAAGAGCATCAGGGTTCTGCCAGGGTATGAAATCTTTGGCATGCCAAAAATAACAAAGAAGATTGGCTTAGGGCACCCTACTGTCTGTCGTTCTCACCCCGACACTCCGGCTTATTTTTTTAGTGACAACGGGTATATTGTTGAAATATCTTATTTATTCCTTGATTATTCATAGTGACATTGGGTATATTCTTGAAATAATTAATTAATAATGAAGTTAGGCGTGGAAAATACGTACTTTCAACAATAAACAACACAATTTTCAATATCTTTAGATAGTAGGCCTCAATGATAACTATTATCTGTGCTTATACCCAGTATATTTAAAATGATAGCGGGCATATTGGAAAAGTAATTTTAAACCTTAATGCAATATTATTTTTGGAATTTATATAGTAAATATCTATTTTGACATACTTAAGTATTACCTAATAAAACTATACTTGTATTAATTCTGTATTTATACACAAAACTTATATAACTTCAGTGGGGTATATTTTTGTATGTCAATTCGATTCTTTATCTATGTAAATCCGAAGGTTAGAATATTATTAGGCTTTGTATAAAGTGAATTCAGGGAAAAAGCAAACCTACATAGTCTGATCTGTCAAGTAGTCTACCATTATATTTATATTCTATTATCTGATATTATCTTTATACTATATTATGCATGCTTAATGAAATAATTTACGATTAGTTGTATATTGACACATGTTTATAGTTCAAAACTCTTCGAATTCTCATGGATTTGTTTTTTTTTTTTAACTAAATATAAAAAACAAATACACTTAAAGCAATGAGCATACAATAGCTAATAATTTCTAGCTTTAGAAGATTTAATAAAGAACTCAGTTCTGAATTTATTTGATGTAGAAAACTGTGAACTTTTTTTGCTTTAAGCAATAATACTCGTAAATAAAATACAGCTTTTTATACTTAAATTGCTTAGAAGGTTACGTGTGTTTCGGAAATGATATTCCACTTGATTCATTCTCATCGAAACCGTTAAGTTTTAGCTAATAAAACAGAAAATATTGACTTAACAGGGTATCTAATTGAACAGTTATCGCATACAGTTAATATGCATACTTGTTTTTTTTATTAGTTTCTTATTATTATTTTTTTTGCCAGTTTTTTTTTTTCATTGCTCGAAAAGTTTCCACTTAATGTAAATTGCAATTAACAACATTTTGCAATAGGAAACGTTAGAGAGGTTGCAGCTGCTGTGAAAAGCGCGTCTGTCTAATTGATAGATTCTATATTTGATTGCGAGTGCCAATTGTACGAGTATTGAATGCCAGCTAGATAGAGACTCAGGTAAAATTTCGTCAGACTTCAGATACAGTTACAGATACAGATACAAATAGAGAGCCAGACTTTGCATAGCCTTCCTAAACATCGACGTCGTCGTCGTCGTCGTCGTCGTCATCGTCATCATTGTGGATTTGCCCCTCAATTTTTATATTTTTTTATTTATCTATCAATTTTGGCCAATGTTTGCATGTTTCAATTAATATCACTTTGTATTCGTGCTCTATTAGAGGGCATTAGCGTTGGCACGCTAAGTGTTCGATATGCGAACTCCCTGGCCACAACCACAACCATATCCATACAAATCCATCCATCTATACAAAGCTCCATTCAGATCCCAGCCATTAGCAATGTGAAGCGGAATTGTTTAATTATCGTTAATCAATGAAAAGTCGCATCTGGCGTGGATCATATCATTTCGTCTCGTCTCATCTCATCTCATCTCATCTGACTTTCAATTGCGAAAGGCTTTGAGATCCCAATTTTGAGTGCGAAATCGAAATCGACAACTAACTTGCGGTTTATTGCGCCTGGGTCTGGGAGGCTTGTCCCTGTGTCGAAACGAGTTTTAATAGATCACATATCATATCACATCGTATTTCATAACTGTCAAAGAAACTAACCCTATTGTAAACGACGTCAATTCATCAAAATGCCAGACAGCACCAGAAAAAAATTAAAAATAAAAAACCCCCCCGCAAAATTCAACGCACAAGTTGCTTGTTTTATGGCGCGTTTTATAAACAGTTGACGATCGTTTTGAGATCACTTTGATCTCTATATTCTTAATTATAATCTGCCGAATATGCGGGTTTTGTTATCGCTGTCTATCTGCTAGCGAGAGTGATAGTATGATGATGTATTTCTATCTCTCTTACTCTCTCTCTCACTCTCTCTCTGAGTTCCCCTCCTGCTCTAGACAAACATGATCCAAGGCCATTAAATAACAATGCGAAAGTTATAGCTCACCTGCGTCATGTTGACATATTGACGACAATACGATACTAACAGTTCTAACAGTTCTAACTGACAACTCTGTTTAACTTGAGAGTATTCTGCGATATAAGTATAACATGTTAAATCTATAATTTTTGAAACCTTCATTTATTGTTCAATAATCTTTCGTGCTGTGGTCACATAAATTTTTTTAGTTTATTGTACAATTCAAGCTTCAAGTTTAATAGATTCAGTGGATTAAGTATACCATTTATGTTTATATTAATGACAACAATAGATCTCAGTCTTTTACAATGAGTTCCTGGTACCAAATAAATACAAAAAGTCATACAGATTAAATTTATAAAACTAATACAATCAAATCCAATTTTATTTAAATACTTACAGCACAGAAAAAAAACAGATACGTATTATGATTTATCGATGCTAGAATTAAACTCCATTTAAATCAATCGAAATATATATGTACATATGTATGTAAACTAGTTGTATTATTTGTATAAATCTTTAAAAGGTTAATTATAATAAATAAATTAATAAATTATATTAGAAAATAAATACGACAAAATAATACAATTATTTGTTCAAATTCAGCTTTGAGATGAATAAAACCTTTGATTATTTTAAAGAAATTTATTTATATTTTTAATATTTTTAATCTATTTCTAGAACCAAAGTAAAACACATTTCCGAACAATTGATGAAATGTTTTTCCTTATTACTTTGATAAAAATATTATTGATATTATGAAGATTAGAATTCAAATGCTTTTATAACATGTGTCTATTAAAAATGGGCAATATAGGGTATAAAGAATTTGTGCACATGTATGTGACAAGCATAAGGAGGCACATTCGACCCTAAATATTCATAAACATAAATATTCTTGATCAGTATGAATAACCCAGTCGATTGATACCTGTCCGTCTGTCTGTCCGTCCGTCCGTTCGTCCGTCCGTCCGCCCGTCTGTCCGTTCGTCCGTCTTTTCGTCCGTCTGTCCGTTCGTCTGTCCGTCAGTCTGTTCGTTCGTCTGTCAGTCCGTCTGTCCGTCCGTCTGTCCGTCCGTCTGTCCGTTCGTCTGTCCGTCCGTCCGTCTGTCCGTCCGTCTGTCCGTTCGTCTGTCCGTCCGTCTGTCCGTCCGTCTGTCCGTCCGTCTGTCTGTCCTTCTGTCCATCCGTCTATTCGTCCGTCCATCTGTCCGTCCATCCGACTGTCCGTCTGTCCGTTCGTCCATCTGTCCGTCCATCCGTCTGTCCGTCTGTCCGTTCGTCCATCTGTCCATCAATCCGTCTGTCCATCTGTATGATCGCGTCGATCTCGGCAACTATAAGAGCTATAGACTTCATATTTGGAATGTAAGTTCCTCAATACCATATACAGGTCAAGAAAAAACTGTCACAGCTTCAAATTTTCCAATAAAACAGCTTATCTGAACATAAAGTTGAATTTGCTGCAAGTTTCATAGCGACCGACGCATAAATAAAGGAGATATTAAGAAATCTTTTCCAGTACATGGCCAGAGCGAGAGAACATATGATAATATTGTTCAGCACTATTGTAGAAGTAGTAGTAGTAGTTATCGAGCACTGAAAACTCAAATTGATGATTAATTAAATATGACCGATTGCCTATACACAAGCTTCACAATTTTACCTTTCTATCATAGTTTTAAAATAATAAACAATTTCCGCATCAACAGTCGCATTCCACTGTTGCCAGACTATCACAAGCAACCTACTCTCGATGCAAAGAAAACAATTTATTTTAAGAGATATGTTTAAATGTATACATAAGTAAAAGCATTTTTTTAGGACCTGCATAGGTTATCCTACTTGTTTAATATTAATTGTATTATTTTTTGTTGTGTCACAATAATATATAATAAATATTTAATTTATAAATACATTCGAGAAAATCCTAAATGTCCCTTTAAAAAATATACCATTCATAGTTCTCTTAGTTTCCTCTTAGAAATTAAATTACTAAAAGTAATGGTCACTTTAAATCGATCATTATGGTTTATCGTTTATCGTTATCGTTATATGTAAAGATCAAATACTTCATTTATATACTTATACAATCATATAAATCCTAAGTCTCCCTCAAGAAAATACTATATCATTCATAGTTTTCTTAATTTCCTCTTAGAAATTAAATTACTAAAAGTAATGGTCACTTGTAATCTATCGTTATGGTCTATCGTTATCGCTATCGTTATATGTATAGATTAAATATTTCATTTATTTATACATCCGTGGAAATCTTAAATCTCCTTCTAGAAATGACTGTTCAATTCTCTATTCAATTACTAAGAGTAATGGCCACGTTTAATCGATCGTTATGGCCTATCGTTTATCGCTATCGTTATATGTATTAATCAAATATTTCATTTATATACTTATACAATCATATAAATCCTTAATCTCCTTCTAGAAAGTACTATATCATTCATAGTTTTCTTAGTTTCCTTTAGAAATTAAATTGCTAAAATTAATGGCCACGTTTAATCGATCGCTATGGTCTATCGTTATCGCTATCGTTATATGTATAGATTAAATATTTCATTTATGTATATACGTATACAATCATATAAATCCTAAGTCTCCCTCAAGAAACTACTATATCATTTACAGATTTCTTAGTTTCCTCTTAGAAATTAAATTACTAAAAGTAACGATTACGTTTAATCGATCGTTATGGTTTATCGTTTATCGCTATCGTTATATGCGTTTCACTCCCGTGCTTGTGTATGGATGAGCATATTGAAGTAAATTTAACGGTAGCCACACCCAAACAAAAACTAATAAAAAAAAACCCATAGAAATCGTATTTCAACCTTGTTATTATTATTATTATTATTACTATTATTGTAACTGTTGCAGTTGGGCTTCTGCTTCCTCTTCTTTTGCTTCTGCTTCTGCTGCTGCTTCTTATTGTGGTTAAACAGTTATAAATTTTTTGATCATTGTTCATTGTTTATTCGCTTTTATTATTTGTTGTCGCCTGTGCCATTCGATGATTTAACGATCCGTTGAGAAGCGTTTCGAATGTCGATATCATCAGCGATCTGTAATCCGTGATCGGTTTTCATTTTTCATTTGTTTGTTTATTTATTTGTTTGTATTGAATGTTATGTTGATGTTTATGTTTATGTTTATTTTGATGTTTATGTGTTTCATTGTTGTTTGTGGGCATGCAAAGTGTTCTGTAAATTTTCCTTGAGATTTTTGCATAAAACTATAAAAATATTTTTATAATAAAACAACAACAAATTAATAGCATAATCATAATAATACATACAAAATGACAGCAACAGAAACAGCAACAACCGTTGGTTTTCTGTCCGTGCCCCGCACCATTCAATATAGCACTGACCGTAGCTCCCACACGGGGCCGCCGACCGCTGCCCTCCCCCTCTGTCCGTGGCAGCCTTTTGCTCACTTGAAAGCAAATAAAAGTTCAATGTTTGAATAAATTAAATTAACAAACACTTCGAAAGATACAGAGTGAGAGAGTGAGAAACCATAATAACAATAATATAGGTGGAGGTAGTGCCACAGCTATTGAGGTGCCCACAACAACAACTGCAACAACAATAGCAACAACAACAGCAACAACAGCAACAAATGACAGCAACAACAACAAATGACAGCAACTTGAACAAAATGACCATTTTCAATAACACTCACGTAGCATCCGAGTCAATAAATTACAACAAAAGCAAACAGCAAAGTTAACTAAAAAGCAATGCGCGAATCCCACAATTCAAATCGCGGCTGCCCAGCACGTACAACAAAAACAACAACAACTACAATGATATTATTAACGGGAGCAACAATGAACACAATGTCTGCCCAAAACTTGCACAAGGCAATTAACTTATAGCAACATTCGAACTGCCAGAGGACAGCTGAGGGCCAGTCCGAGACCCAGTCCCTGTCCCTGCCCCTGCCCCTGTCCCTGTCCCCGACTCACTACCCAACCAACAATCCCCGACCCACAACTAACTCAGACCTCGACCCAGACCCAGTTTTGAGAGTGTAGCCTGTAACCTGCATTCAAAATGTGTGTGAAGGCCAAGGACACCATCCACAGAGCCAGTTGCAGTTGGACAAGTTAGCAGGTTAACAATCTCGACAGCTGCCGGCAACGTCAACTGTTAAGGCGTCTTTAGCTAAAAAGTAAGTATACTTAAGTATAGAACTATTAAGATTTATTTATTATCTGTAAAGTTGAATTGTTAAATATGATAAATAATCTCTACATGTATTTCTTTTTTTTTATTCATAGTACTTTAGAGAAAAATGTGTTGGATAAAAATCAAAAACAACCAATCACTGTGGACAGCAGTTCACGCTAGTGACGAAAGCAGACCCCAAAAACGCACATGTAGTGAAGTTTGCTGGGCTACAGGCCACTAGCTATACATATATATACGCAGGATTTGATATAGAGATCGGCTGAACCGATTATACATATCTATTTAGAACATGAAATTAAATAGAAAGCATTAACCGATATTAACCTCTTCAAATCTAGCATGAGAAACCGGAACCTAAACCGATATAAATTCTTTTTGAAGATCCGATTTCGGTACATAATTTTCAAAGTTTCGTTTTAGACCTTTTACTTTCTTAAAAGGGTCTATTTAGTTAATGTAAGTAACAGGTCTAAGGAATTCTGGCAGACGCCTTTAAGTATATATGTATGTATATACTTGATCAGCATCAACAGTCGAGTCGATATAGAGTTTTGCAGAATAAGTAAAGGGTCTCTCATAGTCGGCTTCGACTGTAGCATATTGTTCTCTACTAAGTATCAATCCCGCAACGACTCTTTGGCTTCTTTTGTTTTCTTATGTATATAATTTTGTATTACATTAATAATATTTTTTTAATTTAAGTACGGTTTATCACGATATATAACTATATATTAAAACAGTTTTGTTCCAGTACGGACCGGTACTAAAACGGTAAGAAACCGAACGGACAAAACCGAAATACTTAAGACCTCTTACTGAAAAAGTCTGTTCTCCAACACGAACCGATATTTGTTTGAGTATTAATCTCTGATCTAAACACCTTAAAAGTTATATATAAATTGCAGAAACACGCCATTGAAACTATAAAGAGAAACATTGAAGTTTTTTGTGATTGACGTGATGAAATTTTGGAAACAAACAGAAAAATTATAACGTACTTATATGCATACAAAATTTAAAAATGTATGCCAATAAAAATGTTGCTGTAGTCTTACGATAGAAAATAGGCTAGTTTGTTGTAAGGGAATATCTGTCTCTTAAAGTCTTCCAGATCAAAATACTTAAACGTATTTACACCCAATCAGTGTTACCATCTTAGCTAATTAATTGCTAGATCTAGCTTATTTTGAAAATATTTAACAACGTTATAATTTAAAGACAAACTATTATAACACAAATTTGATTGGCTTTTGTTTGCATTTAAGTTTTGCCATTTTTAATGAATTTCTTTAGTTCATTCTATCTTTTTACTATGTTTTATTTTGCTATTTTATTGAGATCCCGTCATTTCTTATTAACAGTTAAATTCTAGCAATACTGCATTCAACAGAAATCGAGAAAGATATATGTAACTGCCAAGTGATTATCCCGATGAAGCAAACAATGTGCATAATGTTGTTGGAAATACCCCAGACGTATCGTGACTAAATATACTTGTGTAAAGGGTATTATACCTCTATAAAGTAATTAAAAAGCGCTCAATAAAAATAATTTGAGATAAATAAAGCGATATGCTTAATTAAGGTAAATGAAACGTGCTTTATTTGTACAAGTATGTTAAATACATGTATATACTCGTATTTCAATATATTTCAAGTCTAATTTTAGTACAGGTGCATGGGGTGCACCTGCCACTTTGTTCAGAATCGGATGCTAATGATGGCATAGCCAATGTTCATTAACAAATTCATGCTAGATTTAACAAATCAACTAACTTAATTACATGTCTGGCACAGCAGATAATAATTATTGATTAAGAAAACACTGTGTCGACAAATGAATAAATTGTTCTAACAACATTTGTTGATCGATGCAAAAAGGGATTCTTTTTCACGTGCTAGGGCCACCACGGTGATATCACGTTACGACACTCCAAAAACCACACACCTGATATCGTATATCAATCAACAAATAAGGCTAAAAGAGAAGTGGGTAGTAAGCGAGGGAGAGAGAACGTGTGGCTAATAATAAATTCAACATGCATTTCATTTGCACTTCTCAAATCGATTAAAAACAAGAAGGGGACTTTACTATACCTTATACTTACTATTGATAATACTATATTGTCGATAGATTGATAATTTCTTTAAATAGAGGAACATTCATTGTTCATTGCAAATATTTATACAAAATTGTGTGTGTGTGTGATTTAATAAATTTATTCACACGCCTATCATATATGTATATATTAATTTTAAAGTACTTGTATATATATTATCTTCTTCAGCATTAACATTCGATTCAATTCAATGTCCATCATTCCGTATGAATTGAAAATTGAAAAAAAGCCTTTTCAAGGGTAGAAAAGCAAGAATAATGTGATTCAATTGGGTAAACCCCAATTAAGCGCATACGTATCATTATATTGCTATCTCTAATTAATTGACTGAGTATATTAAATAATGGAAAATATCAAATGTGTAAACATTTGCCAACTAATTAGTTCGCTTCTGCTTATTGTGGTAGCAACGACAACAACAGCAACAACAACTACAACTACAATTGAATTAAGTCAAGTATTTTCCCAAAGTCAATTTCAGGCAATCCATTCCAATTACGTGCTTAAACTATTTGCGAATCATAAGCACAAAGCGTGATAGAATTGCATTGGATATCGACATATGTAATATTACCAAGCAGTTTTTGATTAAATAAAACTGAAAGTACACATCTTCAGCTTTTCCGTATTATCGATAACTTCTATATATTCCAATTCCAATATATATAGCAGAAGTATCGTTATCGTTTCTCTATCGATGACCACAACTGAATTTGAGTTTGAAGTAACTTAATCAAGCATGGATAATAGGAGCAATCGTAACTTTTTGAATTATTACAAAATGAATTTATGAATTAAGATTTAAATAAATAATTCAGCAATTGGTTTAATTTAAGTTGAATATTAATTAAGTGTAAATTGAAAAATAATGTGCATATATTTAAATAAAATAGTTGCCCTTTGAATATTTAGTTACGTGCAGTCTGTAAATATTTCAAACTGTTTATTTGCTTGTTTTTTATAATCTGCGCCTTTGATATTTAACCTATAGATTATGTGAATATGTTTTATTAATTACACTGCACGTCTAAATACATCTTAATCTAACCAACTATCTATTCCAATGAAAGATCGATGATTTATTAAGCAAGGAAAACCAAACGTGATCGAGTTATAGTAGTAGCTATAACTAAACTCGTAGATAGTTAGTTGCAGCTGACAATCATTGAATTGCAATTCCAATGCATTTGCTAATACCTTTATTGTAACCCGCAAGATCTAACCGGATTCATTAGCCAAGTTTTGTCTCGGCATGAAGAGCTGACATGTCACTCTATGTTCGCGCTGTTGTTGTTTGTTTGTTGTTTGTTATTGTTGTCGCATGTGTCCAGTTGCGACTAGATCGTGTGGAGAACAGAGTGAACAAAGTCTATATATGAGTGAAGGGTGAGCCAAGAATTAGATATACATATGTAGTTTGTATACTATGTATGTATGAATTCCAATTGCCAATTAACACTATGGGCAACTCTGCAAGTAATTACCAACAATGTTAACTGAAGCTGACAATCACCAGTTGAGTTCATATATATAATAGTTACATACAGTTAGTCAATAAATTGTTTGAACAAAATAAAAATACCTACATATATGCTTTGTTTTTTATTGAAATATTTAAACCCAATAGATATCATTATTTCTATTATTCTAAAAACTATAAGCAACTAATATAATACTAATAATAACAACATACTAAATTTATAAGTTAATTTTATTTGCAAAAATAGAGTAAACCTTTTATTTCGTCAGAACAATTACCTGACTAACTGTATACATAACTAGAAGGGATTTTGCGAATGGAAATGCCATAGAAATGGAAAGCGTTTATCTTGAGGTGCGGCTGCAGCAACAATTGAAATGCTTGGAATGGTTGGCCACTATGTAACAGGTTCACTTCAGAATCGACTAACAGCAAAAGCTCAAGGCCAGCGAGCAGCAACAAATGAACCGAACTGAACTAAACTGAAGTGAACTGAACTGAACTGAGCCGAACGAAGCTCAGCTGAGCTGAAATCAACTGAACTAAGCTCCGCTCCGTTTCGTTCAGTTCAACGGAACTGAACTGCACTCAAGAGCGTAGTTTGCGTGAAGGGGATGCCAAGTTATTTGTACTCTTTGGGGTTATATTAAGTTGTGTCCGTCTATCTGTATGTATGAGCAAAAGTATTGCAGAGATGGTGAGAGCTAGAAGTTTTAACTGGAACTAACTGTACTCCTTGTATTAGCAGGTAGATTTAGTTTATCTTACAATTTGGATGCCAATCGAAGATCATAATTCCGTTTTATAGCTAAAGACTTTAGAATTGGCAATCATGATGAGTATTTTATATAGTATGTATATAGATATAGATATATAGATAAATAATTTTTTCAGCTAGATACTTGAGATTTGGCATACATGATGAATATTTTGAGGGCAATATGTCTAGAAAATTTCATCACGATGCCACGCCCCGTTCGCTTACAAATTGAAAAACAAACCGAATTATAAGAGAATTACATCGGAAGTGAATTTGAGCGGGTCGCTGTGGAGCCCTAGGGTATTATTAAATGGAACAAATCATTTCCTTCGCGACCCCAATTTAATTCATAATATGTTTAACTTAAGAACAGTTTGTTCTTTAAGTTAACCGCATATCAACATAACCTATAAATTATAACTACATTTTTTAGTTTCCAAAAGATATGTTATACAAATAAATATATAACCCTTCTATTGAAAAACTGACGACGTCCTTTCGAATACGCTCCGTAAGTAGTATAATAATGTTCCTAAACTCCTCACATACTGATTTGATTTAATGTTGTTAACAAGTTCATAAAACGAAGACAAAGTTATAATTTTATTCTTATTCTACAATAACTATGTAGCCGTAAAATTAATGAAATAAATTTAAAAGTGTGTATAGATGATTAATAGATATACTATTTATTAGCTTTCAGGAAGCGAAAAGATTATTTAAATGGGGTGTGGCATTACCAAGTAATGGTCAAAAACCCAAGATCTTCTCTGAAAAGACATAAGAATATAGCATATTCGCATACTCAGCATATTATGTAATTATATTATTATACAGCATGTTCTGAAATCTCTAAAAACCCAAACGAACTGCAAAAGCAATTGTGGATGTTCCTGAAACCAAATAAAACGTTAAGTTTATGGAATTAAAATTAAATTCATTTTTAAATTAAATAAAATACCAATTTAAATGTAAAAATCATAACAATAAATAATAATTTTGTAAAATTTGAAAATAAATGGATTGGATTTATGTGACTCCGAAAAAATAACTCTGAAGGGGCCCCCTGCCAACGACTTTGACTGAACTGCTGCTGCTCTAATTGGAATCCACTTACAGGTGTCGCTGGCATTTGGCAATGTTAAATAAACGGTTGTCTAGTTTTTTTTTATTATTTTATTTTAAGCTAAATTATTTGACAATCAGGAACTGTACTGAAGCTGCCGCTGCCTGGAGTCAAGAAACTGTCAGCCCTGAGCTTTGGCAAAGCAATCAAGCAAATCCAAGCAAGCAGCCGGTTCTACAAATTCTGCGCAATATTTCGTATAGATTTCTTGCGAAATGACGAACGAGCGAATTTTAATTTCAAGACACATCTGCCTGAAAGAGAATTGCGGCTAACAAACAAATCGGTCAACGGGCAACGGCCAACAGACCCGGCCCGCAGCACGTTTTTTTTTTATTTTTTTTATTTTTCGCAAAAACAAAAAATAATAAAACAATCAAAAAGAATATACAAAATAACGCGAAAAATACATAAATAAATAAAGCTTCCGCAATGGCAACGCAATGAAATCTTTGCTCGAATCTCTCAGTTTGTCTCTTTGTGTTACCTCTCAGTTACCATATTGTGTTATCGTTCAGATGTTCGCATGATTAGGCCAGGTTGGTTAATTTCGTCAACAAAATTGTTGAACTTCAGCGCAGAGTTCGAAGAACTCGACATAAAAACATAAACAATCAGTGGCAGCAACAACAAACAGCGACAAGACATAAAACAAGAAAATGGCAAACAAAATGGCGAATACTACTCGAATTTTGACTATTTAACTGCCATTAGAAGCGGTTCACGGGCCCAGCTTGGAGCTCATGTTGGCCAAGTCTGCCGACTGCACAGTGCCAAGTGAACAACAGCAACAACAGCAGCAGCAGCAGAAACAACAACAACACTTGATCACTGGTATTTTTAGTATGTGGCGTTGATTTACAAGGTGAACCGGTACAGAGCCAATACCAGTTCCAGTTCCAGTAAAGCCCGAGACCGACATCGACATCGACATCAACAACGAGCCAGAGCACGGGCCCAGACCCAGGCCATCACACAACAACAGCAACAACAGCAACAACAGCAACAACAACAACGCGAACAACAACATTACCAACGTTTTTTTTTTCTTTTTTTTTGCGCTTTTGGCAATACCTGGGCATGGTCTTTAGTTGGGTTCCGCTCCATTTGACGCCATCGATGGCTTTAATTAATAAACTATTTTCAAATAAATACGTAAGCATGTGAACAACCGCCCAATCGAAAATGATAATCATTAATCGTTGGCTTATCAATCGCGTTATGTCCACTTGAGAAAACTCTCTAAGATTTATCAGAAAACTGGCAATAACAAAATAATAATAATATTAAATACAATTGCCATTATTTTTTGCAGATTCAGATACTAGAACAAACATCTGTTAGCTGCAAATAAACACACTGACTACTTCTTTAATTACTCGGGTATATTACTTGTTCAACTCGATTAAGTATATTGGACCCCCCGATTCGCTTCTCATTCAACAATAATTAAATATGCTGACGTAAATACTATATTGTTAATTAAGCTTTATCTTAATTCCTTAAATATGCATATTCTTTCGCATTAAACATTTGTAAACCAGTTTCACATTATAGTGGAGCTATTTTTATAGTGAACTGGAACATGAACCAGTTTTAAGTCCGTACCACTAGCCCACATATCAGATTTCCTTATCTTATGCATTTTAAATGTCATAATCAAGCGTCTAAAACTGTGACATTTTTTATGGAAAGCTTTAAACGGGATTATTAAAAAACTACTCTTGAATTTAAAATACAATTTTGTATTTTTGAATTCGCAATATTAAAACATTAATTCGCAGAAATTAAGACTGTTCACAAATCTGGCAATACGTTCAGTACTTAATGAATAGCTTCGAAAAATGTTGAAAACAATCAACCATAACATTCATTACTTTTACTTATGATCTATAATATTCAAATTCAAAATAATTTACAATTGATATAAGAATATATTTTTGCATCCGTTTCTAAAATATAAAACGTTTTCAATAGAAATTGAACACAGAAATCATCTTGATATTAATGCTAATGAGATTTTAACATTTTATTTAATATTAATAAATTATATATTGATTGATAGCGTATTTTAGCTTCGTTGTGAATGATATAGATTTTATATTCAGTTTTATTTGTTCGTTAATGACGTCTGTGTGTTGATGCTGTTGTTGTTGCTCTGGTTGTGTATGATACAAGCTCATGATCGCAAAAAGATAATAAATACTTGCGTTATAATTAAGTATAGTATAATAACAAAAGGTTAAAAAAAAGGTGCAAGTCGAAATATTTATCAAAAAGTAATTAAACTAGACGGAAAGACTAGAGAGCATTCGACAGTGAGAGACCCTGTACATATTATATAACACTCATAAATACGTCTTTTTTAGACACTTTACTTTAGAAAGTATAAGGGTCTATTTGTCAAAATGTGCGTAACAGGTCGAAGGAAGTCCGGCAGACGCCATAAGATATATATATTTTTTATTAGCATCAACATCCGTCATGTCCGTCTGTCTGTATGAGCGCCTAGATCTCAGAGACTATAAGAGCTAGAGTCAACAAATTTGGTATGCAGGTTCGTCTATGGGCTAAGCAGTGCTAGTTTATCTTAAAATTTTGACACGCCCCCTTCCGTCTCCGTAAATCGAAAACAGTTTTTTTTTTAATCCCATAAATCCAAAAATATTAAAGCTAGAGTCCTGAATTTTGCACACAGAATGGAATTTAGGGTCCGAATTTCATCGCAATTGGATAATAAACTCGGAAGCTATTAAGAAAAAACTTTAAATCCCATAAATTTGTCAACTTTAAAACTGGTTTATCTTGCTTTTGGCCTGTGAAATTGATTTTTGGATAACTTACGAAATTATTAACACTGTACTAGTTATAAGATGTTCAAAAATGCAAGTCTCTGGCATTAAAATTGCATTAATATTTCCCTTTTTTTTAATTGTAGGAGGTTTTGATCAGGAACCCACATACCAAATTTGGTGGGTCTAGCTCTTATAGTCTCTAAGATCTAGGTGATCCTATGGTGGACATGGTCTTTTACCCTTGACACTTGGTACTTTTTTAAAGTACAGGGATTACACCAGTGTTACCAGTTTGGCTATTTTCTAGCTAGATCTGGCTATTTTGAATAATCAAAAACTGGAAACCACTTAATATTGCAGCCTTCAGCTTTTCTGACAATTTTTAAAAATCATTTAGTTAGTTTTTAGCTATTTTTATTTTAAATAAAAATATACTTTTTAAGTAGTTAAGAAAATAAAATGTGCGTAAAATATTTATTGGTTTGTGTTATCGCCTATAAAGTACCAACTACAAAATTAAGAAATACCAGCAGCCCTGTTTTCGACATTGATAAATTTATCGATTTACAGGTACAACATACCTACCATCTCTAGTTTGTCATTGACCTTTTTACTTACCAAAAAATGACGAAAGAATATAAACAAAAGCTTTGAGAGGTATAAGTGGACGATCCAATGTTTAAAACATCTATTAAAAAGGACTTAAGAGGCTTTTGCATTTACTCCAAGGCTACAATAACCCAAACATTGTGGGACTTAAAATTACATGTGGAAACCAACAAAAAGCACTTGGCAAATACCTCGTCAATTAAAGACAATCACATAATTAATTTCCCTAATTTCCCGACATCAGAAAAGGAAGCGGCTCTTTGCCTTTTTGTTGCACAACATTGTGGGTTATTGAAAGAATCCGGTCTCAAAATATTTAGAACCAAGTGTATTAATGTTATTAAAAACGTGATGTCGCCACATTTTGAAGAAAATCTGCGCAACGATATTGGTGATTTCAAATTTCGTTTGGTGATAGACGAATCAACAGATATAAGTGTCGCAAAAATACTAGGTAAGTTCTTCAGTTATTTTTTTCGCTATTTATAAAAATATTTAGCTATTTTTTGGCTATTTTTAAGGGCTGAGTCAGCTATTAAAGACACCAGACAGTTGGCAACACTGGCAAACATCTACATAGCTGAATGAAAAATAGGTAAAAAAGGAAGATAGATGGATATAGTTTAGTTATATTTGCGGATATTTAGATAGATTGTATTTGATATGGAGACAATCAAATATATTTTAAGACGAATAGATAAAGAGTTCAAGATTCTTAGATGAATAGATTTACGAATAAGGAAGTTTAATCCGATTTCAATATGTTAAGCTACAGGTGAGTCAATTAATTTGAAGGTGTTAAAGTCAATTTGCTGCTGCAATCGACGTCGATGATAAATCATAATCGTCAATATCATTACGAGCAAGAGCATTATCAGGTAAATGGGAGGCGCAAAAAGCAAACGGACCGCAACAACTACAGCAACTTCAACAACAACAACAAAAAAGAGAAGAAAAAAACCCTAAAAAAATGTCACACTTGCCCAATTGATTAGCGAAACGTTTACTCTTACAGTGCGCCATAAAAGTTTGTGTACACAGCAGCAAATTGATTTTACGATGTGGAATGATGAGCACCGCTAATGTGAACCGCCTCCGACACTCGATCGTCAGCTCTTCCAACTGGTTGTGTCTGGTCTGATTTGGGTTTGTTAACAAGAACGGAAAGGGGAATGGAAATGGGAATGGGAACGGGCATGGGCATGGGCATGGACCTGAGGCACGGACTTGGGGCTCGACAAGTGGCTTCTCGGCAAAGCCAAATTGACTTCTTGGCGTCTCGGCGTTTGTTTAACATTTTATGGCCTTTTCATTTCATTCGCTTGTTTGCTCTTTATGGATTTATTGCTCATTTGCGGCAACTGTGACTGCGACGCCGACTGCGACGACGACGGTTGTGTGTTGGCGTCGGGAGTTTTTTTTTTTTATTTGGTTGAGAAATATCTATCTACAAAAGTATATGGTTTTTTTTTTGCCTTTTCTTTTTTTTTCGAAAACATTATTTACGTGCGAAAAGTAGCATATTTAGTTGGTATTTAACGTCTGGAAAGTTTCGATTAATTAATATGCAATTAGAGGGTTAAGTAATTTGCTACACCAATTATTGCCTATCTGCGATTTAAATATATTTATTCACAACAAACAAACAAACAAGCAATCAATTGAATTGACGCACTGATCAAGGTCTGAAGTAATTCCAGAGCAGCTTCAATTAGGTTCTAGTACAAGAGATGCGAACTATTAAAACGAAACTTTCTAAAATGTAACATCATAGAATTACGATCATAGGGAGAAACTGACTTGATCATCGAAACTTAGGAAGAGCAAATACAAATACAAAGAGACCTACACAGTGAACTAATATACACGATCGAACATCTCTAACTCGAACTTCTATTATCTCGAACTTGTCAAGCTTGAACTTCTCTAAGTCTAAATTCTCCAATGTTTGATCCAACTTACTTAGTAAATGACGACAAATTTGACAATGAAAGAGTGTATGCGTTTTTATCGTTTACCCTTGTAGAAGGTATTAACAGTTTTAATCTCGAAATGTATAACTATTCTTGATCAGCACCAACAGCCGAGTCGATATAGCCATGTCCGTCTGTCTGTCTGTTTCTATGCAAACTAGTCTGTTCTCCGTATGAAACTTGCTACAGCTCCGTCTTTTTGCTTCAGGCAGTTCATATTTATGTCGGAACTGGCCGAATTGGATCACTATATCATATAGCCGCCATAGGAAAACAATCGGTCAAACAAAGTACTTTACTACGACAAACTATGCATTTGCATATATCCTATACATACTGATAAAATTTGGATTAAATCTGATCACTATATCATATGGCTGTAATGGGAAAGATCGATTGAAAAGTGCATCAGGGTTCTGCAGGGGTATGAAGTCTTTGGCGTGCCAAAAATAACAAAGAATACTGGCTCAGAGCACCCCACTATCACTCCCGCCCCGACTCTCCGGCTTGTTTTACAATAGACATACTACTTAAAATTGTATTGAATCGTTCAGATTCAGTTCGATCGAACGAATCTTTAGAGTGAACGAGTGAACTAAATCCCTGACTCTCGTTCATTCGAGTCATTCGAGTCCCAATCTCGTTCAATTCATTGTAGTTCATTCCACTCATTTGAGTCCCATTCTCGTTCAATGTAAATCGATTCCCAAAATCATTCTCACGTTCGATTGACTCTTTCGTTCAAGTCAATTCCTTATAATAATAATATATAATATAAATAGAATAAGACTGCAATAATATTGTCAATTTTGCAAATGGTTATCTTTATACTTAATAATAATAAGTTAACAACAATCAATTTGAAACTGAAAATATTGAGAATAAAATGTAGAAGCAAGAAACTTAAATATTTTCTTAAATTTATTTAACTGACAAAGAAAATAAAATCAAAATAATTTGGTGAAATATTTTGGCATGCGAATTTAAAACACATTCTAATATTCATAGTGAATATAGTAATTAGCAGACAAAATATACATATGAATAGAACAAATTTAAACCAGACATGTAAGAAAAACTATAAAGAGATTCAAATAACTCGGTCGAACGATAAGGAATTCAAATGACTACAATGAACTATAAAGAGCGAGATTGAACGAGAGTGAACTAGAGCGAATGAGAACGAACGAAAGACTCGAAAGACTCAAATGAAAGATTAGTTCGTTCAGTACACAATTAACTACTGATCTAATTCAGTGAATTGAACTAGAAAGTACAACTTTAATACATACACTGTGCTAGTGCATAAATTTATAAGGTAAACCATGTAGCAGCAATAGGATACAAGATAATAACATTAACATTTCTTAGCTACTTTCCTAGAACATTATGGTAAAAAACATTAAATCAAAGACTACATAATGAATGTATATCGAAACAGCTGCAGACTTCAGACTAAATATGTATTGAGGGTTCAGTGAATGCTTTGTTTTCAACCGAAATGAAATTATCATTCTGTCTTCAGTTCACAAACTGTTTGTAGATCGTTTGATTATTTATATACTTTATACTTTATTCAATTAATAGCTGGGACATATATGTATACATTTATATCTTTTAATATTCGTAGAGTTAAATCTAACAAATTTCTAACATATTATTATTATACACAAAAAAGCTAACTGAATGATGACTGTTAAATAATATAAAACAGGCTCTAAGACATTATAAAATGAATTTTAAATTTTAGATTTTATACTTATTCTATTTTTGATATATTTTTTAAGAGTTCTAATATTCTAATAAATATAATAAAAAATAATTTAAATAGATTTAAAAATTTCAATCTATGTTTCGTTTTATTCTTCATTATTGCTTCAATCTGTTCGCAGATCACTTTAGCAATATGTATATACCTATGACATTCAATCAATAGTTGAGGCAGTCGGTTTTTGAATTCTGTTGAGGGCAGTTAAAGGGCCACATTCGATTGGAGCGGAAATGACAAAAATGTTTAGCATTAATTGCGTTTACCGTTCGCAATTAAATTGTCATTGCAATTGAAATGTTTGGATGACTCTCGACTGTGTCTACTACATATATAGAATCTGTGGCTTGTCGCTCTCGCTGACGACGTAGACAATGCATACTAGTATATCAAATTATTCAAATTATTGACAAATATTAATTAACGAAACGAGCTTTTAACAAGTTTATAATTAAATAAGAAAACCTCTCGAAATATTTGAATGTTTGTGTGTACATAGAAGCACCTTCGCCTTCAACTCTGTCGCGCTCGTTCCGTGACTTTGACTTCAAATTAAATGCTGAATGTTCACAGTACTACGTACTACGTGTACAATCTGTGCAAATCCATGGGAGATCTGTGCACCAAGCATAACCCCCAGCGATGAGATCTCTATTATCAAGGGAACTTTTGTCAAAGTTATCTAAAAATATGTATAATATTTAAATCGAAGTAGCAAGATAATCAAAATGTTAAGGAACTCACTGGTTTCCTTATTCCGTGCATACCCTGTAGTCAAACAATAAGACAAAAGGTGTACCAAAATGGAGAAGCATTACCGCAAGAAATTGTGAATGTTTTGTTCAACGAAAAATTTGTTTTATCAATTTACAGCAAAATATTCTTAGGCAACAATTTATTTAAAATTCTTCATAGCAGTTTATTCACCACGTCACTATATAGCTAAACTAAAGGTAAATCAGATATAGTATAATTTCAACAGAAGCAAGACTCTTTTCGTAGATATATAATCTTGCAATCGAGAAATGTGATTCACCTTTAATTTAATTATATGATGAAAGACAATTATATCAAGTTGATCAACCAATGAGTAGGAAAGCTCTTAAAGCATTTTATAACCATATTTGAATCACAAGTCAAAATACTTAAACACCATCTAATGTCGTGTCGATTTGTAGTACCATAAAATAATATCTGTGCAATTCTCGTAGATTACCATAAAGCAGACTTATTTATATGTAACTATGTAGATTATTCGCCAATACACTAGAGATATGATTTGTAGTTCAATTTACTGAATAAGTTCAATCGTTCATTGTTAAGTCGTGAACTAAATCAGTCATTTTGTTCTGTCAGCTGTTCAGTTGGTCAGTTTTTCAGCTGTTCAGTTGATCAGTTGTTCAGCTGTTCAGTTGTTCAGCTGTTCAGCTGTTCAGTTGTTCATTTGTTCAGTTGTTCAGTTGGTCATAACGATAAATAGGTCCTTCTATTCAGTTCTTCAATTTGGTCAGTTGTTTTAAATATCCTGCATTGAAAACTAATTATTTTAAATGTATTTCTTATTTTGTTTATTTGTTTTACTTATAGTTTTGTTGGAGTAAATATCTATATCTATACATACAAAATATATGTAAATATATAAAATAAATATACTTTTAATGTACAAGTAATAAAGAAATTCTATACTATTATTGCGGCGCTTCAAGTATTCTAAATGTAATTCTTAGAAAGATAAAAAAAAAATGTTTAAACTGACCAACTGAACATAATGAACGATATAGTTCATAGAGAACCGATTAAGTTCATTCGTTCATTTTAAATGACCCGTTCATTTTGAACCTATTCTGAACGAATCGACATAACTCTTCAATACACTGTATCCATTGTATCTATAGAACTTTACTGCTCTTATTACAGGGTATCAGACGTTATACAACTATCTGAGATAATAAATAAATTATTATATAACCTATTTCCGATTCACAGAGCGCATTTAAATGACAATATAACAATCAAATCAGTCACAATACTTGAAACTATTAGAAGTGCAATTAGCTAATAGTTAAAAAAAAACTATCTGAACTGAGGAAACCTTCATCGTCTCGATCTCAAATTGTTGCATGCATTTGCGAGTTAATCTAACAATTATTGCATAAATTGCAATGCAACTAATTGAAAATAGTTTAAGTTTAATAATAATAAAGACATTTAGCCCCCTTAGTTTATTATTTCCTCCCGACCTGAGTCACGGTCACGTGATTGGCATACTTCAAATATTTTGACGTACATATAATTGTTGGCAAAAATGTGTGAATTTCACTTAAATTGCGCATCATCTAAGACATCAACTTGGCCACAAACAACTCGCAGTGGGAGTGAGAGTGGGAGTGGGAAATGGGAGTGATAATGGGGGTAAACTTCCATTTGCGTGTCGTCTTCTCTGTTGTTTGTTGTTTTGCGCAATAAAATGTGTTATTTATTTGTTCGTGCCTCGGTGTTATTTATTTATTTAATTAATTTAATTTAATATTTATTTAATGTTTACAGTACATTGTTCGAGAAGAAGCGGAAGAAGCAGAAGACGAAGAAGCAGATGAATGAAACGTTCTGTTTGTTTGCACTTTTCATTGGCGTTTCTTCCTCTCCCCCCTGACGATCCTCGCTTCTTGCTCCACGTCCAAAGTCATTCGTCGATCGTCGTTTCTCGTTATTTGATTAAATGCTGTTCATTATTTAATCAAATGAAATGAAATGAAAGTCGTCACACAGGGGTGGGAGGGGGTAACAGTTGGGGGCGCAAGGGGTGTTTTGGCTTGTTAACGGGGTGCGACAACCTTTTTTATATAAATTCTCCACTGTTTTTGTTGTTTTTGTTGGTATTGCTCTAATTAATTTATTTCTTAATTTGTTTTGTTGCGTTTTGTTACATTGCCGCAACTTCTTGACAATCTTGACAAATTCAAGTGGAAGGCAAAAGGAAAACATTGAACATGTTTTTGTATTTGTTATAACTGTATCTGTTTCTTTATATTTTTGTATCTGTATCTGGCCGTAGTCGAGGCATTCTATTTGCATTTCGTAACATTTATGATTGTGCTCTGTCTGTCCGCCTGTTTATTGTTATATAAATGCGATAAATAAGACGCCTAATTCGTGCAATTTACGTTGGCAGGGCCAACGCGACGTATGAGTGATATACAAAGCGAGCTTGAAAAATTATCAACAAAGGAAGTGCGCTGGAAAAGCCCTCACAATGGAAAACAAAAATACGCTGGGAAAAGTGACAATGACATTGACATTGTCACAAATGTTACCGTCTATCTAACTGCAACTGCAACTGCAACTGTCACAGTTACTGTTATTTCGTATCCTGTGCGAACAATGCAAAACTGACCAGCATTACGTATACGTCGCGTATACGCGACGTATGGGAAAATGGTTTCAAAGCGCACGCAAGGGCTCGACAAGTCGACCAACCTGTAGTGTTTGTTTCTAATATATATTCTTATATATATATAGATATGTAAACTATTTATCTGTATTTTTGCAGTTATTGTATCTCAACCTCAGTCGACAAATAACAGGTCACGATCAGTTTGAAGCGCTGTTTGGCAAGTCGAGCGCCAGTCAAATAAGTTAGTAAGTAGTTAATAAGTATTTATGATGTAAACACGGCGCTGTATGACAACAACTGCAGGTCTCTATGTCTCTCGCTCTCACACAGTATTATTAGTTTTTATTTAATATTATACCATAGCCATAAACTGTTAATATTTGCATTACGAACAGGCCAACAAACAACTGGTCGCAACATCCATCACAACCATATCCAAGTCTATGTATAACTATCACCTATCGATCCGATCCGATCTGATCGAAGCCCAGAACTTAGTCAGTGTCAGCTGTGCAAGCACGTTTTCTCCTACCCCTCTCGATAACTTCCCCTCGATTCGCCTGCCCCATCTAAACAGCATTCATATTCAAATTCAAAGTAGATATAGTATGTTCAGTTTTTGCACCACCACGTAGCATACAGATTAACTAACATCAACCTTTATCAAGGTGTTAACTACCCCATAGACTATCGATTAGTTTAGAATCATTTACAAATGAGCTTATTAGTTCACTTCACTTTAAAACTGTGATACTCTCATTATTCAATAATTAATATGTAACATATTTATAAATTTATAGTTTCTCTTAAGCTGGTTTGTTCCAGTTTACAACCAGGAAGCTGTTTGATAGAATATTACCAGAGTTTATAACAAATTGCATTATCTGAATGCAAATAAATATTCATAATTATTTATAAGAAACATTTGCAGAACATTTAAACACGATTAATCCATTTTGCCTAAGACTTGGTAATGTTGTTTGTTGATTTTTTAGACCCTTTACTTTAAAAAAGTAAAACGGGTCTATTAAGTTTGTCAAAAAAAAAATGTGCGTAACAGGTCGAAGGAAGTCCGGCAGACCCCATAAAGTATATATATTCTTGATCAGCATCACCAGCCGAGTCGATATAGCCATGTCCGTCTGTCCGTCTGTCCTGCTGTCCGTCTGTGCTGACGTATGAGCGCCTAGATCTCAGAGACTATAAGAGCTAGGGTCACCAAATTTGGTGAGAATACTCCTAAGGGCTGCACAAAGGTCAAGTTTGTTTTAGAATTTTGCCACGCCCCCTCCCACCCCCAAAAATCGGAAAAACCCTAATAACTCGAGTAATTTAAAAGATACAAGTTCCAAAATCGGCATACATAAAATTTACTTTCCTTTCGATGCGTACTTAAAATTTCATCAAAATCGGACAATAAACACCGGAGATTTGAAGCAAACAAATTATCGAATGTACAATGGCAGGAAATGTGCAGGAAATGTGCAGATATGTTAAGATTAACATTTGAATGTTAAGATTAACATTTGTATGTTAATATTAACATATGTATGTTAAGATTAACATTTGTATGTTAATAATTCAAGTGTAGCATAAGCGATTATATGTAATTAATCGGAAGCTAATCTGAGCAGCGTCAAATATATTTAGGTTTATATATAAGTCTGTAAGTTTGTGACTGTTATTTCATTGTTGAAGAATAAGTAAAGGGTCTCTCATAGTCGATTTCGACTGCAGCCTTTCCGACTGGTTTGGAGTTGGACAAGCCAAGAAACATTGTCCGGGTTTTTTTTGCTCAGAACAATTCTCACTTATCAAGGTAAAAAACTGAGGAACAAATTATTTTATCTTATTTATTTAATAAACAAATATTGTTTTCTAATTCTTGTAGATCTTTGAAAATACATTTAAACATATATATATATATAAATATTTATAAATATTTAAACTTATGTAGATTCCATTGGTGTAAAACTAAATTTAATAGTTATTGATTCCATAATTGGATAATTCTCTCTATTAACTCATTATTTTTGCCATTATAGAGTTGCTTGCCCACAATGACAACCCTATATTCTTACTTATTGCTTTGGGAACATATTTAATATTTAATTTCTCAACAATTTCAATGTGATGATGATGTGATAAACTTTGATAAAACCCCTTAGAATGAAATCATCCCACTTGATTAGTGCGAAATCATGGAATTTAATGCTGCATAAGCATCTCTTATAAGTCTATTATTTCCAAGTGAAACGATGATTTCGCTAACTCTTTTTTTTAACAGTTTATTTGTCTTTTTAGTTAAATTGTGTTAAATATAAAGTGTAAAGAAATAAAATGTCACGTAAGCAAGAAAAAATACAGTCATGAATACTACGAGTAGATTTATTAATATTTATATACGAGTGTGCGCGTATATACAGAATTCATTACTTGTTGTGACTTAACTTTTAGAGCTAACTACTATTTACTTACTTAATTTATTAATATGGAACTGCATATGCGACTAAATTATTTTACTTACATTATCTTTCCTATATACGTATAGATGTAAGTACGATTATTTAAATCTATTTGATCAAATAAACAAAATATTACATAACAAATTCAACACTCTAACTTAGTTTGTTATCTGAAAAAAAGGTAAATAAATATAGTTCATCGTAATTCAAGTAGCTAGTTGAATCTTAAATCTCTAGGTATAAAGTTGTATTTTAGGGACAATTTAAAGTGAGTTACATACGTAGTGGGAAAGAAGAAATACGAGTACTTAAGACGCAAAAATGGGAAAAACAGGTAGTAAATGATTCTTCCATATGTACAAATGTTTTAATTTGATTAAATTAGAATTTGGTACAGCTGTCGAAGTTGGAGACTAAACATATAAATTAAATAGGAAAATAATGAATAAATTGTGTCACAAATTAATACAAATTTATAAAAGAAATCAACAAGCGGTCAATAAATGACCAAAAAGATATTCCTAGGGGATATTTCCAAGATAAATAAATTTTATAGTAACCAGTCGGAAAGCGTACAGTTTAATTATAATCATTAATTGGTATTAATGTTAGAAATTGTTTATGAAAATAAAATTATTGTTTTATTTTATTTTATTACTGTATTTAAGAGAAGTGTCGAACTCCAGAACCACACCGCAAGAGTTCGACACTCTAAGCATTATGCCAATAGAGCCAAAGTTTATCTGGAAAATTACCAGTTTCCTCACAGAACTGCAATTAATTATTTTGTTGCAATGCCTCAAGTTGCTGCCCTCAAACTTTGTATATTCGAACATTTATTTGCTTTATATCTCCGGGGTTTATTGTCCGATTGCGATGAAATTTTCAGTACACATCGCAGGGAGAGTAAACTTAACGTATGCCGAATTTAGAAATTGTATCTTTTAAATTACTCTTATTATTCGGGTTTTTCCTATTTTTGGGGGCGGAAGGGGGCGTGGCATAATTCTAAAACAATCTTGATCTCTGTGAAGGCCTCAGGAATATTGTCACCGAATTCGGTGACTCTAGCTCTTATAGTCTCTGAGATCTATGTGTTTATACAGCAGGACAGACGGACAGACGAAACTGGCTATATCGACTAGGCTATGTAACAGGCAGAAGGAGGCATCTCCGACCATATAAAGTATATATATTTTGAATCAGTATCAATAGTCGAGCCGATTGACACCTGTCCGTCTGTCTGTTCGTCCGTCTGTCCGTCCGTCCGTCTGTGTGAACGCGTCGATCTCAGCAACTATAAGAGCTAGAGACTTCAAATTAGGAATGTTGCTTCCTGAACACCATGCGCAGATCAAGTTTATTTTCAATTTTCAATATCAAGCCCCGTTTGTTTTAAAATGAGGAAAATCACCATAACATACGCAATGTTATGGCTAGAGACTTTGAGATTTGGCACACATGATAAGAAGCTTGGGCTTAATGTGCCCAGAAAAGTTGATAACAGAAGCAGTTTTATAGCTAGTTTTCTCAAAATACTTTTGTCTTAAGACCTGCACAGGGTTTCCAAAAGTCGCGCGCGCTCGACTGATCGGCTTGTTTTTTAATAGACCCTTATTATTTACTTAGGTAAAGGGTCTTAAAAGAAATAACACTACTCCAGTTGAATGATGGTAAATCATGTGACCTTTCGTGTTATGATTATGCGTAAATTATAGATATAAAGTTGTGTAAATACTAAATAATAAGTCACTGTGGTTATTTAACTCTTCATAAAGCTTTACCAAAATAAATGAAGTGTGCCTTACTTTCAATAAATGACAATGCCAATTATGTATACCGCTACCTCGTGAGATCGTGAGCTAGATAATGTGTCAGGAGGTACTAGTTCCATGGGGAAGAGAATAAATATAATATCATAAATTCAGCAGGTGCTTTTGGCATCACGCGCCAACGCCAACGGATAACCGAGAAATAAGAATGAGTTCAGTTGCTTAAATGGCTCTGACTTTGAGCCGTGGGCAAATAGCAATGGGGATTACGGGAGCAGACCATTTTTTTTTCCGTTGGGATTACGAATAAGTATTTTGCTTATCAAAACAAATTCTGAACGGTCTGTTGATGAGAGAACTTTGGCTCCAAATTACGCGACAGTTTTCTGTGCAAGAATATGAACAACTCGTACGAAATCTTGTTTATTTGCGATTCATTTAGATAGAAGTAGGTAGAATACAGATCATAAAAGCACAGCAAACACTTTCAAGAACTGCTTACTCCACATATCGTATCGTATCGTATTATACTCAGTATAGTATATTTTATAATTTATACATATTTATACTATAGTAATTGTGCAGTAGACAAGAATACAGGTCTTCAGCTTGCCAACTGTGAAATGCACTGCGGCCTTGAGATTACCTTCAATATCCCAACGCGGCATTTTCTTCAATCGCAATCGATTTGTGACATTCCTCAGGCTATAAACTTGCTGGATGTAAAGTAAATATTAGGGAACAATTCTTTTAGAATATAGTTAACATTATATGGCGTACTTACTCCCAACTTTGGCGGTCAAATTCGCTGATCTTTCGGTATCTGTGTGACGACAAACTTGGGCCACAACTCGAATGGATCCTCCATGGATTTACAGAAGTCTTCCCATTTTAGGTGTATAATTGTCGGTACCCATTGACTACGTTCCCAGCGTTTGACATCTACCGTAATTTTAAAGGGCTTTCTGGGAAATTGCAGTTTGACAATAACGTCTCCGCTTATATAGAGCATTTCGAAGTCCTTGTCCAGGACAAATGTCAGGTCGCTGACATCCACAAAGTCGCTGGCGGGCGTGTTTCCCCTGTCATCGTTACTGCTACACGGCGACAATAAAATTTTCTCATCGGCAACAACTTCGTAATTAGTGGACTGAAAAATAGAGAGCGTGTTAGAATTTAATTCACATATATATTTCTACCAGATTTTGAGAACATGCTAAATATTAATTATTATTTATTTTAATTTTATTTGTATAAAGTAAATCTTCAAAAATAAAAGTTTTACGTAATAGGTCTAAGAAAGCCTAGCAGACCCCTAGCATCAACAGCCGAGTCGATATAGCCAGGTCTGTCTCTTCGTCTATCCGTCCGTCCGTCTGTCCGTCTGTTTGTATGAGCGCCTTGATTTCAGACACTATAGGTTCTAAAAACACCAAATTTGGTATGCTGTTTTGTCTATGGACTAAGCAGATGTAGTTTATGTTAAAACTTTGCCACGTCTCCTTACGCCCCCGTATATCAAAAATGTATTTTTTAAAAACCCATAAAACGAGATATATTAAAGCTAGTAACATAAGTTTTGGCATGCAGGACAAGCCTTGGGGTATCAATGTATCCTAAACTTGGAAGTTATTCAAAACACAATATTAGACAGTATCGGGCCAAAGGAAGATGAAGAGAACACTGACTGACTTTGACAACGCACTATACGGTATTTTACCAATTGAGGGAATTAATTAAAACCTTAAGAATTAAGCAAGATATTTGGATCAAGTTGTTTACATTGTTTACAACTCATCTCGACTCGTTTGTTACTATTATATCCTTCTTGAAGAATAAGTAAAGGGTCTCTCCTTTCCGACTGGTTTTTCTTAATACTATCATATGCAATGTTTCGTATTCTAAACTATTCGGACCAAACTTACAAGCTTGAAGTATAACTAATACTTTGACAAAATGTGATCCAATTCGAAGAACTACATAATATACCTCCTATAGCTCCTTTACTTTTCCAAGATATCCGGACTAAACTCACACTTATGATCCTAATATATTGGACAAATATGATTTAAATCGGACTACTATAGCATATAGCTGTCATAGGAATAGTTGAGAATTTTACAGAATACGTAAAGGGTCTCTCATAGTCGACTTCGACTATAGCATATCGTTTCCTACTATCGCTGCCGCCCGACTATCCGTCTTGTATTTGTTATGAACTTGTGATAAATATATCTATAATAATTATACAAATTGCAGATACTTTCTAATACATATAATTCACATATAAATGCTTAAATACTTTAGCTGCTTTAATAATTATTTTGACATTCTCAATTCAAGGATACAATTATATGTTTGCATATTTTAAATTCATTATTATAAATTTAAGAAAAAATCAAGAGAATTCAATTTCCCTACAAAGAATATACGTATGGAAAATAAAAAAAGATTCAATGAACAAACGAACTAATTAAGTACTCGTTTTCAGGACAGAATGTAATGGATTGGACTCACCTCAGCGGAAAGCAGCAGCGAAAGCAGGAAAGCAGAGAGAACAGATCGCAACATTTGGACAGTTAGAGATGCCACGGCTGCAGAAGATGCACAAATTTATAAGCCAAGCCGGTTAATTGGCCGGCAATTAGCTTTGAATAGCCGTTGATTAATCGCATCGTCTATCGGTCTAATTGGCAAACACCAGCCCCATTAACTTATAATTGCCACTGATTTCAATTCCAATCCAATGCCCAATCAACATGTCGTCGTCGTAGTTGTTGTCAATTGGCACCCAAATTGATGTCCCGCTCGGCATGCCAGCTGCGTAGGCGTTAGCGAGGTCATCCTGTCCGGAAGCCGGCTCAATGCAATGCAAAAAGAAAATCAAAAACAAAATAGTACTTACGAGTATTCGATATCGAATATGTATATCGCATCTGTATATCGATCACTTCGCATTTATCACGCGTCTGCCGTGTGCCAGAGCCGCCAAATCTTCAAGGGCCAAATAGCTAATTTGCTTTAAAACAGTTAGCAACTATAACAACAACAAAATACCAATTCAAAAACAAAAAAACTTTGTGGTTAAAAATAGCTTAAAATATGTTAAATTATCCAAAAGGGCAATTAAATATTTTTTAACAAATACTTAGTTATAAATTTGATTTAAAATATATACGAAAATGCTGATTACAAGTTACTAAGCTATATTTTTACAGTTGTGACCGCAGATTAAAAAATGTTTTATGGTAATACTCTTATATTTTCCTTAATTTTAAAGCTCAGCAATTTTTTAAGCTTTTTGCACAGTTTATTTAACAAAGCCTTACATTTCCTGAATGCTATTTAATATATTTTTAATCATTTCTTCACACTTTTAAAATGTGATTATTACTTTTTCGACTATATATTTTTTTGATATAGAAAAATTATGTTTTCTGTTATCATTGTATGGCAGGATAAAATGACGAATGGCATTCGATAAAGAATTGTTCCAACTTTATAAAAAGGGTAACTTTTTGGAATTTGGGAGTTTCGTTATGGCGGGGAAAAATGTGAAAAAGTCGGAAATATAATGTACCTTTCCGATTGAATTATATCAAAACGGTTGATTGATCTTAAATTTTTGCAACTTATATTAAAACTTGTGGTAATTCCTAAAAGAATGATATCAAAATATCGTAAATTCACATTTCATAAGATTGCAATACAACTGATTTAAAAAATACTCCTTTTAACATAATTTTTCCATTTTAGGTTGACTTTTGAAATAAATCTTCGGCCTACTTCGGTTGGTGACTATAACTACGTAATACTGGAGTTATTTCTGAAGCATTGTCAAAAAAAATCGAATGCCCTTAGTTGCCATTTTGGTCTTTATTAAGTTAACAGTTGTTGTACTTAATCTCTAAGAGCAACACGAACTGAAAACACGTTATACTAAAACTCGAAACTATCACCGATCGTTTCTAAAGAAACTATGGAAAGTGTAATAAAACTTGTGATTCCTGTGTTTGGATAGAATATTTGTAACAATAATAAAGTTTTTCATACAAAAACTAAATTGTTACTGCATTGTTCCTATTGATCAGTTCCTATTGTGTTTTGATTTCAAACTTCGGCTTACTTCGGTTGGTGACTATAACTAAATGGTCTGCCTTTAGCTACTTGAATTGTAGGTATTTATTAAGTTAACAGTTTTAGTGCTTAGTCACAAAAAAGGGCAATCCATAGCTAAAGTAATCGAGGAAGTCCGGAAACTTTAATGGCCTATCCCTTTAAACCTAGAAATCAAATATAGTGACTAGTGAAAATTGATTGATAATAATAATAAATAAATACAAAAGCATATGAATACAGTTGTTGTTAAACTCACCTGAAGTAGATATTGAATATAAATACGAAGCGTCGTATACAACATTAAACATTGAAATCTATGGACAGGCGGTGAAAAAATATTTCAAAACTACTACTACCTTATGTCTAAAAAAAAAACAATTTTTAAATTCATTGTATTCTTACACTGGTCCTAACAAGCTGCACTTGGCTAAAAGCTCATACAACCTCTGCACTAAATCAATGCAGATTCATTATTTTTAACGCAAACTGAACTAAGAAGATGGATAGTCTTATATGCATCTCTGTCACCTCTTCATTTTTCAATTTGGTCTTAAAGTTTTGCTATATTCGCGACATTTTCCTAATTGACGAAATGTATTTTGCCATAACACTATTTTATTTGCCCAATATTGTATATAATAACATTGTGGGCCATGGCAATCGGAGTGAACGCCATTCCACATTTTGGCCAAAAGCAAACATTTCGGCCACACGCCTGCTCCGATAAGCTTAACGGTTGCGGATTACGGACGGGCCATAAACGATAGCAAGCAACCGTAATGCTCGTGGCGTCGTCTGCACAGACATACTTTATATTTCGCATTTATTTATAAAAAATATAATTTATGCTTGCAGCACTCACTTAGTAAATATTTATAAATACTGCACTACATAATAGGCATTCATAGTATAAAGCTGCGTATTTTACGGTAAGTTTAAATGGTGGAGTGTAACCTTGATTAACATTTACAGTAGTAAAAGAATGTTAAAGAACAGAGCTCTGTTATCGTTCTGTGTTTGGCAAAAATGTGGATTTTGCTTTATTGCTACTAATAAAAAGGTAAGAAAATTATGCAAGTATATACTTAATTAGAATACTTGAATGCCAAGTATTCTCAAGTCATAGAATATTACTTTAAATTCAAGCAGTCTGCTTATTTTATGTATAAAGATTGTAGTTTGTTTGACAGGTTGTTCTCATTTTTGAAAAAAGGGTTGCATACTTGTAGGCTTGGTGTAAAAAGCGACATTGTTAAATCTGGTTAAGATCAGTCTCAAATGTACAACTCATACTAAATTGAACAAGCTGTGTCTGTGGGTGACAATACTTATAAAAGTGCAAACGCATCTATGTATCCTGCCCTAGCGAGCACCATATGATAAATCCCAGGAAGGCTCTACTTCCGACATACGCAGACGATATCACGCTACATTACAGTTCTAAATGCCGTTGTGAGGCAGCAGATGGGCTACAGGGATGCCTCAACGCATTGGCAGCTTGGTGGAAGAGGTGGAATCTAAAGGTCAACCCACTGATGACGACCCATCCCTGCTTCACCCTGAAAGCGCTCATCGACCACACGCCACCAAGTGTACAGCTGTAAGGTGTAACCCTAGAACATCCAAGGCAGGCAAAAAATCTAGGCTTTATCATAGACAAGCATCTAACTTTTGGCACCATTTGAAAGCTACGGCCAGAAAGTGTGCCAATTGCGGTGGCTGATCAATAGAAGAATCATCATCTCACTGAGAGCTAAATCTGGTTCTATGGTGTGCAGAGTTGGGGAATAGCGGCAAATTCAAACTACAAACGTACGCAGGTGTTACAAAATCGCGCCATGCGACAAATCACCAACTATCCCTGGTATGTGCGAAGCTCTACCCTGCATCGAGACCTGAATCTGTGGAGGAGCAGATTGGGAGGCACACATGCAGATACAGACTGATCAGACACTGCAGTATGCTCGCGTGACGTCTACTCCCCGCTAGGTCTTTGGGTTTTGACAAAACCTTTGGCCAAATATAAAGTATACTTAACAAAATATGATCTTTTATTTATATGATACATAAAATAGATTAAACTTAAGTGTTTCAAAGCATTAAAGAAATTTCTTCAAAAACATTTAAAATAAATTTAATGAAAACTCCTAACCGGACTCAGTATACTTTCAAAAATTAGATTATTCTTACTTTTTTTATACCCTTTGGGGGTATATTAAGTTTCTTAAAAGTATGTAACAGGCAGAAGGTAGCGTGGCCGACCCCATAAAGTGTATATATTCTTGATCAGCATCAAAAGCCAAGTCGATATAGCCATGTCCGTCTGTCTGTCAGTCCGTCCGTATGAACGAAAGGGATCTCAGAGATAGTAAGATGTAGAAGCTTGAGCTTGGTCTCCCAGCACTGGTAATTTTTGCAGTCAGATCAAGTTTATCGTTTTTTTTTAGTGCCACGCCCCCTTCGCCCACAAATCAAGAAAAAGCTTAGAACAAAAGCAGTTTTGTAGCTAGAGACATTTGGCACACATGATAAGTATCTTGTGGTTGATGTGTCCAGAAAATTTCATCGCGATGCCACGTCCCCACAAATAGCAAATTACGAATTATAAGAGGTTATGATCGTGTGTGATCGGGTCCCTGGAGAGCCACAGGGTATATCTTGGTTGGGGTCCCGAATTTTCGGCTTATTTTTATAAGACATAGGCAGACTGGTAGCGTTACAATTCTAGTTAACTTTAAATACTGATAAAGAAGTCTATAGTCCAGAGGGATCGAGTACGAAATATCCTGGTTCAATCACATAGGCATCCTAACACGTATTTGCACTCGCGTACATATATATGTATATAAAAGCACATTCAAACGCATTCATACACGATCATATACGTCTAAAGTCACTAGTTTTAAAATTGCTTTCTTTTTATCTTGTCTTTGGAATCCTGACCTACAACATTTTAAGATAAACTTGATCTACCTGCACATCTCAGGTATCTACATATCGAATGCTTACAGCGTTTACCATCTCTGATCCCGAAATAGACATGACCATATCAACTCGACTGATAATCAAGATTATATATGCTTTATGAACTCTACCACGCCTATTAGATGCTTTTAACAAACAAAATATACCAATGACCCGGGTATAAAAAGCAGGAAACCAACTATACATGTACTTGACAAGAATTATTACAAAAACCGAACATATATCGTATACGTAATTCTGAAGCTGGAAATATTTTCTATTTGAGATACAAAAAGAGCATAACGTGCAATAAATTATATATCATCTAATATATTAACTATATATTTCAACTGGCATAGCTCAAGGACAGTAATGTATAAGTATGTGCCCATTGTCACAATCAGATATTACAGCTTAAATTACAACTAAATTATAGATTTCTAAACTAGTTACACTCGGTAGTCTGATAAATTTCATTGTCAGTCTGTTTTGATACAGCGCTTTGAGCTTTACTCTGTTTCTTCGTATGTTATAACTATATGGAGTATTCGATGTACGTGTAGTAGTGCTGTTTTTAAAAATTTGTACTATGCTATAAATTGAATTCCACAGGATCTTAACGGTCCGCCTCCCGACGAGATGTTTGCGAAGTAAAAATCTTGTTTCTTGTTGTTTGTAAATCTTAAATGCCGATGAAAAAAATAATGTCTAAGTTTCCTCCGAATTCTCCAGTCGCTCACTAACAATATTATTGTTATTCTTATTATGTATGTCTTTGGTTTCGTTAGTCTCCGTTTGAGAGTCATTCGCCTGAGTATGTTCCTCCTGATTGTATGGCTGCGGCCGTGCATATATAAGAACCTTAGAACGCACAGTTTTGCAACCGGAGACGTTAACGTCCGTCGAGTTAAGCATTTCCTGTACGTGAATCTCATCCAAATACATGTCCACTACCTTTGCCTCGTGGCGCACACACTTCTCCAGATCGTTGACATCGAAATTTCGGTAGTGTATAACTGTGGTCTGTGGCAGTAGTTGCAGTGCTTTCACCTGCCGGTCATAGATCTCATCCGGTAGCAACCGGTTGAGATTGAAGACGTAGATGATTGTCAGATGCTTGAGGTCCATGTCGTTGCTGCCAAAGACCACGTCAGAGCGTGACAGCAACAACGCATTAATTGCTGAAACATAATCCTTATCGCAGGGCGTCATGTTGTCAATGATAAACAGATTGCGGCCACAATGCGCCAGGTTGCGCAGCATGTGTGTAATCATATTGAAGCGTGCCTGATCGTTGATCAGCTCATAGTCGTTCCAAGCAGTGCTCTGCACGTTCTCCGCCCACGGATACTGTTCCAGCAGCAGGCGCATGGTCAGACTCTTGCCCAGTCCCGATGAGCCCACCAATGCAATGGACTGAAACGAGCTCTGGTTGGCCATGGCCTGCTCCAGCTGGTCGAGTGCCGACTCCTGGTTGAGCACATCGCCACGGATGCTCTCAATGATCTCATGCAGCGGCATGTTGCGATCACAGTAGTTCAGCTTGTCGTGCACTATGGAACGGTATTGGCTCATGTAGCGCTGCATAAATCTCGAAACAGCGTCGCTGTTCTGATACATAGTAACGCAGCAGCTGACGCACACGACTATCAGCATCGGCAGCAGTGTGTACCAAAAGAACGACCAGCTGCGCTGCTTCAGATCGGACGTCTGTTTCGTGCTCTTGACTGTCGGCTTGCCGGCCGACAGGAGGCGACGCAAGCGGCGACGTGACCATTGCCGCTGCAGGTCTGTGCAGATATTCCAACTGCTTTGCGGATGCCCGTTGCCAAACTGGGACGAGCGTCGCTTTAGGAATGCACGTTGGCGTGCCTTTTGGCCCTTAGCATCTGTCACCGCTGTCTCTCCAGTTGCCGCTTTATCTGCATCAGCGATCCCCATACTGATACTGTTTTTAATTTAGAATAAAATATTAAAACGGGAACCGACGAACAGCCAGAAATTTCAATTTTAAGTTGGAATGTAAAGAAACCTACTATATCGAGCTATCGATGATGTCTAAATGTTTCCGTCCGAGTGTGGCAGTTGCTACTCAGATTATTCTTTGTAACATTAAACTTTAAATAAAATGCTTTAGGCAAAACTGATAACACAAACTAAAATCCAATTTAAGCTCCAACATTAGAGCTGGAAAAACAACGTTTCACAATTGATTTAATCGACGTATATCGATTTCAAATTTCGCACATATTATTAATCGAACATATTTCTTTCAAGCAAGAACTATTAAGACTCAACTTGTGAAGGTAAAACAATTTTAAAGAAGAATTTTATTTTCAATTTTATATTAGATTTAATATTTTGAAAACACTCGGCAAATAAATTTATGTTGCGTTCATCGATGATTTTCCAGCTTTAACCACATGTGTGAATTAATGTAATCGACTGTTCGCGCCAAGTACGCGTACTCTGTTATCGATACTGAAACTGGTCACTCGTGTCACTAAAGCTGCAAGCAATCGATGAAGGGGCTATCCATTTCAAATTCAATTGAAAAATGGCAATTATACTAGTGGAAGCCAGTGTTGCCCATTAACTGAATTATTGCTAGGTCTAGCATTTTTTTTTAAATGTTTAAAGGTTTTTGTGAACAAAATAACACTAATAATAAACTTTTTTGGGTTGCATTTCAGCATTGCTGTTTTTAAGATTTGTTATTTCTATTGTTTTACTTTCTTTTATTTTGATATTTTATTCAAATCTAGCTATTCTTAACGGTCAAATTCTATCGACTCTGGTGGCCGCTAATGTCGGTAACATTAAAGTACTGTGACGTCTCAAAACTGACGTCACTACTTATTGTCTGCTTGCAAAAATTGCGGGGACATATCGATAGTGTAAGGCCGCCATCGATAGTCGAAATCGAAACAGAATACTCGATATATCGATTGTCTTGCAGCTCTTCGTTGGACCATGTTTACAAATTGTTTAAGTTGAAATAATAATTGAAAACAATGGAAACGTGAGTGAAGTGTTGAATTATAAAAATTAAAATTTTTCAAATTCACTAGCTATTCCACAGCGTCAACGACACCTATTCGTACGTCACGAACATGGAGGTGATGCAGATTCTACAGAAGATCAAGAGCACCAAAAAGAAGTTCGGCATGCGCAACCTGGCGACAGTCACCTACGAGGTAAACTGAGCCATGGTGATTTACAATAAGGTGACGTATACACCAGATTTGACACCTTTAAAGGTCCCTTATATTACCAAAGACAATGGGGCGCACGAGTGTTGGAATTGTTTAAGTGGCCTCAACAAATCGAAAAATGTCACCTTATAGTAAAATTCACCTTAAATCGACCAGCATCTTAAAAAATTACCATAAATTGGCAGGCTCTACAGTATCTGGAGGAGTCGCCCTGCAAGACGCAGACACGTGAAGCCATTACCAATTATCTGCGGGACCTGGCCACCTATAAATTGAAGCCCCACGAAATTCTTCAAATGGTTAACGATCCGCCAACCAGTGCATTGCACACACAGCTGGTACGTAGATGTTTAAAACCTGCATTCCGTGTTGTTCTCTAAATACCTTGACTTCAGCTCATTGATGACAACAAAGCCCCGCTTACGGACGAACAGAACGAGGCCATCATCCAGCTAACACATAAACACTTTCAGCCCATCAGCACGGAACAGGCACAAGCGACAACTACAACCACAACAGTTGCGACCACAACGTCAGCAGTGGCAGCAACAACGTCAACAGTTGCAGCAACAACAACAACAAGTACAGCGACAACTAAAGATTAATGCATTTTCTATTTGATGTAATTTGCGTATAAAATAAGACATTAACATTTTGTAAGCATATTGAAATGGCCGTTGGATGGATGGCTGTCTTTAGGTTAGCGCTTCTGATCGCCCAGGTCTTCAATGACATCCTCATCGATTTCAGCCCACTTTTCGGGAATAACGTCAAACAGATCGTCCTTCACATCGCCCTGTATGACAATTTCATCGTCTCCGGTCACTGAAGAGCCGCAAGCGAACTTAGTTCCAAAGAACTTGGCAGCCACTTTGAGATCAATATCTGTGAAAACGCAAATGCATAAGCGTGTGAAATTCCACAATTTCAGTATTAAACAAACCAAAAGTGCTCAAGCCGGTGACGACGGTGACAGACTTCTTTTTGCCGCGGGCAGCACGTGAAACACAGATACGCTTGGGCACATCCTCCTTCTTCTTGACACGCAGCAATCCCTTGCCGCCCCGTTTCTGGCGCTTCTTGTCGTCATCGGTGCCATCTGCTGCCGCCTGTTCCTCCTCGATTTTGAGACGTTCGAAATCATCCGGCAGATTGCGTTCCAACCACTCCTTGCACTTGTCGTACTCCGGATAGTATTCACAGTACTGCGAACCGTTAGTTAAGCGACTATTTGTCTGCAAAATTCAGTTCACTCACCTCTATGGGCATAGTGCAGTGTCCACAATACTTCATCACTATGGGGTAAGTGACGTTTTCTCGCGGACCCATTTTTAGTCGCTCGGCGACATTTGTGGTCTCGTTTGTCATATTTTTTTTAATTAAGACTGTTAAATTGTGCAAAAGTTAACTATGTTAGCGAAATAAATCTGCACATTAAAGTTAGAAGCACATTTATCGAGTTATCGATAATATCGCCGGCTACCAGACTGCAACACTGATGTGCTGAGGCAATGTGTTGCCAGACTTTATACAGGGCTGCAGATAGTGATGTAAATAAATATGGATATATAAGATATCGATATTGCAGCCTCTGACATATCAACCGACATGGATTTATGATCTCGATATATAGTTATTTAAATCGTTCGTGTAGCCAAAATAAATTAAACATTTGAGAATTCGATAAAACTGATAACACATCATCAAAAAGCAAAATATGCCCAAATTGTATAGGCTACAGAGATTTAAACCGTTTAAATTAAAAGGTATCGTTTATTTAATGCATCATCTAATATTCGAAATTAACATCGATGTACTTTCATGATATTATTGTCGATATCATATTATCTACCGACTTACATCACTATTGCAAGAGACCGCTAAACCTAGCAAGTGAAATTTATTTAAAGGTTTTTACGCCAATTTTAATAAAATATATGCCATCGATTTATGTACTAATTAAAATAGGGCTTGGAAAAGTGCATTAAACTTTCTTATCTCAAATTTAAATTAATTTTTAATTGCTACAACTTACAATCTATTACTTTTGCGTTTTTGACTATTATTTCATAGGGTATTTCGCACCAAATACTTTGTGTTGTTTAAAACTCAATCATACAAATCTGACACTCAAAGAAATTATAGCTTTAAGTTTGCCTTAAAGATTTCATCGAAACGAAACTATCGCTATTTTAATGATCGAGAAACAATCGATGAAAATCAGAAGTAAATCAGTGATCAGTACCATGGCGTATTTATTAACAAGGTGACAAACTCATCTATCACAGATTTCGTTTGAGTAAATCAGCCGACTTCGTGGAGCGAAGAGTATAGAGCAGTGGTCGGCACCAACACAGTCATATGTTTTTTGCATTAGTGTGCGAATTAACAGAATTTTAACAGGCGTCAAGCATGTGCCGTTTCTTGCCCTTTATATTATTGATTCGCATCAAAACGGCTATATATTGGTCATAATGTGTATAAAAACGAATACTTTTTCAAAAAGTCCAAAAACCATTTATTTTTCTGTGTATATAATGTATAATTTGTCAAAATTGTGCAGCGTAGCATCACAATGGCTGATCAGAAGCTGATTCATTTTGCTTCGCCTCAACAGTGACATTTCAGCTTAAAAGCGCCATAACAGCGACTTAACAGAAACAGCGAAAATTTATACTGTACGTGTGCAGGCAGCGCTGCGGCAGAGAAAATCCCTATGCACGGTGCGCGGCGTGTGCCGACCACTGGTATAGAGGTATATGAAATACAAATATAGGAATTAATTAAATGAGCAAGGTAGAGTAAACACGTCACATTTTTAAACATTTCAACATGATCAGTGAAATGAAGAAATCATACCGAAGTTCTTATCGCAAGCTGATGCAATATGTTTTCTCGGAACAGTAGACGTTCGATTTGTTTAAACGCCAGAGACAAAGCTGGCGAAGCTTAAGTTTGTGACGTGACTGCGCTAAGAGAGGACCGTGTCTGCGCATGTCGACCTTTGCATAACGTTTTCACCATTTCAAGCATTGAATGGCGACATATTGCAGCTTATTTAATAGCTGACCCATAACACGAAGCTGGACGAGATCCATAAGATGCGGTGATTGTGGCTTGTGTGCCAACTAATAAGAATGCACTCCCACGCAAACGATAGCGCTGCCGGAAACAACAATGGCAGCACCGAAGGCAAAATACGATGCATCTTCCTGAGCGAATTTCACGCCACAGCGGGCTGCAAAATCAGCTGTCAGGTATGTGGACATGCGTACAGTAAGTCAAGTAATTGTGTTGACAACAAATAGATTGCTCATGTTGCTTTTTATTATTCTTAAAAATAGTTAAACCAAATCATTATAAGGAAAAACAAGTTTTATTTTTTCAAAATAAAATATGTGCATTTTTTAGATCCTGACTTCAAGAATGTATCAAGTGTCTATTAAGTCTGACGTACGCCATTCAGTATATTATTCTTGATCAGCATTAACAGCCTAGTCAATAAAGCAATGTCAGTCCGTCTGTCTGCCCGTCCGCCCATATGATAACCTAGATCTCAGGGTCTATAAGAGCTAGAGAGACCAAACTTGGTAGGCTCCTCAATATCCTAAGCATAACTAGTTAGTGTTAGAATTTTGTCACAGTCGAGTTCTTCACACTCGTTTTCTTTGTCAAAACAATTACTTAAGTAACTGTAGAAGACAAACACGTGAAACTGATTGAAAATTATTGCCGACAGGTGCCCGACAATTACATCTCCAAGGAAGTCTTCGATGCCATTAACGTGTACATCATTCCCAAGCAGCATCTGCAACGTTGCATCCTCACGGTCAATGCGATGGATGTGAAAATCGTTGGTTATCCGGTTGGGATACAGGATCAACAGAAGTATGCCCGCAATGCGTTCCTCTTCAATCTGTGCTTTGTTTGTGATTCCCGGGCACGCTCCGTGCAGTATGAGCCGGTAGTTAAGAAGTTATCCGAGTATCTCATCATGATGGAGGAGGAGTCTTGCTTTCTGTCACGGGAGGACGACAAGTTGCGGCTGCAGAACATCTTTCAGACAGTGCTCCGGGATCTCAACGAGCGCAAAGTGGCCACCATTGTTGAAGGCGACAATACAATTTATTTGAAAATTGTTATGCATAAGCCGGATCCGCCATCGGTTAAAGACCACATGGTGCCTTTATTGTTGGCCAATCTACGGGATACGCCACTCGAAAACTGGGATTTGACCACACAACAAGTATGAAATGACATTGATTTATATGATGTCCTTGAATGTATTTGTGTATCTTTATCTGTCAGATACTGCCCTACATCAATGGCATTAATCATGTGGCTCGCATCGCTGCCGAGGCGGACGTGGAAACGGATCTGGTTAAATCCTGCATACAGAATCTGGTTTATTATGGAGTTGTGCAGCTTCTGCCCATTCTGAAATACAGCAATGTTTACATGACACAGAACCTCAAGCATCTCATTCAGAGTGCTGCGCTGAGCAACGCCTGTCGCAAGTACGTGGCACTTCAGCCGGATAAACTGCTGCCCAGTGTGCAGAGAATCTTCCAGTTCTACGCGTCGATGACTCACGGCGTTACACTGCGCGCTATCTGTCAGCGCCTGTGTCCGCAACACCATAACATCGATGAGCGTAAAATGGTCATCTTCGGGCTGCAGCACAAGTTCATTCGCTGCATACACAAATACCCGGTATTTACGGGTTCGGTGCCTTCCGGTCGCCAGAAGATGTACACGGGTCTCATCAGTTTCGATGAGATTTGCTGCAAAACAGGACTCTCGCCGTGCACCATCGAGAGGGATATTGAGAAGGATACAAATGTGACTGTGATTTGGAAGTAGTTAACATCGTCGCGATTTATACAAACTTGTCTTTGTCAAATTCATATGTTTATGTGTCTAGTTTGTAGTTATCGATATAATTATTAATATGTTACCATGCCTTTATAGAATGTTTGTAAAATATTGAACTAAATTACCGGCCTCATGCTGAAGATTAAATATACATGCGGATTTGTTAAAGAAGTATTTGCAATATGCCTGTTTCAATACAATCGGTGATATATGTAGATATGTAAACTGATTGATAGATCTGCAGACTTTCTTAGCTGCGAACTAAAGTTCGCACGTATTGAATCGTTCAGAAGAAGTTCGGTTGAACAAACGCACTACGTCCCCGATTGTGGCCAATGTTGAAGTTTTAGCTAATTTATGGCTAGATCTAAGCTTTGCCCCTATTAAGTATTCATTTTTTTATATTCTTTGAGTTATTTTGATATTTTATTTAAATCAAGCTATATTTTTACTGTCAATTTCTGGCATGATTGTCGGTCGTGAGGTTCATTTCAGACAACGGTAAATTGATTTTAAAGCGGAGAATGAATAAAGCCGTGTAATACTCCGTCAATAGACAAAAGAAAAGAAGATTGACAAATTTTAGATTCAATTCAATTTGCCCGCCATGTTTGTTTTAACAAATTGTATCGATAGTTTTGTCAAACGATTTATATTATCGAAAGTTAGCAGTTAATTGAGCTCAACGCGAATTATCATATAGAAAATAGCTGATATGATCAAAATAAGTAGCTAGAAATAGCCTCAAAAAATAGTAAACATGCCAAAATAAGTATTTACACTATTTTTAAAGTGAACTGCGCAAAGAAAATAAATATTTACACTATTTTTAAAGTGAACTGCGCAAAGAAGCGAATGAGTTTTTTTATATATTTTTAAACTGTGTTAAGCTGTTCTTGTAGTCTTGAAAACAACTCAAACAATATTTTAAATAACCAAATAAATTTCTGGCTAAAAACATTTCTTAAAGCCCCCTAGTCTAGTCTAGCTATAAAATAGCTTAAATTGCAGCCCTGAACATGGGCACACACACTCTTACACAAAGTTAATCGGAATTAAATGTGAGATAATTAAGGAGATAATCCTGTTGCACTCTGCGGTATAATGGAAGCAAACCCTTTACCACATGGCTTTGGTAAGTAATTTATATATATGTATGTAAACAATTCAGATGCTCAAATAACCAAGTGGTTTTCGTGTGCACAATGTTGTCCAGCGCAGTCAGCACACTTTCCGCAGAACTTGACGAACGCTTTTCGCGTAGCGATCAGCTGTTTGTCACAGCACAGATGACTGGGCACGACACTATTGAGATGCGTACACTCAACATACACACACACAGATATATACATACATTCATGTAAATGCGAATGTGAAAGAACAACAAAAGAAACCGGCAATAACCAGAGAAATGTTAAAATAGCCGCGATCTCTGGCAACTGCCGCCGCCACTGGCCACGTTTTCATATGTTTTGGCGTTATTAAACATTCTTGCTGTTTCTGGCATTGGGACAACTTTAATAATTATATAGTAGGCACGCACACTGTGCCACTTTCATGCACATACATACATATGTAGCTTTGTTTGTATGTGTTGTTTGTAGAAACACTTATTCGCCGCTTTGGCGAAATTCTGTCATTGTTATTCGCATTTGCAGCGGCAGGCAGCGACGACGATTCATAAATAATGTCTGAAGATGCCAAGAGTGAGTATATGCACACATAAATAGTACATACATTTATGGATTATACACATACAAACATATCCGTGTAGTATGATGCGTCAGATATTTAAACTGCTCTCGTCGCCTCTTGTCCAGGTCCACGCACCAGAAACATTATTGAAAATCAACTATTCCGACGTCAGCGGAGCTTAAAGCTTGAGGCGCTGCAGAAGCAGCGTTCCCAATATGGCAGCATCGATGCCGCCGACGAAGACGAAGTGGACGCATTCGACAAGGTGAGTCTGCTCCACAAGGGCAATGGCAAATACGCATATGTATTTATGTAAATATATGCAGCCCAACATTTATTCGTACACTAATTTTTTTCAAGGGCTATTGTACTTCATGTTTTCATAGTATAGTTACTTTTCTTTTGCTGATCATAAGAGCAGATATTTTGGAATAATAGGCGCAAGAAATAGAACTATCATTTTCCTATACAGAAGGAGTATGGCATAATAATCAAAACAAAAAAAAGAACGAAATGGCGCACAACAAATATTCATACACTTTATGAGGAAAAAATTACATATATCGTTACGAGAACATAACAATGTTGTAGAAGCTTCTGGGATTAAAAATCCGAGAATAACGCGCGTTGAAGAACCAATGCAAAAGTATGTTTGTCCCCAAACTATTCGCAACTGCCTATACAATGCTGGTAATCATAATAGAGTTGTTCGACAAAAACCCTTGTGCGAACAAGAACAAATTATTGTTTTATATATTTCGTGTTGAATCGAAATTTAATATTTTTCAGCATGACGGCCACCCGAAAAGTTAATTAACGGCCATCCTAGTCAAGAGAATTTATTACTATAGAAGACGGGTGAAGTTTGTTGGAGAAAAGAATAGGGAAACACGAAATTACATTCAAGGCATTTTAAAACTGATTTTAATTTGTTTTGTTTATAAAATATGTATTAGAAATATTTCTAAATCATGTTGTAAATAAGAGTGTTGTTTAGAAGTTAACTGTACGCTGAATAGGATTGAAAAAACCTCAAATACATACGTAAGCCAACTATCTTAAATATATAAGTCTTTATAAGTTATCAAAATCAAAAACATGGTTTTTGAACGCTTCAACTGCTTCTTCGGCGCAATACTAATTTTACGTTCGTCAGTAGCATTCCGCTTTTCTTCACTGACATAATGTATTGTTTTCAGTGTAGCTTTCAGCTTTTTCCATCGACTCAATGTATAGCGCCACAGCGGCCGATAGCGCAAAACAGATTATCATATGTGCTCTCGCTTGTGCAATTGGCATTTTCATATGCACACCCGCTCTAGCCAACAATTATAAAATAATAAATTTAAAACAAATTTCTTAATATCTCCTTTATATGTGGGTCAATCGCTATGAGACTTGCAACAAAGTGTTCAGCATTTGGTATACTTCAATTATCTGTTAAGTTAAGATGTATTATCTTCAAATTTGAGGCTGTGATAGTTTTTTTCGATTTGCGTATGCGGTGGGTGAGAAATGTTTGGTATTCAGGAACATTCATTCCAAATTTGAAGTTTCTAGCTTTTATAATTGCTAAGATCGACGCGTTCATACAGACGGACGGGCAGACGGACAGACAGACATTAAGGTCATTAATGGTTATTTAGCAATTATTTGTTTTTAAATAATAAAGAAAACATAGTTTTGAGTTTGATATATAGGTAAACTTTCAAAAAGTATCTCAGACAGATTTCGGAATATGAGGTACTTAAAAAAATTTGTGGCAAATTCATTTTTTTGGAAAATGATTTAGCAGCACTGGTGTGCATATGCATATGTGCTTACATACGATTTCATGTATTGCAGACGTACATAGTCATCATATTTACGGAGAAGGCCAAGCTGCGTCATTGTCAGGATGTGGAGAAGATCATACAGGAGTTTGATATTCAAACAACGCTGGAGATTGTTAGGTAAACGATTGTCAATAACAGACTTTGCCATTGATTTAATGCTAATTTTTTCTGTGTTTAGCAAAACCGAAAAGTATTTGTATCTGTCGGCCAGCCTGAATACGCTGCTCAAATTGGCCGATGCCGCAGAACTGGAGAAAATGACCACGACGGGGAGTATGCAGAAGTTCAATCACGGCTGCGTCTCGGACTTTCTGCTTCCGGGCATGACCAAGGAGCAGATTCTGCACTACTGCGAGACTCCTGTGCTGATCAAAGATGTGATAGAACCTCCCATCAGATCCTACATTCAGAAGGGCTACATCGAGGACATGTTCCCGTTGCACGACATTGTATGTATACTAGAGATGGACACGGGCCTGACACGCCCGCAATCGAAGCACGACAAGTATATTTGTGAGGGAAAAACAAGCCGGTCAGTGGGGAACCCGAGTGTAATATACCCTTTGTCAGTACAAGGCGCTGTGGGTTCGCCTATAGGAACAGAAACTGAGATCGAAAACGAATGTTTTAAAGTCTTATAAGTAGAACAATTTGTACATTAGAGCCTTGAATTTTGGCACAAGATATATCGGCGTTCAGATATATCCTAAAAATGTAATCATAGTCGGATACTAAATTTGGAAGTTATTTACAATAACAATTTTATGCACTGTCGGAAGAGAACACTGACCGACGGAACAACTTGCAAAACTTGCAGCGTGTTTGTTTGCATGTGTATTAGTTTTATATTATAAGTACAGGGTCTCACATAGTCACCTTAGACTGTAATTTAGGGTACCATAACTGTCGCAAGCAATCCGACTGACCGGCTTGTTTTTAATGAATCTAAGTGTTAGTCGATCATGAGTTGATAATATGTTATTTGATAATATGTTATTCTCTTAGCACTAATACCACTTGAAATGCTATTGCAGCTGTTTCTGGATCGATTTAATCTGAATCTCAAACGCACGACGCTGCCCATTGAGGAAATCCGGAATTATTTCGGCTCCAGCATCGGACTTTACTTTGGCTTCATTGAGTTCTACACCAAGGCGTTGGTATTTCCAGCCGCTTTTGGTCTACTGCAATGCCTGTGGGATCTCAATCTGTCGCTGGTGTGCAGTTTCTATGTGGTCTGGACGACGGTGAGTTGAATGAACATCATAGTTGCAGTTAAATGTAATGGCAATTGTTTGCTAGATCTTTCTGGAACTGTGGAAGAGAAAATGCGCTGGATATTCGTATCGCTGGGGCACCATTGAGATGAGCAGTCTAGATAAGCCGCGAGCTGCATATCAGGGTCAATTGAAGCCGGATCCCATAACTGGCAAGATGACACTGCACTATCCGATGCGCTACACGTACCTGCAAATGTATTGCATCTCGTATCCGGTGGTATTGGGCTGTGTGGTCGCTGCCGCCTGGTTTGCCCTCTATCAGTTCCAGATTGAGGCCGAGGTGCTGGCCGATTTTGGTGCAGACTCGTGGCTGCTCTATGTGCCAGTCATTGTGCAGTCTGTGCTAATAGCGATATTCTCGTGGGCGTACGAGAAGCTTGCCACATTCCTCACCAATCTGGAGAATCATCGGACACGGTCGCAGTACGAACGTCATCGAGTCAATAAACTGATGCTCTTCGAGATTGTCAACAATTTCTTTTCGCAATTCTATATTGCATTTGTGCTGCAAGATCTCAAGCAGCTAAAGTATCAGCTGATGATGCAATTGCTCATCTTTCAATTGCTGTGCATTGCGCAGGAAATCGGTATACCGCTGATGGCTGTGCTGCGCCAGAAGTACGCCAAGTATTGTCACGAGGAGCTGGATCCCGAGAAGATGCGTGCGATCAGCAATCAACCGCGCTACGAGCAATCTTTCTACGAGTCCGGCCTCGATGCCTATCATTCCACATACGAGGACTACTTGCAGGTCTGCATACAGTTTGGCTATGTGGTGCTCTTTGCCGCCGTTGCCCCCTTCGCTGCCATCGGTGCACTTATCAACAACATCTTTGCGGTCCACATTGACATGTTCAAGCTGTGCAACATCTTCAAGCGTCCGTTCGCCCGTCGTGCCAAGAACATTGGCGCCTGGCAGTTGGCCTTTGAGTTGCTTTCGGTCATGTCTCTGCTGAGTAATTGCGGCCTGCTCTTTCTTCAGCCGAATGTCAAGTAAGTGACCTCCTATCGATCTTCGATTAATAAATCCTCGATTAACTGATCATTTCTGCTCCCCAGACAATTCTTTTCGCACTGGATTCCCTCTATACCGGATCTTTCGTTTGTTATATTCGAGCACGTTCTGCTGGGTCTCAAATTTCTCATACATAAGGTTATCCACGAGCGTCCTCGCTGGGTGCGCATTGGACTGCTCAAGGCGGACTTCGAGACCAGCCAAGCGCTTAAGCAGCTCAAGTATGTTATAGTCAACGCATTCTCATTAATTGCTTATAACTTTTAAATTCGTTGTCATTTAACAGAAAATTCAAAGCTGCCAATAAAATTGCATAGATTAGAAGAACGATGGAGGCTGCAGATGCACATGGTGCAAATTGGCTTTAAGCCAAATGCAATGCAAACCACGCCCACAAGCAACATACAACAACAGACGAACCAGTCCATTTACATAATTATTAATTTATCGTATATTTGTCGTATGCCTTAAATGCTTTTATTGTAAATCTCATACTAATGGTGCCTTAAATATGTACTTATAAATATTATTGTTAATCTTATTATTATTACTACACATTTACCGTGCCTAAAATTGTATAAAAATGCATCCAAACAATATTTAAAAAACGTGCATTTCATCTTATGTTAAACTTATGTATCTTTATCTTTTCAGAATGAGATCACATATGTTCTGGATTATTTATACATGCTATTACAGTCGAATTTCATTACAATGAACGTCTTATTCAATGACATCTTAAATTTATTTATATATTTAATTAATGTTACTCTAAACTCTTCTTATTTCACTTTCAATCTTTTCTTCTCTGTCTCTGTTCAATGTGTGTTACTCTATATCCTTTTCTGTCACTCTTCAATGCATGTTAACTCAGTTTAACGATTCTTGCAGAGTATCTGAAAGATGAGAGATGATATATTTAAAAGTTGTACTTTATGGACATGTGTATATATGCATAATTTATAATATTAATATTTCGTAGTTAAGAACAGATATGTCTCACTTGTGAATCTACATTTTCTGGCAGAACTTGAGGATTATTATTGTGGAAAAGATTATAGTACTTACTTTACGAAAATATTTTTTGCTCTTAACGATTCCCTCGAAAATGTTTGAAGGCAAGCAAGGCATCGATGGCGTGTAGAAATCCCGCCGCATAGGCCATGTACTGGATTCAAGGAAAAAGGATAGATTAAATAAAGACACGAAACAAAACATATAGCTTCTCACGTAGCAGGCAGTCATTGCTGGATATGCCCAAAATCCGGTACGTATAAGAAACTGTGGATGCAACCAGACGATGCAAATGAATCCCATGTAGCTGGCGGAACTGAAGTACATGCAACAGGCCATCGCATTGAAGAGTGTCTCCTGCAAATGCCACAAATAAAACCCATTGATCAGCTATAATGTGGAATACTCACAAATAGCGACTGTCGAATCAAAGAGTATGATTTGTCCGAGAAACAATAGCAAAGGAATAATATAGATGTCGTGCTAAAACAGTGTCCAGTTGTGGCCAGCAAACTGGTCAACGCCTGGCCAATGGAGTCCGCATAGGGCAAACCATACTGTATCAGCAATCCCTCGCATAACATGGCCAATCCCAGCTGCATTAGCTTCAGCAGCCCCGCCCGGGAGAGCACAAATCCAAAGTTGATGCAAGTACAGACGCGACAGCACCCGATCTTGATCCCAAATGGTTGGCTCATGCCGCGTACTCCAAAGGATGCCATCGTTGTTGACTCCCTGCTGATTGTATTACTACTGCTGGGTCTTTGTCTGTCTGCCTGCCTGGCTGCCTGATTGCAACATGCAGCAGATGCTGCGACTTGTAGCGCGTCTATAAATAGAGCTGTGAGCCTTACCCCAAGCGGCTTTCCCTGTGCCGGTGCACAGTGGTTACATTTATTTCAAATACTAGTCATTTTTATGCCTTCACATTGAGACGGTACGTCGGATATAATATACAATAAATTGGCTATTAATTCAATTGGCAGATTTTCATTTTGAAAATTATAAATTTAATTAGTATGAAAAGATTTGATTGGGTGTAATAATAATAAAGTTGTTGTGTTATATATAAATAAATAAATAATAAAAATTCAATATTATTTCGTGTTGAAAACGTAATTTCTAACAAAAAAAACGTTTAAAAGCCTGGATCGGAAATAAATGAAAATACAAAATTGTAGATTAGAAAGATTTAGATTAATTAATTAAATTATTTTAAGTGCTTATTTTCGATTCCAATAAAAAAAATATTTAACAAAATCAATAATTACATTTGATTTTTTATTTAAAAATCATGGAACATCTCTTATTTTAAATTAGTGTTATAAAAACGGAAAATAAAATAATAAAAAATTATTAAAATAATATTATTTCTCATATTTTTATTATAAATATTTAATGCACATATAAAATATACCAGCATATTAAAAAAGCACAAAAGGAACAAAAAATCTAAATTTGTTTTTAATATTTTCGGTATTTTTATGTATTTAGTATTTTTTATTTTATTTAGTATTTATTATTTAAAAACTTAAAATATAAGTTATTCTATGATTTTTTAATACAAATTTTATTTGAATCTTTACTTTTATAATTTTTTTATATAATATAATAGTTAGATTAAAGTGTTTGTTAAGATCAATTAAAAATTTCTAAACTATAATTTATATTTAAAAAAAAACTATAACTATAACTATAATTTATATTATAAAAAAAACTATAACCGTTGCGGTCCCTGTTTTAGTATTAATAAAATTTTACAATTTATTTAAATAGTTTTCTCTTATAAAAATGTTAATATATTATTTTATGTCTACTAAAATCAGTCTACACAATTAATTTTAAATATAAAAAAGTGGCGTTTATTTTACAATTAAAAAGCTATAACATTTTAAATGCTCGAAAGAAATATGTAAATTACGTTCCAAAATGCATGATCTCATCCCACTGTGCGCTGACATGAATCACGCAATGTTGTTGTTTTCTAGCAACATGTTCCATTTCCTTTGTATATACAATACTTACTTATTTACTTAGTAGCCTTTGGAACAGTATTCCGGCCCTTGATGTCATGTCAGCAATGAGCAGCAATGAGACTCAGTACAAATTTCAACACACACTAAATGTACAGAGAAATTCTCGTTTCGACCTATAAGATAGATCAAAAATTTTGGTTAAGCAAACGGAATCGGAATTCATATAGCGCCATGTGCATGCCGTACCTGGGCAAATTGTTTGGTGGCGGACAACGTCGGCGGAACGCAACTGCGACGCCGCGGCCGAGTCTTGCGCCGACGCCGCAGCAATCGAACGCAACGATTCAGACTACAAATACCGGCAACATGGCTGTGGCCCCGAGGGACTCCGTCTCTCCGGTCGATGTCGGCTACAGTGGTCTGGTGTCCGATGTGCCCGGAACTGTGAAGAGTGGTGGCATTGGTGGCGAGGCAGTTCAGGCCATTCAGGCCGCAACTCCGGCCACATCTATTGCCGGCTCTGGCGTCCCAAGGCCAACATCATGGTGGGAGTTCTTCGGGATTAACAGGGCCAAGAAGGTCACCGTCGGTGTGCCGCCCGCTTCCAGCTAAAAGCCAAAACGTATGCTAAAACCAAGTCAAATGCTCAGATTTCGTACATCGAAATATTATACTGATGCTATTTGAACTGCCATTGCAATGAAAACCCAAACTGTTTGCCACATTTAGGACAATCTTCACGTATCACAAGAAATTATAAAATTTGGAAATTTGATAGAGTCGCAGAATAAAAGAAAAAAATAACACCCATAAAAATCAAATCATTTAATCGATCTAGAGATTTATAACATTCTTATATACCGGGTGGGAATATTAAGTTTTTTTTTCATATAGTGTGTAACAGGCAGAAGGAGGCGTCTCCGATATCATGAAGTATTTGTATATATACGAGGGGATTAATAAAAGTTCGGTAAGTTGACCGGAAACAAAATTCTAAAATGTTTTATTTGTATTTATTCTTAATATTCCTAATTTTTATATTCTCTACATAATCGTATTGACTTCAATGCATTTCTTAAGCTTTTCAGGGGAACAGCAGCTACAATTTTGGATTTGCTTAGCTTTAATGGGCGGGTTGGTACCTCTTGTGCTCCAAACCATGGACTGGTTTTCGGGAAGCATTTATAAAACCATTTATAAAAGTTTCATCACCAGGAACGACTTTATTAAAGTTGCGTAAACTTCCCATTTTCAAATTTAATCATAAATTATTGGGCAAAATTCCTTTGAGCTTTTTTTTTGTACCTCATTTAGAATGCGTGTACAACAGATCTTGATGCAATATACGAGATATGGCCATGAAATTCAAGCCCAGTTCACTAGCAATAATTTCCTAAATAGATCGAGGGTCTTCGACAAGTTTTGCTCTAACTAGGGCCACATTTCTTTCGTCCCTTGAAGATTTTGGTCGACATTCTGGTGGCTCGTCCTCTGAAGTGTTTGAATTCATATTAAAATAGTCTTCAAAAATGCAATTTGGCAGTCTATTTACCTGCAATTTGGCATTCATCAAATATTTGTACCGGTTTTAATTTGCGTCGAAAACCGAATATATTGTTATATTTTGTTTGCGTTGATGGTGGAATTTCATTTGAGGCACCTTTAGCTAATTTGCGTTATCTAGTCCTCATTTCAACCGATTTATCCAAAATTTACAATATACTTTCGTAAAAGTATTACGAAAGCCTTGACACTTTTGGAATTTTGAAAAACGATTCAAAAGTCGCCAACTTACCAAAGTTTTGTTAGAACACCGTATGTACATACATTCTTGATCAGCATCAATAGTCGAGTCGATATAGATATATACATAGATGACAAAAGCCATTTTGATATTTTTATTAAACATAATTAAGTTACTATTATAAAGTTACTATCCTAAAATATATGTCAGCTATTGTCATTTCCGTATAAATATTAATATTTGATATGCAAATTATTTCCCGTTAAAAGTCAAGTTTAAAGTTTATCAATTAAAAAGTGTTGACGATTCTAATTTGTGAAACCTTCAAATCAATCAATTCATATTGATAAAAGTTGCATGGGGTCTTAAATGGGTCGAGGTCAAGATCTTCTAGAGAAGTAAACAAAATTGATTAAATTAAATTCGCATTGTTAAGTTACTACATTTGATCAGTTTTACCCTGAACTTGATTTATTAATTTGTTAGCATACTTTTCGGGATTGTTCAAGAAGTTTAAGCGGAACTTTCAAATGTCTACAATATGAAATAATGAACTTCAATAGTTGTCATCTAAAGGGCGGCTGATAACTTTTCGCAGGCAATGTACTTGCACTGCCTTTGCAATTTATTGTTGTGCAATTGACAATGTACTTATTTTGGAAAATTACAGACAACATTTCCAGCCCCTTCCTTAACAGGAAGCGACTCATCAATTTCTATAGTGACAAACAAATAAACATTAATGTATTTTATACTACTTAGGTAAACACACAGACACAGGCACACATGTAATCGCTCGCAATTCAATAACGGCACTTAAGCTTCGTTTTACTTTACTGTTTATTGAGCTTTCAAGTCGTGCTCAGGGGGAGCGAGACAGCTAGAGACGGAGTCGAACTAAACATTAACAAAGCAACAAAACTGCCGTCGGCATCGGAACGTTTAGTGTAATTTATCAGCCGCAACGACAATTTGAATTTTGTGGGAGTGGACAACAGACATACAGACGTGTGGCGGGCAGAGGGAGGGATTGATGTCTGTGTTGGCGGGCGGCAAGCTTTTTGACAATAAAATTAACATGGCTGTTATCAAAATCAATTATTTTTGTTGTTGCTGCTGGATCACAGCGGCGTGCCTAGAAAAAGTTTCAACCGGGGCAAGCGATAGATTTTTCAATAAAGAAACAAATGATTTGAAAACAAAAATTTTTTAAATATTACTATGATTTGAAAACATAACACAGAGATTCAGTTTTACAATATCCGAAGTGATATAAAGTTTATCAGTCTCAGATATATTTGCACCTTAATCATAAACAATTTTTTTTAATGTCAGGGCAGACAATTACTATTTCACCGACACTTTTTTTTAAAAAAATTGACAGTGTCATGTGAACATTTAGAATTAAAAAGTGACGACTTTTCACCGATGGAAGCATTTTTGTCTGAAATTTGTGACCAGATTCTATGAGGACAAAACCCGATGGGATTTTGGTTTGATAACCGTTGCGAATTCACTGACCCTAAAAAAAAGTGTCGGTGAAAAAGTGATCGTCTGCACTGAGCTTTACGCACTTTTCGTTATCATGTGTGCCCGATTTCAAGCTGAACACCCCAAGTCTTAATCAAAGCGAAAATCTTTGAAAGTTATTTAAATTGTACACTTCTTTTGTTTTGGATACTAAACGCAAAGAAATGTCAAGTGTTAAGACAAGTAAAGATAAAACAGTAAAATAAACAGTAGCTCCCTGGACTATTGCCCACTTTGCCCCTCCCCCTGCCACAGCACTGCTGGATCATCACAAAAGCCAACTGAGAAGTTGACGTCAACGAAGGCAGCTGAGCGAAACGGCTGCGACGCTACAGAATGTTGTAACAATTGAAACCGTTGCATTTCCATATGTGCATACATACTTATAAATTTATTTAACATTTATGTATGTATATCTTTGTATGCATATACTAAATACATATTCTAGCTGTTATCTGTCGCCGGAGCTGGCAATTTGCCAATTCTGTCACGATTTTTGCACGTGCAAACTGCGACGCATGCGCAGCTGCCAGGCTTGCTGCTATGCGGAAGCAAAGCACATTTATCGATGTCGATAACCGCAATCAATGTCGATATCCTGACCTGTTATCGTTGCAGCGCCTAAGGTCACACTTACTGATAGGTTGTGTGAATTGGGCCACGCGCCACCCAAAGCAAAACAAATATATGATGATCCAAATTGGACAGATAAAATACTACGAGCATTTTTAAGTAATTAACAACAAATTAAAAATATACCTTGAAGAAGCTGAGAGCAAATGAACTGGCAAAAATTAGATATATAATTAATACTCGAACACTCAGCGCCCTCACATATGTATTTCGTCACAAAATTATAGTACGCTTGGTCGGTGTATGAAGAAACAAACAAAACTAGTAGTAGGCAACAGTCGAGCAAACTGCACTGCGACAGACTCTGTACTTACGCTATAAAAACAAAAACATAAAGTGATCAAAAATGAAACTAGTCGGAAAGGCTACATTCGAGAGAACCCAACTCTAAGAGATCCTGTACTTATTTGTACAAATACCCACGTGTCCCCTTCTTCTTCCTTTGGCTCGAGTTGCATTTAGTTGTTTTTTGAATATCTTCCAAGTTTATTAAGGACAAATCGGGTCCTCGGGGTTTATTGTGTATGCCAAAATTCATGGCTCTAGCTTTTTACTGTTTTGGTTACTTTTTTAAGAATTCGTCTTCCCGAGAGAGGCGTGGCAAAATTCATTAACAAACTTTTTCTGATTTTAATATAGGGGAATCTACATACCAAGTTTGATATCTTTAGCTCCGAACATTGCTATATCGACTCGGCTGTTAATGCTGATCAAGAATATTGTACATACTTCTGTAGCGGGGTTCGAACTCATAACCAAGAGCGCAAGTACTGTGTACATTATACACTAAGTCAATTCCAATTTTGTTTACAAATCTGAAATTCATCTACGAGTATTTAATGCGGTATTTTAGAGTCTAGAGTCTAGACTAAGAAAAATGTCGTGTTTAAAATGTTATGTGTTTACAATCCGATTGCAATGCAATTTTCAGCACACTTCGCTAATTTTGTGAGCTTTCTGTGTGTCAAATCTTTTAGTTTTTCTTGTAAGTAAATTTATTTTTTCCATTACCGTGGACAAAAAGAGACGAGCAAGATTCTAAAACAAACTTGATCTGCAGGGCACCACAGAAGTGTTATCGGTTTCGGAGATCTAGCCGATCATACGGACAGACAGACTAACGTACAGAGATAACTTTATCGACCAGACTGCTTCGCTTTGGACAAACTTAATTAAATACTTGTATTGTATTTTTCAAGTGGTACCTTGAAGTATTGTATGTACCAACCTTAAATATCTGAAATAGTTTGTTTTAGTAAAAACTAGCCGAAGACTCGGAACGAAAGCGATATGTAGGGGCGGGAGCGCTAGTAGGGAACGATATGCTACAGTCGAAGCCGACTATAAGAGACCCTTTATTTTTTCTTCATAATGGAAATAAGAGTAACACTAAAAGTACCCCATAGCGCGTTGTAACGTCAATATGCTCTTCTTCTTCCTTTGGCCCGACACTGAGTAATATTGAGTTTTAAATTACTTGCGAGTTTAAACGCCACATTTTGTACTTGATTTTTCACTAAGAATGAAATTACGATTTCTTAAGTCCGAAAATTTAAGTATTCAGTATTTTCAAACTTAAAAGAGAGTTCGAAGCATACTTGAACTAAGTACATTCATTCTTGATTTAAGTACAATTCACACTTGTTCTAGGTCCCTTAAATTCTGTAACTAAGTACACAAGTATCTCAAAATACAAATATGATAATGGATTTTTGCTTACAACAGGCTTAAATCAGAATTGTGTAAACATAGATTGATTGTGTAAAATGTTCTTAAAATAATACCACCCATTGCCTAATAAAATTGTCGAAAATATCAGCGTGTGTGTTAAAGACTCTTGGATAGTGTGAAAGTTGGCGAAGACTGACTACAGAAAATTATTCTCCTGTTGAATATAGTTTTAACTTTTCGGTGCCTATTGAAATGCTCCTTATAGTAGACAAGCTAGAACCATTTGGGAATAATAAGCAAGAAAACGCAAAAATGATTTAAGTTTAATAAATCTTGATATAAGATGTCACAAACTTGAGTCACAAGCTGTGATAATCTGCTTCGAGCCCGAGCTCCGAACCTATATCTATAATTTTCACACTCATATCTAGTAAATCTGCTGTTCTACTTAATACCAGATTGTTTACTCTTATAACAAGAATATGTGTATTTGATCTAAGAATTTGTTCACTCATTTTCAGTAATTCGTAGTTGTATCAAGTATGGATTTTAAGAATGGGAAATATCTAATTCGTTCTTACTTAACTTTAGTACGGAATATTTCGCTCTGTTTAGGCACTTATATAGACGAACGGACAGATGGACGGATGGATGGACAGACGGACATGGCTATATCGACTCGACTGTTAATGCTGATCAAAAATATGTATACTTTCAAGTCTGCCTGCACATTTTTTTTTAAAAAACTTTATAGACCCTTATACTTTATGAAATTTCTAAAACTATGATTAATTAAGCAAAGTATTTGCAGCATTTTAGCATTGTTTTTGCATGTTTACCGATTTTGTATAGTAGTTTTTGTAATGACGCAGAAATAAACAAAGGGAGACGCGTCCACTAATACTTACATACGATATGTACTATATAAACATACCAACATCTGCACAAATTGATATATATATATACACGATATACAGTTATTTATAGAGAAAACAAAAACAAAATAAAAACAAACTTATACTAAGGCATTTGTTCCGAAATTGTTGTGTTCATTTTACGGCCTCCCATTGAGGCCGATGCCTTTCACAGCGAGCGGCAGTTTTCAGTGTTCGCATGAGGCCAAAAACGAGACAAATTGAGATTCGCAAGTGTTTTTTCCACATATTGTTTTGAAATATATTAAGCATACATACATATGTATGTATGTTACATACAAATATTCTGTAATTTGTTGCGGCATTAATATTCACAACAAACACGCTAATAGACTTTGCTGGTGCAGTTGGTGCTTAAATTGAAAATTGCTCAGATTGCTACTGGTTTTGAGTATGTGACAAATGTGTGTGGCAGTAATCACGGCTATATAGTACAACAACAACTGACAAAAACAGATACCAATTAAAATACACAGAAAAACACATGCAAATTGTTTCTGTCCGTTGTACTATTTCCCTAAAAACCAGATTTAGATTTGCTCTACTTCTAGCTGGCGTAAAAAAGGGCAAAAACGCTTTGTACTTTGCTCACAAATATGGGAACTACTACGTTTATCGGAGAACTAACCGTATTTGAATGCCTAATAAAGAGAAATATACATATGTATATGCACATTCCATTCCATATTCAGATAGTGTATAGTATACTATATGTATATCGATATTACGAGTACTCGTATATAGCCGTACCATTGGCGAATTTGGCACAAAAACAGGCACCAGATTCGAGTATTACGCATTAGCGTAAACTTTGGATGAACTCGTATACGCATGCAGAAAATAAAAGAAAATTCTTGAACGTCATAGAAATATTCATTCACATGTATGACTAGATACATAGTATATACTATGTATACAGCCACGAACAAAAGTATTGTCAATTTATTTCTTATTTATGTATAATTTCATTTAGCATTTTCATAACTTTTGACTTACAAGTCGACAATAGTCTTACTATGTTTATAGTAAAGTTAAGAAAAGTACTCAATGCTTATCTGCTTTAAATAAGAACCAGTCGGAAAGGCTACAGTCGAAGTCGACTATGAGAGACCCTTTACTTATTCTTCTAAATGGAAATAAGAGTAACACTAATAGTTCCCCATAGTTCGTTGTAACGTCAATATGCTCTTCTTCTTCCTTTGGTCCGACACTGAGTAATATTAAGTCTTGATAGCGATGAAATTTTCAGGATTCATTAGGACCCAGATTCTTGTCCTGTGTGCCAAAATTCAGGACTACATTTTTTATTCGTTTTATGGGATTTCAAAAATTTTGTTTTCGATTTACGGAGGCGGAAGGGGGCGTGTCAAAATGTTAACATAAACTTGATCTGCTTAGCCCATAGACGAACCACCAAATTTGGTGGCTCTAGCTTTTATAGTCTCTGAGATCTAGGCGCTCATACAGACAGACGGACAGTCGGACGGATGGACGGACGGATGGACGGACGGACGGACGGGTGGACGGATGGACGGACGGATGGACGGACGGATGGACGGACGGATGGACGGACGGACGGATGGACGGACGGATGGACGGACGGATGGACGGACGGATGGACGGACGGACGGATGGACGGACGGATGGACGGACGGATGGACGGACGGACGGACGGACGGACGGATGGACGGACGGACGGCTGGACGGACGGACGGATGGACGGACGGACGGACGGACGGATGGACGGACGGATGGACGGACGGACGGATGGACGGACGGACGGACGAATCGACAAACATGGCTATATCGACTCAGCTGTTGATGGTGATCAAGAATATATATACGTTATGGGGTCTGCCATACTTCCTTCGACCTGTTACACACATTTTGACAAACTTGATAGACCTATTTTTACTTTTTTATTGTAAAGGGTCTAAAAACAAGCCGGAGAGTTGGGCGGGAGCGACAGACAGTAGGGTGCCCTGAGCTAATCTTCTTTGCTCACCCGATAGTTCCTATGACAGCTATATGATATAGTGGTCCGATCTTGATCAAATTTTGTCAGGAGGTATAAGACATAAGCAAATGCATAATCTGTGAGTTTGGTTGAGATACGTTTGAAAACAAAAGAGTTTGTCATACTAAAGTATGATTTTTGACCGATAGTTCCTATGGCAGCTATATGAAATAGTGATACGATCTGATCAGTTCCGACATATGAACTGCCTGCAGCAAAAAGACGGACCTGTACCAAGTTTCATTCATATAGCTCTAAAACTGAGAGACGGACATGGCTATATCGATTTGGCTGTTGATGCTGATCAAGAATATATATATTTTATAGGGTCGGATATGCCTCCTTTCATGCGTTACACATTTCGGTACAAAATTATAATACCCTCTGCAAGGGTATAAGAAGTACACAACAGCACAATACTTTTGTCTGTGCCTGTATGTGCAATTACACAGGGAAAAAGCAAACAAAGCAGGCCTGTTCTTAATTTCTATTCCGCTGGAAATGGAATTAATATTCTGAAAATAAATGTGCATACCGGAAAGTCAATTCATATTTATAGTATACAAAATATATACTATATACCTAGAATTTATCATATTAATCGTAGTAAAATAATAATAATAATGCATAATAATGCGAAACAGTTAAATGGAGAAATTGTTTCATTAAGTATACGTCATTTTTAACAAAAATTGGCTTTTATTGGAGGAATACTATGTTTACTTGTTCGGAATAGTTTCGCTTATTTAGTCGTATTAATGTTTATGAATTGCAAAATAAATAGTTGCATTCTTTGAGCATAGAACCGGACAAAACAAGAGTGTAGTATGAAATCAAATTTAGATAAGAACCGATAAAAACATATTCTTTGTAGTCTAAATAGAACATATAGTTTTGCCTCAACTTATCATTAAATATAGAAACCTTATCTCTAACTTCAAGCTCAATGATCTAACGAATTTAGATAATTCGTCAATAGAATCTCAAACATGTCAGACAATATTTTCTTTTACCCAAATTAGGCTTAGACTGAACAATTTCTCTGCGTGCATTGGAATGCGTTCATTTTTAAAATTCTGTCGTTGTTTAAATTGCATTTGTCAGCTTCCCACTTTTTCTGATATTTATATAGATACATATGGTATAAAGAAAAATATACAAAATATAAATTGCAGCTCAAAAAAACATAATTTTCCTAACTCAAATACCGTAATATTATTGATTTAAATTAAAAAAACATGCATAAATGATTAATTGATATATTCATTGGTTATCATAAACAAATTCTTAAATTGCTTTTGCTATTACAAATATTAGATTTGTCAAAAACAACAATCTGGCGGTTATTCAGTGTTATTCAATAACCAAATGTCAAATGGCCTGATGTCTATTTACATTTCGATAGAAAATGCACTTTCTAGCTCGTGTTCTAAGCAAACATTGTACCAACATTCAATACCAAGTAATGTTCGTAGTTTGTCGAGTGTAATTTTAATTGACAATTGCTTTTATTTTGAAATGGTAAACTAGATGCGAACGCAAGTACTTTTCATTGTTTAGGCGAATAGAACTGTAAACATTTGTTGTTTATCTATAAGTGCTCAGGCGAAGGTACAGATACAGATATCTAAAAAAAAACAACAATAATAACTACGAGACTAGAAGAGGTCACAAATAAATAAATATAAAAAGAAAACATTTTTAAAATCTTTGTTAAACTACTAAATGCGAAAAACTAGAAGTCTACTCTTTTTCGTAGTATATTTACAAAGAAGATAAAAACATTTTTGAGCAAACTTTTGCTAAATAAATTTACTATAAATTACTTAGTTTTAAAATATGCAGACTTGATTTACTTTAATGTTCAAGTGTTGTCTTTAATATATATCAAAACTGAATTAGGTTCATCTGTTAAATTTTGAAATTTTTAATTTCGATTAAATAACCTTAAGAGCAATTTTTTTCAATAATATTCAATTTAGTCATTAAATTTAGCTATACAATTCTGCAGATGCGACATTATTATTATTTCTATTAATTATTTATCTATATTCTATAATTAGCCGGAAATGCTTGTTGAGGACTCAGCTTGAGGGTGTGTTTCAATCAAGAAGTGAAAACATGACTTGGTGCCAACTGCTTGCAAGTGATTCAGCCAAACGGCAAATTGTTGGGAAAACAGGGAAAAGAACCCAGTTGCTGGCAATATGAAAAACACTTGTTTAACTGACGAGGTGCATAGATACGACGCGTCGATGGGAAGGAGATGGTGACGTACTTATAGATACAAATGGAATCTCTCTTTTGCTATGCTACGTTCCGGGTTCGCTGAATGTACATACATAGTACATACATACATTCTTGGCTTATCAGTTGGTTAGAAATCTAAAATCAAATATCAAATTCTTATACCCTGTGGGGGTATATTAAGTTTTGCTAAATGTATGTAACAGGCAGAAGGAAGCGTGGCCGACCCCATAAGGTATATATATTCTTGATCGGCATCAATAGCAGAGTCGATGTCCGTCTGTCCGTCCGTATGAACGAAAGGATCTCAGGGATGGTAAGAGCTAGAAGCTTGAAGCTTGAGCTAGAAGCTTGAGCAGATAAAGATTATATTTTTTTGTATGCCACTCCCCTTCGCCCACAAATAAAGTAAAAACTCATAACAAAAACAGTTTTGTAGCTTTAAGTCTCTAGCAAAAATTATGAATATTTTGGGGTCGATGTGTCCAGAAACTTTCATCACGATCATCAAAACGAATTAAAAGAAAATTACATCGGGAGTGAATTTGAGCGGGTCCCTGTAGAGTCATAGGGTATATTACGGTCGGGGTCCCGACTGTTTGGCTAGTTTTTTTTTATCATTGGCAGCGTCATCGTATACGATCGCGGGCAACTCGGGCGTATGCGTAATGTTAAGCGTGGCAGAGATGCTGCAATCAATGATCGCTTGGCTGCATCGATACCTTGACATTGAATCGCGGCATCGCTTTCAAACGCTTCAGTTACATAAGGTCTCATATATTCCAATAACATTTAAGCTCGTCTGGAATTCGAATCCGAAAACGAAAATGAGTCGGAGTCGGAATCTGAAGCAGCGATTCAAATTCCGATTTCATTTACGATTCCAATTCCGATTCCGATTTCCCCATACGAGCTGCCGCCTCTGAGCTGCAACGTCGACTTCTACGTTGGCGTCAGCGTCAGCGTCGGCGTCGGCGTCGACGTGGCTGCTATTTGTTGATATTGTTCGCTTTTGGCGCAATCGAAAGTTACGTTTTGGCTTTACGTAGACCGCATTAGTCGTACGCTGAGTGTCGTCGACATCAGTTCACAGTTTCAAATTTAAAAAAAAAAAAAGATCCCAAGCCAAGACAACAATTGTCAACAAAATTTGCGGGAAACTTGTGCTTGTGAGTAAACTTATTGAGTTGAAGTCAGTTGGCCAACTGGTCAATTGGTCAAGTGTGTGCTCAAGCATCACAAACTCAGAACTGTGAAAGTAGATCAACAGTTTGGCAGCAGATTTTGCAATTCAGTTTTAATGTAGGAAGTGAAGTATTGCCAAATTCAAATATCTCTTATCAGGACTTATACCCTGTAATAATGTGCAATTTCAAGAAGAGTTCTGTGCTTTTATTGTGAACATGTTTAAAGTTGTTGTCTAAGTAAAGAACTCCATTAAAGATGTGCATAAGAAAGCTCTACAATATTTTGTTATTATACCCTGTGCCCAGACAAAAAATGTAAATTATTAAATTAAAATAAAAATTCAATTATATTCCTGATCAGCAGCAATAGCCGAGTCGATTGACAGCTGTCTGTCCGTCCGTTCGTCTGTCTGTCTGGCCGTCCGTCCCTCTGTATGAACTCGTCGATTTCACCAACTATAAGAACTAGTTAGTATTTTGTTATTATTATGTCAAATCGACAATAAATCTCTCTCGAGTCCACTTCCATACTCTTCATTTAACAAATAAAAAGGTCGCTGAGATTTAACAAAACCATGCTAATTTTTAAATGGCAATTATATTAGATTTTAAGATTATTAATTATACTTTTAATACGTGTTGAATGATTTTTCGGGGGAGGATAAGTCACAGATAATTGTTTAGAATAGAGCCCTTTCTTCTAGGCACTTGCTATAATTTCCAGCTCGCTCTTTAAAGTTTAAGAATCGTTTCTGAATTTATATTTATATATATTATTTATTAAATAATCACCACTATTTAATGAGTATATATTGAAGTACTTAATGCATAATATCGACACAAGTTCCTATGAAATTTTCCGCTTAATCTAAAGCTTATATTTGACATAACTATAATTATATCATTTTGTATAACAGCTGATCTATTTACATTTGAATGGGCATGTCATTCGTTTTATTTCCATAGTGCAAATCACATACATATGGGAGACATGTGACTATATTATATGATAACTTGCAATACTTCTACTTCCACTTCCCAGCTCCCAGTCCCCTATTCTATTATTTATAACCATTAATTTGTGCAATTAACTTGCAAATCGCCTCAACCACAACTGATTAAATAAATTAAAATTAAACTATAAATAATAATAATAAAAATAATGAAGAAAAAAAAAAAGACAATCTCATCGTGATAGCTGCAAAACTCGTGCTCGCATTTCTCCAACAATTTCACCCGCCGGCGACGACACCATCCCTTCCCGTTCTCTACATCGTAACGATTCTCATTCTCATTCCCATTCCCATTTCGAGTTGAACGGATCTCAGATTAGCTGGGACAAATCATGTTCTATGTAGACTCGTCGTATGCATTTCTCTTATATCACAATCGACTTATGTACATATGTACATAGTATGTATTTATAAACATTTCGATAGTTATTTTATTTAAATGCAAATCATGCAAATACCATAAAACACTACACAGATCAACAAAACAGAGCGCGTGTCATTTACCCAAGTCAGTTAAAATTCTGCTCATGAACTGTAAAAAGTTCTCTTTTGGGTTCCGCATCCATAGCACAAGCAGGTACAGTGAAGACTCCGCTAACAGGACAGTTGACGTAAACTAAAACCAGTCGGCAAGGCTACAGTCGAAGTCGACTATGAGAGACCCTTTACTTATTTCGGAAAAAAGGAAATAATAGTAACAAACTTAGATTAAATTTGCAGAATACATTGGGACCCTGATGCTTGTCCTGTATGCCAAAATTCAGGACTCTAGCTTTAATAATTCTCGTTTTATGGGATTAAACAATTTTTATTTCGATTGACGGGGGCATGACACAAACTGGTTCTGCTTAGCCCATAGACGGATCAACATGCCAAATTTGGTGTCTCTAGCTCTTATAGTCTCTTAGAACTAGGCGCTTATATTGACGGACGGACGGATGGACGGACGGATGGATAGACGGATGGACAGACGGATGGACAGACGGACGGAGGGTCAGACGGATGGACAGACGGACGGATGGAGAGACGGACGGATGGACAGACGGATGGACAGACGGATGGACAGCCGGACGGATGGACAGACGGATGGACAGCCGGACGGATGGACAGACGGACGGATGGACACACGGACGGATGGAAAGACGGACGGATGGACACACGGACGGATGGACACACGGATGGATGGACAGACGGACGGATGGACAGACGGAGGGACAGACGGACGGAGGGACAGACGGACGTATGGACAGACGGATGGGCAGACGGATGGACAGACGGATGGACAGACGGATGGACAGACGGATGGACAGACGGATGGACAGACGGATGGACAGACGGATGGACAGACGGATGGACAGACGGATGGACAGACGGATGGACAGACGGATGGACAGACGGATGGACAGACGGATGGACAGACGGATGGACAGACGGATGGACAGACGGATGGACAGACGGATGGACAGACGAATGGACAGACGGATGGACAGACGGATGGACACACGAATGGACAGACGGATGGACAGACGAATGGACAGACGGATGGACAGACGAATGGACAGACGGATGGACAAACGGACAAGGTTACACCGACTAGGCTGTTGATGCTAATCAGGAATACATATACTTTTTGGGGTCTGCCAGACTTCCATAGACCTGTTACTTACATTTTTCTTAATGAACCCTTATAATTTTTAAAGTAAAGGCTTTAAAAAAATGTAACTTTTTTTTGCTTACTTGGTTTGGCAAAGAAAAAAACATGCTAGTAAATTTTCACAAGAATTACGGGTCTGTTAATAACTCAAGTTTTTAATGCACTTACATACATATAGTTTTATATGCAAGTACTGGTTTATTTGTACATAGGTATTTCTCAAGTTTAAAGTTGTATAATTTCTTGGAAATTAACCAACTTAAAATCGATTTATTGTTCGCTATGGTCAGTGATTTGAATTTATATTTCTCTCCCAAACACTCTCAGTGTGATAGTTTTGACTATCAGATTATTCATTAATTTTATCTCCATTCAAAGTGTCTTTAAGCTAAGCACGTGTGTGCTGTGGTCGTCGTGGCCATTAAAGATGTCCGAAACTGGTTAAGTGGCTCTTAAGCAATTAATGCACACGTGATATAGTATGACATGAAGTTAATCGAATATTCAGCTAGCCATAACATTAACATACGTGATAACGTATTTATGTATTTATGTATTTCACGCGACCGACAGTTAAAGTGTCTTTAAAGTTTTTATTTCCAAACTGTCTGTCGATTGAGTAAGGGCAATGTTATGGGACTTACTATCCGATATTAATACAACACTACAATAATGTGGGTTTACATCAAATTAAATTCTTTGTAGTTCAGTGTTGTATGGCACACGACAACGCGGAGTGGAAAAACATTCACGATTTGGCGAGTTGAATGATTCGCATTTGATGCGTACTTTTAACAATTAAATAAAAATTAATTAAAGCCAAATAAATCACTGACAGCAGCTGCCGGCACAGCAATAACAACAATAATTGAACAACAATCGAAACTGAAACTTGTCGTTGTCTGTGCTGTGTTGTGTTGTTGCTACTATTGTTGCTGGCTGATAAGGTGATTTTAAAGCGCTGAGAAAATCAATTAATTAGCACAATGCGTATAGCTGCTTAACGTTTTGCAACTGGCCCGCAATTGGAGAGGTGCCCCAATAGAGTGGGATGGGAGGGGGCGCAGGAGATTGGCCAACAATCGGATGAAGTCGAGCGTGGCCATGGGCAGCGGTTGCTGCAACTGGGTTAATTTTCAAAGAAAAAAAAAACTAAAAAACTTTACATAGATAAACTGCTAGAGTTATTAGTAGTTAGTATTGGCAAGGCTGCAGGCCTCCAACATTTTTGAGAAGTTTCGATTAGATGTTTAGAAGCATAAAGTGAGATTTCGCTGATGAAACCCTAAACCTAAGATTCTGATACGTAATCTGGTGCCATATAATGCTTAAATAATAATTTTCTTTTCCTAATTATTTTATATTGTTTTTAAATTTTTATGCCAATACCATTATTTAACGCTGTACTTTAAAAAAATACCAAAGGGAAGACTGCCAGACTTCTTTAGAGTCAACAGTCGAGTCGATATAGTAGCAATGTCCGTCTGTCCCACCGTCCATCTGTCTGTCCGTACGTCCGTCTGTGCGATCACCTAGATCCCAGAGACTATAAGAGCTGGAGACACTAAACTTGGCATATAGTTTCCTCTATATCCTAAGCAGAATCAGTTTGTTGTGATATTTAATCACGCATCCTTTCGCCCTCGAAAATCAAAAGCAAATTATAGGAATTCTAGCTAAAAGAGCCATTTTGAAACTAGAATTTTGGCAACCATGATTTAAAACAAAGTATTTTTGAAGTACAGCATCTGAAAAGTATGAAATTTATATAATTATTTATTTGTTTCGAACCGATCCTCTTTTAAGAAACGGGATCTGCTTCGGATTTCAGGTCGATGGCATTATTGCCATCTTAGCTTAATATATGATGATTTAATCAAAATTATTTTTAAATTCTTTATCAACACTAAAACTAAAACGTAATCCATAAAACGTTGTGGGTTTTTGCGCGTATTTAGGCAAACATTTTTATACCCTTGCATAGGGTACAAACTTTGTCCCGAAATGTGTAAAGGAGGCATGTGTAAAGGAGACGACCCTATAAAGTATATTTATTCTTGATCAGCATCAAAAGCCAAATCGATATAGCCATGTCTGTCTGTCTGTATGTTTCTAGTTTAGTTTCTCAGTTATGGAGCTATCGGAATGAAACTTGGTACATGTCCGTCTTTTTGCTTCAGACAGTTCTTGTGTCGGAACCGGCCGGATCGAATCACTATATCATATAGCTGCCATAGAAACTATCGCTCAAATATCATACTTTAGTATGACAAACTATGTTGTTTTTCGACATACCTCAGCAAAACTCACATATAATGCATTTGGCTATATCTTATACACTCTGACCAAATTTGGTGTAAATCGGATCACTATATCAAATAGGAAAGATCGGTTGAAAAGTGCATCAGGGTATATGAAAATCAAGCCTATGAAAATCTTTGGCTTGCCAAAAATAACAAAGAAGACTGGCTCAGGGCACACCCTACGGTCTGTCGTTCCCGTCCCGACTCACAGGCTTGTTTTAAATTTATTTGTATTTTGAATATTTTAAATCTAGCTTATTTTGGCTAACAAAGTGATGGCATAGCTGCTCGAGTGGCAAATAATTTGAAAGGCGCACGATCATGTGGGGTAACAAACAAAAAATCCCGAACTGAGACGTTTTTATGAGGTTCGGTTCAGGAGCGGTACGCAGTCTAGGCTATTATTATGTATTATTGTTATCGCAGTTGTTGTTGTGTCTATGTTGTTGCATGATAATATTATTAAGATCATATTTGAAAAAGTATTCAATTGATGTCTGTTTTTATTTCTTTTACCACTCGGCAGACTGACAACTTTTGCAATTTAAAATGGAGATCGAGAGTTATATGCAGGCATCGGCGTCTCCCAACAGCAAGCGTTTTGTCGTCGAAGATTCAAGTAAGTCTACATAAATAGCTTCCGGCTTAGAAAGTGACCAGACGATGGCGGAAGTGCGTTTATGTTTTTTTTTTGTGTTGGCGTCGCGACAATGTCCTCCACCTTGCCCTGCCTGCCCCGAATTGACCAGGCAGCGGGAGGGGGAAAAGGTAAACAAAGCAAACACTTGCCGGCATTCAGCCAATCACCGATTATCAACAAGTTGAAGTTCAACGGCAGTCAACAGCGCAATTTGGCCATGAGACATAGACATAGACACTCAGACTTAGAGTCATAGTCGTCAAAGCTAGACAGCGAGTCGAACGCATCATGAGTCAGGCCTTCGGGGCATACGCAAAACTGGAGCACTTTCACTTATACATACATATCTCGCTCTCTTTCTCTCGCCCTCTCCCTCTCGTTCACCAGTAACCAAGGTGACCTCAGATGGGGAACCACACGGTATGATGACCATGGTGGCAGGTTTATCGGGCCTATTAGCAGCCATTATAATACTGGCCGTGCTCGTTTCCATGGTGGCATGTCGCAAGCACAAAACGTAAGTTATTTATCCTAAATGTGGCATCTAAAGGATACTTAAACTGTTGCATTCACATCCACAGCAAGAAGCAGCAGAGTGCAACAACCGCCAGCGTTGTGGCAATGACAAGTGTGGAAATGTCGCAGCCTCAACTGGCCGGCAATCTGAATGCCGCATTTTCGGAAAGTACACTTACCCTGAGCGTCGATGATAAGGATAAGGAGAATCAACGTCCCACTACGATTATTGTGGAGCGCTATTAAGCTATTATTAACCAATTATTCAATAGCGCTGGGAATGCACGTGATGTTTGTGAACACATGAGACTGACACTTAGAGAATTAAGCGATACATACTTTAGTAAAATTATCTTTCTTTTTTTTTATATGTAATCATCGTTTGTATATAAATATTCATATGTATTTTTTTGAATTTGAATTGATAACGAAGTTGCCACACTTTCCAATGTGTGTTGAGCAACGGTTTAAGCTATCGATGCGCAGAGTCGATAACTTACTTAGCGATAGTGTGCGGAGCAATGCTTGAAAGTCGATAACTAACTCAGCATTATCGAACTATGGGCGCGCTATAGTTTGAATGCAATTTTGCCAACAATATAAAAAGTAAGCAACATTTGTGTGAACATTGTGCTTTGCCGCTTATATTTATACTTATCACATACACAGAAAAGTAGAAAAATATAGACACAATAAATAGATTATAAAATACCACAAGCGTTATTTAAATTAAGCACTAATTTTATTCACATATCTTTTTCAGTTTGGTCACTTTCAAGAGAAAGAAATCGAATATCGTGCTTGATATATCGATATATACATTTTAATATTGAACTTTGTTTCTTACACACTTATCGATAGTTAGTTATAAGGCGGTAATATTTAAATAATTATTCAAATTTATTGTTTGTTAAAAGTGCTTATTTCGCGATTATTAAAGTAAAATAATCTTATTCATATACATATTCGGATTTGAATTAATAGTGTATAGGACAAAGCTTAAGTGTGCTAAACAAACGTTCCACTGCACACATACATACATATCTTTCATACTTGCAGGGACGCGTGCATTTAGCAAGTCGCTAATTCAAATAACTGTACATTCTTCTACTTCATTTTATATCCTGGCTTAGGGTATATTAAGTTTGTTTAAAACATGTAACAGGCAGAGGTCAGTGATGGTCAGCATCAACAGTAGAGTCGTCTGTCTGAATGAGAGAATCTCAGAGGTTGTAAGAGCAAGAGACTTGAGTCTTTCCACGCCACAGAAAAAAAGAAACAAACACACTTAATGGGCTTTTATATGTACATATGGGCATATCCCAAAAATAGTATACCAAGCAAAAAAAATTAAAGTTGCTCGAACAATATTTTTTTTTGGTTTCAGTAATAGTATATATGGGCATATCCCAAAAATAGTATACCAAGCAAAAAAAATTAAAGTTGCTCGAACAATATTTTTTTTTGGTTTCAGTAATAGTATATATATTGAATTTTAGAGAAATGAATCGAAAATTTGTTTTCTTGGGTATATTATATGAAATATCGGACTATATCCAGACTGACTTTGAAAATTCCGGTTTTTCGTTAAAAATAGGGTTTTTTTAATATTTTCAAAAAACATATAAAAATCAAACTTAGAAGCTTGATTTTTTTTGGAATCATATCTTATTGAAATGAACTTTTATATAAAAATACAAAACTTTTGGATATTTTTCAGAAAAATATTAAAATAAGTGATGTAATGTTACGCATTTTTTATGTAACGTCCGCAACGGAAAATAGGGTTTTTTTTGTGTAACTGGTAAAGTTTTCATTTTTTTTTTCTCAAACTTTCTTTGCAACCATTTTTTATAATGTACTTTCAAAAGAAAAAAAAAATTTTTTTTTTTAAGCGATTTTTTGGAAAAAATTTTTTTGCTATTTTTGTAACGTCCGCAACAGAAACCAATAGGTAAAAATTAAAAAAAAAAATTTTTAGACTAAAATTAAATTTTTAGTTCCAAATTGAATATGCTAATGCATTATGGTTCTCCTAATTATTGTACACAATTTTTTTTGGATCGGAACACTATATATTATATATCTGCGGTGTAACTGATTTAGCCGATTTGCACTAAAGTTGCAGTTTTTAACCTATTGAACTGAAACTTTTTTCACATATTTTTAGTTTATAAAACAAGTTGCCAAAATTTACTAGATTTGGACTAATTATTTATATAGCTGCCATATAACTGATCTGGTCGATATATATTAACCTTTGTGGGTTTCTTGTACCAAGCTACCAACTAATAGGTTAATTTTGACAAAACACTGCAAAATTGAAGAAAACCCACAACTTTGTCAATAATTCAAATCTTACGACAAGTTTATTTGTATGAATCCTTGGGATCATAAACTTTCCATTCTGGAAAACCACAACTGCTACTGGATGGGTTGTGTAGAGAAACACATCACATTACATTCATAAATATCAACAGTGCGAAATGCTTGCCGTTCCGTACCAGAAATACATTAATCAGGTGGAATGGAATGAAAAAATCATTGATTTATAATCACAACTACCAAAATTTTGTTAGAAAGAACTACTATATAAGCGTTATTTAGTTTGATTTTGCTTAGAAGTATTTTAATGGTTGACGCTATGATTGAGAAATATTTAACAAAACACATTCAAAATGTAGGTATTCGCAATTACAATCAATTGGTATAATAACATAAGTGTGTCAGGAAAAAAATGTTCATGCTCAAGGTTCCGTTGCGGACGTTACATGCATCGAAAGTCATTTTTCTGGTTGGCAAGCATATTCATCATTTTCAGGGAATTTTTCGTCTAAATCAAAAAAAAATACTTAACATAAAAGATGGAGTAATATTTAAAGATAAGAAAATATAGAATATCTCATAAAAATGTTCCATTTGTTTTGTAGAAAAAAGGATTATATTTTACTTATTTTCTGTTTTTGAAAGGTGGAAAAAATGTAACGTCCGCTATGTAACGTCCGCAACGGCCCGTTTTTTAAATAAAAAACGAACGGAGTCACTTTTGGCCACAATGAAAACTGTTTTTTAATCTTTAAATATTTCTCCAACTTTTATGTAAAATCTTTTTTTTTTGATTTAGAAGAAAAATTCGCTAAAAATTATGAAAATGCTTGCCAACCTTCAAAATGACTTCCGTTTTATGTAACGTCCGCAACGGAACTTTGAGCATGAATATTTTTTTTTGTGAGACACTTATGACACATGTTATTATACCAATTGATAGTACTCGCGAATACCTACATTTTGAATGTGTTTTGTTAAATATTTCTCAATCATAGCGCCAACAGTCTCAAAAATAACGCCAAAATTTGCGTACGAATGTAACGTCCGCAACGCTGGATTAGCCCATATGTACGTACGTTAGTGCGGATACATGTTAGGGTACCTAAGGCACTGGACCAGGGTATCTGCTTGTCGATCATTCCCGACAAAACCTTTTTTCATTTTACTTTCTGTCAGCTTGCTCAAGTTCAATCGAGCTGTCATATTAATATGAACGCATACATACATACATACGATACAATACATGCATACGTATACAGTGGGTCACATCAAATTTCAAGCTATTGTACATATATCGAAAAAAAAATTAGAGATCAAAACAAATACACGTCATGCACGTATGTGTTTGCATGTATGTATGTAGCTTTTACAGTTGTTTTTCAAGTCATCAGTTTGCAACTGTTCGTCATTGTATAACTTAAAATTAATTTGCAATTTTAGGACTAACACATAACATATTTAAAGTTAAAATGCAAACAAAACAATTATAACTTGTTTAACTGCTAAACATTATATTCACTGAATGTGTATTAATAAGAGGGTATTTTAATTGTATTCACTTCTATACTCAGTAGAGAAAATTGCAGCGCATGAAATTGCAAAATGTGTACACACTTTTTGTACCCAAAATCGTAGGTTATTATTTGTAGGTATATAAATAGAATAAGAAAGGCTTTGCTTGTTTAGTGCACTTGCACTTATCAAAAAATGGTACATTAAAAAAAAACTTGTTTCACAAATCTTCTGGTTTTAGCTGTGAGTCATTGTATAATTTGTAATTTATTTACAATTTTACACGACTAACACAAAACATATTAAAAGCTGAAATGCAAACAATATTGTAACTTGTTTAACTGCTGAATATAATACTCATTGAAAATGTATTAAAGAGAGGGTATTTTAACTGTAGACATTTGTATACTCAACAACAGAAGAAGGGCTTTTCTATGTAAGCTTAAGCACTTGTCGAAAATGGTACATACTTACATTTCTTAAAAATGTGGTAAGAATACTAGTACACCTTATATTATTTATTGGGAGTATCATTTTTGAAATAATTAAAAAAAAGTATAAGTAACATGAAATAAAACGCTTTTCTATGTGACAAAATACATAAGAAGAATGTTCAATTTGCATTTCACATTTTCAATTCAATGTTAAAATTTTTGTTTGTACCTTTGAGGGCTTGAAAATGGTACAGTTTTCATATGAAGAACACAACAGAAGCCTTTACATGCAAAGCTTTTATCGAAAATGGTACTTTGATTTCCTAATTTGGTACCAATTGTTTCTTTAAGAGTGACAAATTTTTTCCCAACGGTACACTTATAATTTTTATAATTTATTACATGGGATTATTATTTTTCATAATGTAGGAAATGTGGTACCAAATATTTTTAACAGAGAAATTTATATTTTATTTTTAAAAAAATATTTATTTATTATTATATATCATGCTAGGGCAACAAGGTCTCCCTTATAAATTAGTACACTAGTCACAGTGTGTGAATTTACTAAGGTTAAAGTTTTAATTAATTAAATTTGTTAAGTATTATATATATTTTTAATTTTATTTGATTTAATTTATATTAATATAAGGTATCTCTCAGAAATAGTTTTAGTTTGTCCCTAAAGATTTCTGCGCTACTTATTATTATGTAATAGTTGTAGATAGATTTCAAACATTTTCAGCAGAAAATATTATTCCTTTGAATTTTGTACCAAATATTTGTAGATGTGATTAGGGTAACTTCTAGTCGATCAATTTTGACCGGAGAGTCTGTCACTGGTTCTGAGTGCAAGCGTGAGCACGCGATTAGTCTGATAAAGAGAGGCAGTTGAGCAGCACGCTTATCGGAATTGCGAGCGGGGGCCTTGCATAAAAAGTCCCAAAGCGACAACGGCAAAAAACCGCTGCCAGTTGCAAGCGGTATTTTGTGGAGTTAACATTAACGTCAACAATAGCGCGATGGAACAGAAACGTATGTCACCCATGTATGCAAATTACGAGGATTTGCGTGCTTCAGAATTACCGAGTGGCAGTTCCAATACAACAATGATCACCATTGTACCAGACCAACAGCAACAGCAACAACATAAACTACAACAGCAACAACACCAACAAAATTTTCAACAAGAGGAAGAACCGAGAATGATTCAAGCCGAAGTACGTTCAACTGGACCGATATACAAAACATTCAAAACATGTAAGCCTTTCAGTTATCAAGTATTTTTAAAGAATTTTATGCAATTAAATACGATTAGATTGGACTCGCATACCCATTATGTTTTTTGTGTGAGTGTAAATTCATCGATAAGCCAAGCGTATCCATGTACTAGTATTGTGGGACTCTGGTTCTCCTGAGATTGCAACAAATGATAGAGTGATGTAGATAACAAAAGATTGTGATACTATTCCTGGAACTGGTCGCATTTTATAGCCACCATTGCACCATTTGCAAATATTTAATCTTTGATAAGCACAAGGGATTTTTTAACTATGTTTTTAAGTCTTTATATGTCTTATACTTAGAAAGTAGGCAGTATAGTGAATATCCAATAAAAAAGTCTCTACGCGATGTAAAAGTCTAGTGCCGAAAGCATATTGAAGTCCCAAAATGTCTGATATCAAATTATTAAGTTAAATATATCAAACATTTTTAAACGAAAAATAAGTAATTTAGTAAGTGGAAAGAAAGATAATGAAAGAAATTAAGAAAAGGCTGTAGAATAATAATAGTCAGCAGGGAATATCTTTCAGAAACGAATTATACCAGATATAATGGATTTTTGAACTATGTTTTTAACTCTTTATATGTCTTATACTTACAAAGTGGGCAATATAGTGAATGTACCATGAAAAAATGTCTACAAGATGTATAAGTCTAGTGCCGAAAGCATATGAAAGTCGCAAAATGTCTGATATCAAATTAATTAAATTAAATGTATAAATTATTTTTAAATAAAAAAAGAAGTTATTTAGTGTGTGGAAATAAATATAATGAAAGAAATTAAGAAAGAGCTGTGGAATAATAAAAGTCAACAGGGAATATCTTTCACAAACGAATTTAACCAGATATAAGGGATTTTTGAACTATGTTTTTAACTCTTTATATGTCTTATACCTACGAAGTGGGCAGTATAGTAAATATCCCATGGAAAGTCTCTACACGAGATAAAATTCTACTGGTGAAAGCACATTGAAGTCCCAAAATGTATGTTGTTAAATTTTGTAAATTAAACGTATAAATCATTCTTAAATAAAAAAGAAATGGTGAAGTGTGTGATAAAATAATTGTCAACAGGTAATGTCTTGCAGAAAAGAATTAGTTCACATATAAGCTATATACATACTAAAATGGGCGGAATTTCAATGGTTATAATAGTACATTAAAAATTGATAATAATGGAATGAGACAAATGTACAAACGTAGACTGCTATCCACAGTTATAATCGAATGTAAACATAATTTTTCGATACAAAAAGAAGCAAATAAATAAATTCAACAAAAGCTAAGCAAATGTCACGATTTAGGTATTCGTAAATATATAATAAATATTATTAATTAAATTAAGAAATTCGTAATTATCGAAAACGGTTTTCAGTGTTATTGCAATTATCTTTTATCTTCATCATCGACGGTTTAGTGTCAACCAGTCGAAAGTTTGTTCTGCCGTCAAAAAGTCTGTCAATAGTCTGTTTTTGTCATATTCCAAGCGATGTGGACGGTCTGTCGGCAATATTCTTTAAAGCAATTGAACTTTATTAGGGAATCATATGCTAATCATCCTGCAAAAAAAGTTGCAAAAACATATAAACGTTAAGTTATAACAACTAAACGAGTATTTTTTAATGTACAGCGTCATTATGTGAGACGATACATGGTCTAAATTGTACCGAAATGACGTTTTAATAATAAAAACAGGTCTATTCACGTCAATTGATTGATAAATGCTAAAGTTATTCAATACTTACATACTGACACAAAATATTGCTTCCATACAAACGGATTTGGCTGTTGATACTGATCCAGACTATATATATACTTTATAGGGTCGGAAATGCCTCCTAGCATTACAGGCTAACCAGTTTTTATAACAAAAATATTTATCTCCATTCATACCAATCTTCAAACTATGGTATTTGTTATAGGGCTAACTTTTCTAGTAGCTATGTTGTCCGTTAACCAGGTCGTATTATTATTATGATAATTGAGCATACCATTCTTAGGTATACCAAGACTTTTGATGCCTAAGACATATTCCTTTATTGTACTGGCGATTCTCTACTCATGTTATGAAATCTTTCGCTTGTAAAAGTAGCGAAAAGTAGATATGAAATAAATATGTATCATAGGGGGACATACAATTAAAATTATAATATTATAAAGACTGACCATGTACATCTGTGAAGTTTCCAGCACTTTTGAGATGGAAAATTCTCTGGGCAAACCCGTAGAAAGTTTAAAGCCTTGTTTCTGTAAACTTGGTACATATTTGGGAGCGGGCAAGGGGATTTTAAGCAGCCTGGTGGAGTCCAGAAAGAGCACCAGATTCTCCAGTCGCAGTTTTGCGAGACTGTCCAGTTCATGGAAGAAGGGTTCTCCAAGAAAACGGGTTCTCCTTCTAAGAAGTGCAGGACATTCACAGAGGAGGCGTTGGTTACTCTATTGTTCGTCTACATTCCCGCAGCTGTGACAGAAGTCTTGATATGGTCCACCATACCGTTGTGCCATTCGGTTAATAGGACAGTGGCCCGTTAAGACTCCTATCAACATCCTTACCCTGTTCTTGCTATAGTGTAGGAGTTCAGATGATCGCATTGGGTTACGGTCTGGCCAGAGTGTTTTAGATATATTGCAGCTCTGGGCCGTTTTCCAATGCATTTCTGGCGTAGTCCTCGCCATTCTTCCCAGTTCGGAGAGGACATACTGAAGGGATCTTTAGGGCTGTCTCACTGTCGACGTAAATTGATATGTTTCTTGAATATCCCTGTAAGGTGGAAATACCCTACCAGCGGGGTACACCGAATAGACACCTGCTCCAGTACCTTCATCCATTCGAAACGATAGTTAGTAAGTTCCATAGTAGATACTACGATGATTGTTTTCATGCCTCCGCTTCTAAGCTAAAAATACCATGTTTACGGGTACTTAACAATAGTGTCAAGCAAACATTTTCAACTGATTGTGAATCATTTAATCAACGACTCCATTATTTGTAATTATTTAGTGATCATTTTATCAATAAGATTCATCTTTTTCAGCTGAAAATGAACCATTGGGCTGCATGGAATGGCTGGTCACATTGCTATCGATGCTGATTTTCATCATCACGTGTCCCATCTCGATCTTCATCTGTTTCAAGGTGGTTGCCGAATACGAGCGTGCAATAATCTTCCGTCTCGGTCGATTATCCGGCGGAGCACGTGGTCCCGGCATGTTCTTCATCTTGCCATGCATTGATGAGTACCGCAAAGTGGATCTACGTACGGTGACATTCAATGTGCCACAGCAAGAGATGTTGACCAAAGACTCGGTGACGGTAACTGTCGATGCTGTTGTCTATTATCGGATCAGCGATCCACTTTATGCCATTGTCCGTGTGGAAGACTATAGCAACTCAACCCGTTTGCTGGCGGCGACTACATTGCGAAACATTGTCGGCACAAGGAACCTTACCGAGCTCCTTACCGAGAGGGAGACCCTCGCCCATAACATGCAGTACACCCTTGATGAGGCCACCGAACCCTGGGGCGTTATGGTTGAACGTGTTGAAATGTAAGTGGAAGAACTGATGAGACTGATCATTGAAATTTTCCATATTTATTTATATGCATACCTGATATTCGCAAAGTACAAGGGTATATTGTATTAGTGGTTATGTTTGTAACATACAGAAGACACATCCTTCTGACACTATAAAATATGTATATATTTTACTTTGGTAAACATTAACAAACGGGTTGATCTAGACATGTTCGTTTGTGACCATAAGAGCTAGAGCTATTAAATTTTTCACCATCTTTTGTGAATACCACGCATAATAAGATTGCTTAATATTTTTGCCACGCCTCTTTCTGGCTCTGCCATTCGTCTAGCACTTACACTTCAAGAGCTAGAGACTCTTAAATCGGAGTATGTATGCGTCTAAAACCACAAAAAACACCGTAGTTTTAATATTTGACTGAGCCCCTCTACAGTCCGTGTCAACTCTTCAAAACTCTATTACACTCAGAGTTTTTAATAAAGTATACTCTTTTTGAAATTAAACATTTCCTTTTATTAGGACATAAAACCGAATCCACAACCGTTAAAAGAAATTAATCGAAACCGAATTAAATACTTAACCAGAACGATTCTTGTTTATTTTTCTTCAAGTTATTTGTTGTTTAATGTATGCATGTATATAATGTAATGTATTACTTATAAAATTAGTAAATATTTGTGACATTCTGGTGCCTTAACACTTTTAAAATGATTAATAATTACATTGTTGAACTGACATTTGTTTCGCTATTAATCACTGCCTTTTATCATTAGATTTCCCTTCGATTATTTTATAAATATTTGTCTATAATTTTTATACTGTTAGAGTTTATTATTTATAAGTATAGTTGTTAAACATTTCAGCGTTTAGCAGTCGCAAGAAGTTTGCGTAATGAGCTTATTCAATTTATTTAATTAGTTAAATATATGTACGCAAACGTCACTAGGTACTCAACTAGTTAAGGAGTTTTTTTACAGGGTGGAGCAAAAGTAATCACCCTATTGGAAAACGCTATAACTTTAGCATGGTGCCAAATGTCAATTCGGTTTTTTGACATTTGTAAAGTAAACAAACGCATATTACAAAGTCGACAAGTCATGATTCAGTTTACTCCGCAAGAACGCGGAATAATTGTTTCCAACAATTGCAGGAGTTATAGCTTTTTTATGAATAGGGTGATTATTTTTGCCCCATCCTGTATAATAGCGTTCTTACTTGTTTTTTTTAATACAATATATATTTATTTATTTGCTTGATTCTTGCAGCAAGGATGTCTCGCTGCCCGTTTCCATGCAACGTGCCATGGCCGCCGAGGCGGAGGCGACTCGCGATGCCCGCGCCAAGGTTATCGCAGCCGAGGGTGAAAAGAAGTCGGCCAGTGCCCTGAAGGACGCCTCCGATGTCATTTCCTCCAGTCCATCTGCACTTCAGGTGAGTCATCCGACACGCTCTATCTTTGGAATTATTATCATACATACAAAGTATACATTAACCATTGTTAATTCTTTCACAGTTGCGTTATTTGCAAACTCTGAGCAGCATCTCTGCTGAGAAGAACTCCACAATTATCTTCCCGCTGCCCATGGAATTACTCACTCCGTATCTGGCTAAGTATGCGAACATGATGCCATTGCCCCCCAAGCCAAATCTGCCTACAGATCCACCAGCTCCATATTCTCAATCTTCCATGCTATAAATCGTTTTTGTATACCCAATCTATGTATATACTTATATGTATATACGTACTAAGTATAAATGCAATAAGTATACCAGAAATATGCATATTTATCAATATTTATATATATATGTATGTACTTATGTTAAAAAGAAGTACTCTGTCTATTAGTACAGCTGCGTCTCTGACTTGTTTTTTTTTGTTCTGTTTTTTTTTTCTTTTTTGTTTATTGTGACTTATAAAATAAATATGTATGTATGTATTATCATCCGAAAATGTTTGTGCTTTATTAAACTTCTAACTGTCATCGTTAAGCCAGAATCGAAATAATATTGATCGAACATACATGCGAGTACACTACTTATTTTTTATAGTGTATGGAAACTGTTATACTTACCTTCATATACCAGATATCAGGTATCATTATTTATCAAAAATAATGTCTTTAATACAACGATATAAACTGTTATACCTTAATATATTAAAGATCAAATGTTTACTATACCCGAAAGAGAATATTTATGCTCTAACTGTAAGCTATCAAGTTTAATCGATACATTATATGTCGATAAATGAATCGATAATACATTAATTTAAATAAAAAGGCTAATAAAAATATTATCTATATTATCTGTTGTTTTTTTTGGGGGTAGGAAAGAGATTGCATTACGAAACATGCGGGATTAATATCGAAACCGAAATTGAAACCTTTAACCGGTAATAACCGATTGAAGTGCATAACCATAACTGAATTCGTAACCGAATCAAGATATTAATTATCGTTATACGCAGACCAAAAATCCGAAATTCGACAAAAAATACAAAATAAACATTTTTATGCCGATTAATGTATTACGTTAAGTTTGGGTTTAATAAAATTAATAGTATTTTAATAATATTTTAAAAATCAATAAGTTTGTCACTTAAACAAACCCGTTTAATTTCTAAAGCAAATTGACTTGACTAATGACGAATGACAAAGTTATGCTTATACTGTATTTATCCTAGCCAAAAAGATTCATACTGAATATTATGCCCAACAACAATATGAGTTTTGTAGTATGACAATTTAATTTTAAAAGTATAAGGGTGTATTAAGTTTGTCACAATGTGTGTAACAGGTCGAAGGAAGTCTGGCAGAACCCATAAAGAGGGTCAACAGCCAAGTTGACATAGCCATGTCCGTCTGTCCTGCTGTCCATCTGTCCTGCTGTATAAACACCTTGATCTCAGAGACTATAAGAGCTAGAGTAACCAAATTTGGTGACAATACTCCTGAGACCTCCGAAAAGATCAAGTTTGTCTTAGAATTTGCCACGCTCTCTTCCGCCCCCACGAATCGAAAACAACATTTTTGAAATCCCATTAAACTATCAGGGTACCAATGTATCCTAAAAATTTCATCGTGATTGGATAATAAAATCGGAATTTATTCATCAAAAAACTTGAAATCCCATATAATGGAGCCTTGAATTTTGGCACACAGGACAAGCATCGGGGTCCTAATGTATCCTGAAATTTTCATCACGATCGGATAATAAACTCGGAAGTTATTCAAAGCACAATATTACTCAGAGTCGGGCCAAAGGAAGAAGAAGAGCATATTGACGTTATGGGGTACTATTAGTGTTACTCTTATAAGTAAAGGGTCTCTCATAGTCGACTTCGACTGTAGCCATTCCGACTGGTTTTGTCTACGATAAATAGAGTATTTGCATAACTTCGTCATTTTTCAGCAGCCGATTTTACGTTCGAGAAAGTCCAAATTGTATGCCAATGTCCCTCATTAGTACCATTTGAGCTAGCTTACCCAAAAATCCAAGCTTGCTCTCTATGCTGTGCTCTTAGAACCAGTTCAGAATTCTAAGGGCGCAACGTATTTTTGTCTTTTGTTGAATGTTAATATCTGTCATATCGACAAATAAATCGACCTCGAGTCGGCTAAACACTTAATTTTACTAAGTAAAAAGGTCGCTAAATATAACAGAAATATTTCTTGTTTTTTTTTTTTTTAAACCGATATTTGTTTCGCTTTGATTCCCTCATTTTTACAATTCTTTCGAAGAAACAACAATTGCAAAACCTAAGCTCTCCCATGTAAATCCCCAGATGTTGTAATGTTTGCTACAATAAACAAGCCGAACAGTCGGGACCCCGACCGTGATATACCCTGTGGGACTCCCTATGTTATTCTTTTGTAATTCGTTTATTTCAATTTGTGGGCGGTGAGGGTGTGGCATCGTGATTAAAATATATAGACTCATCGACCCCAAAATATTCAATATTTGTGCCAAATCTCAAGTCTCTAGTTGTTAGCGAAGGAGGCGTGGCATCCAAAATTAAAAATAAACTTGATACGCCTGCAAATATTACCAGTGGTGGGATACCAAGTTCAAGCTTCTAGCTCTTACCATCTCTGAGATCCTTTCGTTCATACGGACGAAGAGATGAACAGACGGACCGACAAACAGACAGACGTGGCTTAATCGACTCGGCTGTTGATGCTGATAAAGAATATATACACTTTGTGGGATCTGCCAGACTTCCTTAGACCTGTTACATACTTTTAACAAACATAATATACCCCACAGAGTATAAAACAATCTGTATAAATATATACATAAATATTTTTCTTAGTTCAATATGAGGAAGTGTGATTAATTTTTATATCTAGCAACTATATATTTGATATTTATGTAAATAAGAATTATTAATGGCTTTAAGCTGTAATTAGTTTACAAATGCGCTGAGTATTGGATACTTCCAAGAAAACTATAATAAATATCATACTAAATATAACATATAACATTAAATGTCAATTATTATTGTTCTTTGGAAATTATACTATAGCTCATTCCTACCATCTAACAAACCCTAACAAACATGCTTCAATAAAAAACAAGCCGATCAGTCGAGCGGGCGCGACAGTAGGATACCCTGTGCAGGTCTTCAAAGAAAAGTTTTTTTTATTATAATGGGATTTAAACATATCGCTTGAAGTCGATTTTGCTTGCATCGAGAGTAGGTAGATTGCGATAGTCTGGCAACACTGGACTGCGGCTGTTCATTGTTTATGTTTGGCGCCACAGCAGACGAAAGGCATATCAAACATACATGAACAAACGCGTCGACGCGGCGCAGCGACTGCTCTGCTACTGCGCTGCAACGCTTATGCTGCGCTGCATAAATTTGTTTCTTGAATAACTTCTGAGTTCAATATCCGATCGCACTGAAAATTGTAGCACACATTTAGAGTAGGATACTTACCATGTGTGCCAAGTCTTAAGTCTTTACCTATAAAACTGCTCATGTTATCAGCTATTTCAAATTATGGGCGAAGGGGGCGTGGCATCGCAATGAAATTTTCAGGACACATAAAGCCTACACTTTTTATCATGTGTGCCAAATCTCAAGTCTCTAGCTTTAACATTGCTTATGTTATGGTGATTTTTCCAATTTTAAAACCAACGGGAATTGGTATCGAAAATTGAAAATAAACTTGATCTGCGTATGGTATTCAGGAACCTACATTCCAAATTTGAAGTCTCTAGCTCCTATAGTTGCTGAGATCCACGCGTTCATACAGACGGACAGACAGACGGACAGACGGACGGACGGACAGACGGACGGACAGACAGACGGACAGGTGTCAATCGACTCGGCTATTGATACTGATTCAGAATATATATACTTTATAGGGTCGGAGATGCTTCCTTCTGCCTGTTACATACATTCACACAAATTCATTATACCGCTTTTGCCCATTTTCAATGGGCACAGGGTATAATAAAACAAACTCGACTGTTTGTATAGCGCTTGGGTTTCCCATGAAATATCTGAACTCAAGTCAATTGGGATGATTAATCCCAGACGAATGGGGAATTTCGAACCCCTTATCGTCATATAAATATGTTATGCAAATGAGCTTGTGACTTGAACAACGGATGGATTTATCTTCGGTAATTTATGAGTGTTCCAGTGCGATAATTGTGCACATTTTGTAAAAATTTAGTATAAATACATTACAATCACATTCTTCAATTGGTAAACACTTATTTAATTTGCCTATCGTACTCTATCCTAATTGCTTAAGTATGATCGCACAATAAACATAAAAGGGATTATATTTATTATTGGAAGAGCTCATTTAAAATTGCATTTATTTATGTACTTTTATTGTACTTCCATGGAATAATTAAATAAATAAAACTTATCAAACTATTACAAATGATAAGCTTATAACGAGAGAGATAACAAGTACTTATACATATGTACTACATACATTTTGATCAGCAGAGGTCAAGGACTTAAGAGCTGCATATCAGTGGATAAGAAATACGGGAAGAACTCAACTTTGAAGAGGGTTATCTGCAATTCTAAGAAAGAGTTGATGTAGCGGAAATTGGGTCTGGGCTTGGCTAAAGTAAATACGAGTTCGCAAATTTGAATTCAAGTAATATAATTTAATTGTTTGCTTTCGATTTCTATAGAAAAAGCTTATAAATTATATCTTTACAGAGTGTTTGGGCTGTTTGTTTAAGGCAAATAATATGTTGAACACTTAACTTTCCCCATTCCCTTGTTATGGGGATAAGTAAAGGGCAAGATCTTTAATAATATCATCTATCGCATAATTGACATTGTGCAGAAATCATTCTTCTTCGATTTTTTAACATCGCAATAGGTTTAAAAATTACTGTTGAAAATATGTATACATATGTACATATGTGCTAGCAAAAGTCACATTGATACACATACATGCAACACTATGTTTGTATGTATGAGTGAGGTGTAAAAGGAGATCGCAAATACAACGGCATCTTATTGAGCCTATGCTACTTCTTCTTGTGCGCTGTTTCTGCATTCTGTATGATGGCGTCACTTCAATTTTGGCAACGAGTGCGTGCGGTTGATAAAAAAAAACTTCGAGGTGTCTTTTTATTTATTTGTTGCAAGTCGGGATAATATATTATTGTATTGTATTTCTTACTAAAAACCATAATTACCAATACAGACAACTCGTACCTTATTTCACCCCTTTTTAAACTAATTAAGAATCGCCTATGTCTTGGGGGTAATACTAGTATGATCTTATGACTTTTCAAACAGCAAAGTCATCTTTATAAATTCTCTATATCTGAGATTGTGCCCATATCTTAGGATGTATACTTAGTAAGATTTAAAGATTACTATTATTCTTCTTTTATTAATTTCGTTTTTATTTGAAGTACTTTTCAATCAATCTATATACAACATAGTATATTTTCCTTTGTACCTCAAAGTAGTTTGGATTTAAACTACGCCCATGCCTTGGAATGTCATCTATTATTCCTATCTATCGTGTGATACCTTAATTGCTTCCAAATCCACTTAATATATCAGGGGTGCCACAGAAATTCAAATCAACCGAAAACCAACCCAAAACCAACTCAAGCTGATTTTAGGTGACACCGACTTCCTGTTCGAGCTGGTTTTAAAATCTCTAATACTTTGGCTATATATGCTCAATTTCAGTAATATATAACTTGCTATGCACCATAAGTGTTACTGTTTTGAAAAGGTTATTAAATTTCCGAAATATCTGTATAACACATTTCAATATTAATGTGTGTAATCGAACAAGAGAGATGTCAATTTAAAATGATTTGGAGTATTTAAAATGTAATTCTAATTGCGTTTTACTATGTTTAATGAACATAACAATATTGTAATTTAAGTTGACATAGTTGCAGATATATGGAGTGGACAGTTTAGTGTAAATTACTGGGATCGACTTTGAAACAACGACAAAAATAAAATATAAATTTTAGAACATTTTTTTGCAAGTAGTAGCAACTCTACGTTGTTGTTTTTTACTCCGACTAAATTTTCCGGAAAATTAAATCTCTCAAAGTTCTGTGTCACCTACGTTGGTTTGGCTTGAGAGATTTGCAAGCCAGCTCGAGTCAAAATCTCTAGAGATTTCTATGGCACCCCTCTATATTTCTGCTTCCTTCTACTATCAGAGCCTTTATCAACGTCCATGTCTTTGAGGAATAATAAATATATCAATAAATTATACGTCTCCAAGTAATAAAACTTTCTTTTATAGAATCGCAAATTTAATTGATAGGCTTTCCCATCTCTTCCCCCTTTTAATTTGTTAAGAGAATCTAACTATAAATAAATCTGTAATTAGTTTTTCTCTTTTAGAATCCTTGAACGCAACCATTCTACTTTAAATTAGCTAAGAGTATCTAACTACCCCCATGCCTGTAATACCTTTAGTACTTCTAAATCTGCCAAATAGGCACATATATCAAAAATTACCTAATACTTAACAGAAGTCTTTGCCCATGTCTTTGAGGGATAATAAAACTTCAAGTACTTATTCCTATATAAAATCCCAGAACATGAATACTTACTATACTTTTCCACCTCCCCTTTAATTCCTCTTTTAACTAGTTAAGATAATCTAGGCAACTACGCCCCTGGCTCTGCAATTGCAGTGTAAATTGGGAAACAGGAATGTGGGTCAGAGTGAAATCCCCTTTCGAGTGGCAATCGGTCGGGTTAATCAATTACATTTTATATTGGCCGAGCCATAATTACCAGGTATAGCCGACTATCGATAAGGGCAGGCAAAGGTTTTAGCTTTGTCTATAGCCAGGTGTTAGGATTGGAATAACCTCCAATCATGAAAATGATATTGATAATTTGCGATGATTTTTGGGGAAACAATAATTAAATGAGAAATGTATCGTATATATATATAATTCGTTTTGGGTGACGACCTCTCGCGTGTGGCAATCGAATGAAATCCACGTGGCACATTCAGCACATAAAAAGCCAGTCGCCACATGTGGCAGCCACATTGACACTTGCAGCATGTGGCTGTGGTGGACGTGTTTGTGCCTGTTGCCGCTGTTGCAATTCGGACAATTACAGAATATCGAAAAGGAATCGGAAACAGAAAAATTCCCTTGGGATTGTGTAAGTCCACGGTTGATTGAACGACATCGTCTCAATCCGCAGATCTATGGAAATTGTGCTGGGAGGCGTCTCAAACGTCGTGTGGATGCCGCATTCCATGGGAATCCCAAGCCACGCGCGGATCTTTTGGCCAGCAAATTTCTGAATTCATATAATTTTGATCAAACCAACTCGCTGGTTTCCCTCGTCAATAAAATAGCCAAAGAATATTTGGGTAAATGTCCACCCGTCGTCTACTATGACAGGTTTGTGGCCAGATCGAAAGGACAGGTATTGGAGAACCTCTTTAAGGTGAGTTACGGAGTTTAAGATTGAATGACTGAAAGGGAGATTGAATGGGAATATAATGAGATTGAGATTGAAAGTGAGCTGGAGATATCGATTGAGTGAGAGATTGCAAGAAACATTTAAAGTTAAATTGAGATAAAGATTGAGACGGAGATTGAATGGGAATATTGATAAAAAAAAAAAAAAGATTAAGATGGTGATTGAGATTGAAAGTTAGATAAATACATCGATTGAGAGAGAGAGATTGAAGGAAAGATTGTGAGGTAAATTGAGATAGAGATTGAGAGGGAGAGGACAGATATTAAGATGGGAACAAATATAGCAATTGAAGTGTAAATTAAGACGGAATTTAACAGAATGATTGCGACACAGATTAAGACTTAGATTTGAGCAAAGATTGTGAGCGAAATTGAGATGGACACTAAAAAGATAAAATCGTTCATTGAGGTTAAAATGGATCTTGAAATTATATGTTAGGAGAACAATTCACGAAGAAGATAAAAACGGAGCTTTGAGACTGAAACGAAGATTAAGATTGGAGATTGATATGATGATTCCGAAGAAGATTGATGTTTAAAATTGAGATGATAATAGGAGGGAACGGAGATTAAGATTAAGACGAAGATTAAAATGGGGAATGAGTTGAAGATTGATGAGGAAAGTAGAAAGCAGATTTAAGAGAAAGTTCTACACAGAATGGAGATGGATTTTATGAAGGAGATTGAAACGATGACTGACATTGGTTTGTAGATTGTAGACGGAGGATAAAGCGGAGACTGAGCCAATGAGAACCAGTCGGAAAGGCTACAGTCGAAGTAGACTATGAGAGATCCTTTACCTATTCTTCAAAAAGGAAAAAAGAGTAACACTAATAGTAACCCATAGTTCGTTGTAACGTCAATATGCTCTTTTTCTTCCTTTGGCCCGAAACTGAGTAATATTGAGTTTTGAATAACTTCCGAGATTATTATCCGATCGCGATGATTAGGATACGTTGGGACCCTGATGCTCGTCGGGACTCTAGCTTTAATATTTTTCGTTTTATGGGTTTTTCAAAAATTTTGTTGCAATTTACGGAGGCGGAAGGCGGCGTGTCAAAATTTTAAGATAAACTGGATCTGCTTAGCCCATAGGCGAACCACCATACCAAATTTGGGGACTCTAGCTCTTATAGTCTCTGAGATCTAGGCGCTCATACAGACAGACAGACAGACGGACGGACAGACGGACATGGCTATATCGACTCGGCTGGTGATGCTGATCAAGAATATATATACTTTATGGGGTCTGCCGGACTTCCTTCGACCTGTTACGCACATTTTCTTTTTTTTGACACACTTAATCGACCCTATTTACTTTTTTAAAGTAAAGGGTCTAAAAAGGATGATGAGGATGACGGCTAAAATAAAGATTGAGAGTAAGGATCTGATAAATAAGAATATTAAGCCGGAACTTAAAATAAAATAGAGAATAGCAAGCCAATCAACCAATCGGGGCTCATTAAGCACAAGTTTCTTCTCATGTGTGCCAAATCTCAAGTCTCTAGCTTTAACATTGCTTATGTTATGGTGATTTTTCTAATTTTAAAACAATCGGGGCTTGATAGCGAAAATTGAAAATAAACTTGATCTGCGTATGAAACCTACATTCCCAATTTGAAGTCTCTAGCTCTTATAGTTGCTGAGATCCACGCCTTCATACAGACGGACGGACAGACGTACAGACAGGCGTCAATCGACTCGGCTATTGATACTGATCAAGAATATACATATACAGGGGTGCTACAGAAATCACTTCCGCTTGAATTTCACTTCAATTTCATTTCACTGTGCTACAGAGCAATCAGCTAAATAATTTTGGGCGGAACGAATCAGCTCTCAATCCGCTGGCATCCGATTTTGAATCCTAGTCCGATTTAGATTTTTGTAGTCAGGTTGAGCGGTGACACATTTTAGTCAGAACTCGAATTAAGATATTTAAAGAAATATATATGGAGCCACTTCTGTTTTCTTTAAATTAAGCATTAAAAAATACCACCTTTGAGGTAAAACAAGTATTTACTGCAAAATTCTTTTACTTATTGTGAAATTTGTGGGCAGTTGTAGCCTTAGCAGCCGAGTTCGAAAAGGTTGGTGAAAATGGTAAACAAAATTAAATCACTCGGAGTTTTGTGTCATCTCGGAAATTTCCGCGCGGAAATGCTTTGAGCTGAATTCTATTTCACTAGTGATTTCTGTGGCACCCCTGATACTTTATAGATAGTACATACATTTGCACAAATTCATTAAACCCTTTTTTGCCAATTTTTAATGGGCATAGGGTATAACCAGTCGGAAAGGCTACAGTCGAAATCGACTATGAGAGACCCTTTACTTATTCTTCAAAAAGGGAATTGGATTAACACTAATAGTACGTCAATGTTCTTGCATTGACCCGATACTGAGTAATATTGAGTTTAGAATAACTTCCAAGTTTATTATCCGATCGTAATGAAATTTTCAGGATACATTATGACCCTGATGCTTGTCCTGTGTGCCAAAATTCAGGACTCTAGCTTTAATATTTTTGTTTTCGATTATTGAGGGCAGAAGGGGGCGTGGCAAAATTCTAAAACAAACTTTATCTTTTAGGGGGCCGCAGGAGTATTGTCACCAAATTTGGTGACCCTAGCTCTTATAGTCTCTGAGATCTACTTGTTCATACAGCATGACAGACGGACATGGCTATATCGACTCGTCTGTTGATGCCGACTTTTGCTGACTTTCATCAACCTGCATTTTGACAAACTTAATAGACCGTTTTTACTATTTTAAAGTAAAGGGTCTAAAAAATTTAACAATATTCTTTGGAATTTAATCGCTCATAATAAACTTCAAATTCTATGATTTGTAACATTGAGATCAGAAATCATTTTCTTATTTAAATCTAAATAATAAACTTCAAATTTTTTAAACTGAAACAATGAGATATAAATTTCCTTTGCTGAAAATTCTTTCGCTTCGACTGAAGTGGCTGGAACACATAAAATTTGGAAATTTGTGTAAAAACATCGACGTTTAAGAAAATATCGATCTTTATAAAACTATCGAGGCATAAAATACTATCGATACTATCAAAAAATTGGATGAACATCGATAGTATCGATAGTGCTCCGATGTTTTTGGAGCACAACCATGTTATCCATTTTGTCTTATACTTCTTACAGACCATACCCATTACATTTTATCATGGCGATATCGATGAGGATTACGAGCCAATAAATCGAAATTTCAACAATCACATTGACAGCAGCTGCAAAAGTTATATTCTCTTTCTCTCCGATCCATTGATGGCACGCAAAATCTTGGGACCCCAAACCGAAAGTCGCGTAGTTATCGTTTCGACTTCGTCACAATGGAAACTGAGGGATTTCTTGAGCTCAGAATTATCATCGAATATTGTCAATCTGTTGGTAATCGGCGAATCTTTGATGGCCAGTCCACAGCGTGTAAGTTGCGATAAGTATAGACAATATTTTAAGTTGCACTTTATGATAGTTTAACGGAAAGATGAAATTACGCGTATGTTTCAATTAGTTTCTATTTAATATTCGGATAAGTAAGTATGTTCTGACGAAGGCTTGACGGCTTAAAGGGTGTGTGTCTACTGGTTTATCAAATTGTGTTACAGAGTATTTATAAGGACATATTTTAAGCAGATGGCATTTCAAATCAGCAAACAGGGTAATTGGGTATTTCATATCGGATTACAGAATATTTTCCAAAACATAACTGAAGTAGGGAGGACTTTAGATTGAGTGTTAAGTTTGTTTTAAGCATTTCAAATGAATTAATACGTCATCAATTGAGTCAAGATCATTTGGCATTAATTTACTAGGTATTTAAGTGTTTCAAATCAAGTTGTCAATTGTTTTCTATGACAATATTTAAACTGAGAGGAGTATAAATCATTTTACAGGGCATACTCAATGTCATCATTGGAGTATAGAGTATTTCAGAGCGGAAGACAATGTCAATAATTTGATTAAAGCTATATCAATTTGAAGTGTCTTTTCAATTGTATCATTGAATTATAGGGTATTTCTGAGTAGATTATCATGTACACGCAGTAATTTAATTTGAGCCGAGGGTATTTCTGATTACTTTACAGCGTATTTCGGCACATCCAATTGATTGTGTAAAAGGTATTCTGAGTAGATGACAATGTATTCCTAATTGAGATTTGAGCTGCGGGATCTTCGGATCATTTTAAATAGTTTTTTCGAAGGCATCATTGGAATACGAGGTATTTCAGAGAGGATGGCAATGTTTTCTCTATAGTTTTCTATGTATTGTTTGCTTTAAATCAGCTTACCAGGTTATTCTGCACATACAGCGTAATTTCCTGGAATAATTGTATTTCTAATCAGATTTTTGCTATAAAGGAACGTCCCTACGTGCTGTACACGCACAAACTGTACGCCGATGGTTTGGGCTCCAATACGGGATTGGTCTTGACAAGCTGGATTAAGGGAGGATTATCGCGTCCACATATCAATCTTTTTCCGACAAAGTTCCAGGGCGGATTTGCCGGACATAGATTTCAGGTATCGGCGGCGGATCAACCTCCATTCATATTCCGGATCAAGACATTGGACAATACCGGAATGGGACAATTACGTTGGGATGGCATCGAGTTTCGACTCCTGAATATGATTGCGAAACGTTTGAATTTCAGCATAGATATTACGGAGACCCCCATGTTGCCAACGATAAAAAGTGTTGTGGATAATATACAATTACAGATCGGACTGGGAGGCGTGGACATTGGTATGTCGGGTATTTATGTGACGGAGGAACGATTACAGAGTACGGACATGTCTGTGGGACATTCCACTGATTGTGCGGCATTCATAACGCTCGCCTCGAAGGCTCTACCCAAATATCGGGCGATTATGGGTCCATTTCAGTGGCCCGTCTGGGTTGCCTTGATCTGTGTCTATCTGGGAGGAGTTTTTCCCATTGTTTTTACAGATCGTTTGACCCTCAGACATCTGATGGGTAATTGGGGTGAGATTGAGAATATGTTTTGGTATGTCTTTGGCATGTTCACGAATGCATTCACATTCACTGGGAAGTATTCGTGGAGCAATACACGAAAAGCCTCAACTCGATTGTTAATTGGCTCCTATTGGCTATTCACTATCATCATAACCTCCTGTTATACGGGTTCCATTATTGCGTTTGTTACGCTTCCCGCATTTCCGGATACCGTTGATTCCGTTTTGGATCTTCTTGGTCTCTTCTTTCGCGTCTGTACGTTGGGTAATTATTCAAGTTTTTGCCATCATAATTCCTTTTCCTATCGATTCCTCTCATTCAGATAATGGCGGCTGGGAGTCTTGGTTCAAGAGCTCCACACATGAGGCCACATCGAAGCTTTACAGGAAAATGGAGTTTGTCGGTTCCCTCGAGGAAGGCATCGGCAATGTGACCCAAAGTTTCTTCTGGAACTATGCCTTTCTCGGCTCCAAGGCGCGTCTGGAATATCTCGTGCAATCCAATTATTCCAATGAGTAAGAAAATTAATCAAAATTAGTTTATGTACTTGCTAAAATTGTACGTTAAGTTGGCAGCACCATAGCAGTAAGTTGTTAGCACCTTGTAGAAAAAGCGAGTCCTTAAATTATGGTTATGAACACTTAACAACTATGTGATAATAATAATAATATGTGATATGTTCCCTTACCAACTAGATAATAAAGTACAAATTGAACTTTTGCTTCAAGAATCCTCCAGCCATATGATAAAAGATCCTTTAACTTCTCCTCGTCAACAACTAGATGAAAAAAATAGTCTCTATAGTTTAGTGTCAGCATTTTACAACAGATTTATTAAAAGTTTCTTTTTTAATGTGATTGTTCATATATAACAGGAAGGTATTATAAATTTATGCTTGTCAACATTTAATAACTATATAATAAGCCTTCGCACAGTGACTAAATCAGACTTTTTTCGTATCAAAAATCAGAAATTCTGAGCCGATTGGCATACGGCGAAAATGTTCCCAAATAACAAATTACCTGCTTAAAATGGATTCTGGAAAATGGATTTGAGTCACTCAATTTTATGTCTAAGTATATAACGAAAACCCATTAACGTATTCGGGCTATCCCGATTATGTTTAACCTATAACTGATCACAAAATTGTTAGTGTTTTTTAAGCGGATTTTCGGTGTGACTATGGATTGCCCTTTTGGTGGAGAAGTACAAAAACGGTTAACTTATTAAAAACTAAAGTGGCAGTTAAAGACAGTCAATTTTTTATAAATGCATTGGAAATAACTCCAGAATCAATATGTTATAGTCACCAACCAAAGTAGATCGAAGTTTCATTTCAAAACTCAACTGATGTGAAGCCGTCCTTTTTTCAATTTTTAGATCCTATACTTTAAAAAATCATAAGGGTTTATTAAGTTTGTCAAAAAAGAAATGTGTGTAACAGGTTAAAGTATATACATTCTTGATCAGCATCAGATTCGATATAGCCATGTCCGTCTGTCCGTCAGTCTGTCTGAGCGCCTAGATCCCAGAGACTATAAGAGCTGGAGTCACCAAATTTGGAATGTTGGTCTGTCTATGGGCTAAGCAGAACCAGTTTGTTGTTCGGATAATAAACTCGGATGTTATTCAAAACACAATATTAGGCAGTGTCGGGCCGAAGGAATAAGAAGAGAACGCTGACGTTACAATGCACTATAGGGTATTTTCCTATTTAAGGGATTAATTAAAGCCTCAAAAATTAAACATGATTTTTGTATCAAGTTGTTTTCATTGTTAACAACTCAATACGTCTCGTATCTATTTTGTAAAATTACCCCTTTCGTCCGTTGTAGAGTTCCCGTGATGTTCCCTGGCTACCGATTATATTTTATTAATCAGAAGCTTATTTGAACGGCGGCTAATTTATTTAGTTTTATATAATTATAAGTATCCACATTTGTTACTATTACTTCCTTTTTGAAGAATAAGTAAAGGGAATCTCAGAGTCGACTTCGACTGTAGCCTTTCCGACTGGTTTTTATTAGAATCTTATAAGTGAATTTACAAATGTACCATTTTTAGAAACTTGAAACAATTCTCTACCGAATGTCATTAGTCATTTTATCCTAGCTTTCTATGGCCATTTTGATTTTGGTCACTGTTAAGCCTATTTTCACCCACTGTGCTTAGTTTGAACTTGTTGTGCCTATCAAAATTTAGCAACTAGATATTAAAGTTTTGTTTGCTTGTCAACATCTAAAATTAAGATGACAAAGTCTCCTAATTACTTTCTATCAAAATTTAATACGTAGTTGATAATCTTGCTTTAACTTCTTATTATATTTAACAACTAGTTGATAATCTGTGCCTACAACTTATATTTATTGACATTTAAAAGCTACACGATAAAGTATCTCTTAAACATGTTAAGATATAACAAATAATTTTTAAAAAAAAGAGTGCCTTTAATTTGTGCTTGTCAAAATGTAACAATTAGATGAATGAGTTCTTCTAACTTGTTGTCAATACTAATACTTAAATAGTATAACTAATAATATACTAACATGTACTCAACTTTATACCTATACTTACACTTATAACTACTTATTTACTAATACTAATACTAATTTGTATTATTATACTAACTCTTATACTTATCCTTATTTTAATATTATTCGTTATACTCACACTGCATAAATTCTAATACTTATATCTTATCTTAACGATAATTGTAATGCTAATACTTATTGATCTTATTGGGTTTTCTGGTGTCTTCCCCAATCCTAGCAAAAAAAAGTTGGGATCATTTAAAGTCATAATTTTGATTACCTCCAGACCTTTACAACTTTCTTTATTTTGTTCTTTTCAGTTGCATTTTAAAGTAATATTTGAGTAAATTTTAATTGTTAATTTAAAATCGTATTTTCTAATGTTATTTTAATCATTTTTCTATAATTTCTTGTCGATTGTTTTTAGTTGAACTAAACTAAATAAATACATAATAATAATAATAATAATATAATTTGCAACTAGTTGATAAAGTGTGCCTATATATCTGTTTTTTTGTTTATATTTTAAAGCTAAATGATAAAGTTTGTCTTAAACTTGTTGTCAATATTTCACAGCTAAATGATTAAGTTTAACTTTGACTTGTGTTTCCTAAACTTTAAAAACTAGGCAATAAAATATCTCTTTCACTTGTTCTTCAAATTTGACACGTAGATGATAAAGTCTTCATTTAATTTATTAATAATTTAATTACATTTAATAACTAGTTGATAAAATGTTTCTTAAAATTTGCTTTCAATATTTAGTAACTAATTTGACAAAGTGTGCCTTTATTTAGAACTTGTCCAAATCTAACAAGTAGTTAACACTTATTTGCGACATTCTAACACTCTATTTAGTTATAGACTTATTGTTCGAGATACTTTAACATGTGGATGAGAAAGCATACGACATGTGAACCTAATGTCAAATGAACTTGCTCTTTTTAGGAATCTGTCACGTCGTTCGGCTTTGCATCTAAGCGAGGAGTGCTTTGCACTGTTCCAAATTGGATTTCTCTTTCCACGCAACTCGGTCTTTAAGCGGAAGATTGACTCGATGATAATGATTGCCCAGGAGAGCGGACTGTTGATCAAGCTGGGGCACGAGGTCAGCTGGGCAATGCAGCGTTCCTCTACGGGTCGCCTGCTGCAGGCAAGTGCCTCCTCTTCATTGCGCGACATTATCCAGGAGGAGCGGCAATTGACCACGGCGGATACGGAGGGCATGTTCCTATTGATGGGCATCGGTTATTTTATGGGGGCCATAGCGTTGCTTTCGGAGATCGTTGGGGGAATTACGAACAAGTGTCGACAGATCATCAAACGGTCAAGGAAAAGCGCCTCCAGCGCATGGTCATCTAGACACAATTCCGCCGTGGAACGCACCTCGGCGGAGCAAGCAGCTCACGATGTACGCAAGATTAACCGACGACATGCCGCCGAGGATGCCAATCAAAGCATGGGATTCGGCATGAGGGAATTTAATTTGACGCGACGCACGTTCCGTGAACTCTACAATTCCAATCGCAATGAGTCGCCAAATGATCCCGAGTCGGATTTACGTTACTCGGACGAGCACACGTCGTCCACGGATCTCATGGACGAGCTGCCACCGGATGTGTATGAATCCTTAAACGGTTTGGATGAATTTATTGCCAATCTGGAGTCAATTCAAGAGCAAAGCAACGAGCTGGACGAACATGCGGTATTGGGTTCACAAGTTCCACCTGAACAAGACATTAATCACAATGATTGATTATAAGCTTAGAAAAATAAATAGTCGACCTACCAAAGGAAACACAAGCTTTTCCATATTATTTTCCATCGTAATATCCTTTTAGACGTATACACTTAGTTCAATGGTCCTCCATTTTTTGAATACCATTCATAAAACCCTTCACCCACAAATTAAGTAAAACCTCAAAAAGCAAGCAGTTTTGTAGCTCAAAAACCCCATAACAAAAGCAGTTTTATAGCTAGAAGCTTGAAATTTGGCACACATGATGAATATTTTGTGGTTGATGTGTCCAGAAAATTGTATCACGATGCCACGCCCCCTTCGCCCACAAAAATTTAAAAACGAATTAATAGAGAATTTCATCTGGAGTGAATTTGAGCGGGTTCCTGTAGACCGACAGTCGGGGTCCCGACTGCTCCGCTTGTTTTATATTTGGAAAGAGATAATAGTCACAGGGTTGACAAATCTGGTGGAAAAGGGGAATGGGCAAGAATTGCATAGTGTAATGAACACAATTTCATCATGGCGACAACGCTTTCGCATTGTACCGGTGAAATTGAACTTTAAAAAACCGTTGCCATCATCTTGTTGGTCGACAAATCGGTTTGACTTTTCCCGCGCCGTTTCTCCAGTTGAAATCTACTCCTATGACTGTTCCTTGCTCTATAGTGTATAATGATTTATACAAGTTTCGTCGACAGTCACTAAACGACGCAAGAAATCCTTCTTATTTGCGTTAAACAATGCCAAAGTCTCCTTCGAAATGACCAACCGGTTGCGTTTGTTTTTTCGCTGAGAGCCATCGCGGCATCCAACTTGACGACAACTTACTCATATTTAGATATTCGTGTAAAACGATCCCAACACATTCACAAAAAAAGTTCAGGGTCTTAGCAATCTCACGCAGCTTGATTCGACGATTATCCAATATCATATAAATGAAATAATTCAATGAACACGCGGATTGCTTATGATTAATGTTTAATGTTATAGAATTTCACAAAGCTCTCTTCGATTCAACAATTTAAGTGACGCGCTAATTAATAATAAGTGAAGTTGGCTGCGATCGATACCAGTGCCGAAACCTAAGTCCTTTACCAGGGTTGAAAGTAGTTCATGTTCCGAACCACAGCTTACAAACACACTGCTACAGACTTTATCTACCATTTATGTTGTTGTCACCTCACTACTCTCGTCAAAAATGCTTGTCTTCCCGCGCCTAAGTTCAGTAGTCCAATATTAAATGGCTGAAAGCACTGGAGCTGATTTCCCTTAAGCTTCGTTCAACTTTTTTTCAATTTCCTCGTTGATTTCTTTTTAAGAACAGAAAGCTAATTACAGCTTGATATTCGATTTTACTCATTTTTACATGAATGCAAAAGTGATGATGCTAAAATTCCCTCCAAAATTACCTGTGTTGACCAAACCGCCTTAAACTTTCTCAGAAATCCGCTGACAGAAAACACTAATCGAATAAACTATTTATGGGTGGTTAGAAATGTGTTCTTTTTGGTAAGGCCGCCCTAGTATGTTTTTTAAAAATTGTTCTTAGACTTAAATATCGATTCTGCGAATTTAGATCAAAATCGAAGGACGCAACAGACCTACATACTCTATATATAAACACTACTATATGAAAGATTAGTTCGTTCATCGAATAAACTATTCAGCTGAATTGACTGAATCCTTCAATTGAACTACAATTAACAACTCAAAGGTGGTGCGGACTAGCGGCTGAAAACTGAACATAGAGCTAAGCTTATAATCGCGAGTATAAGCTCGAAAACCTCTCACACTGAAATTTGAACAGAGCGTATAAGCATTAAGTGCCATTCCGCTCTGTTTAATCGAACAAGCATGTTCGATTTTATCAGCAGCTGACAAGCTTATTTACTTAGTTGTAATTTATAATGCGAGTCGTTAATAAGCGAAATTGTGCAAAACCCAGTGGTGTGGGATAAAAATCATCGCAACTATTCCAAAGGAATACTTACCGATAATATTGGTAATACTCTAATCCCTGCTTCTTTATTGTTTTATTCAAATTAATCTGGCTTCTTTCGCTAAACAAAAATTTATGCAGCCGCTTAAATGAGCATGACGATCAGCTTCAGTTTAAGCTTTCTATGTGCACGCCTTAAAAAGTTCGGCTCGCTGATTAGCTCTGAATTTATCAGCTCGATTATAAGCAAAGCTCCAAGTTCAGTTTTCAGCCGCTAGAGTGCGCGCGGCCTAATAAAACGGGGAATCGACAAGATTTGCAGAATACAGCAAATACATTTCAAATAAAATGTTTAAAATAAAATGCAATTGTTTTGACATTACGTATACGATATATATATATATATTGTTCTTTCTTTTTTGTTTTCGCTTACAGTTTAGGATTATGTTGCCTTGCAATTCGATTTTATTTCAGATGCAACTGATTGAAGTACAATTTAAAAATCTCACAAATTAGACAGAGATGGAGAGAAATAGAGTGAGAGAGCAACAATAATACTCAAGTGAGATTTCTTAGTTGAAAAAAAAAAAATAAAAAAATAATAAAGTTAGAGCTAAGCTTAATGAATGTACAAATTACAGTTGGTATTTTTCATGCATGCGAATGTTATTGATCGACTGAGATAGCTAAGACTTGAGAGAGACAGCAATAGTGTGAGTGCAAACGTTTAGACGCCTCTATTTGGCAAATCCTTAACCTTGTAGATGCGCACCAACCAATGCTCCGTGGTGTATGCTTCTTCGAGGACATCCAGCTCAAAGTCCTTGTTGCCAATTTCAGCTGCACGCACACGATCATAACCCTGCGCCTTGCCACCCTCCGTGTACATTTGCCCAAATCGATAGTAGCACATCTTGTACATGAGGCAATTGAGCAATGTGGGTGAACCCTCCTTGTCCACACGGAACTCTCCATTTGCCGCATAATAGTCCTTCTCCTTGATATGTGCACCACGATCCGTGCTGCCGCCAATGCGCACCATCCACAGGAACTTGTTGATGTCATCGGATGAATAACCCGTCAGGCCGCCAAATATGACAAGCACATAATCCACATCCAGTTCACGCATTATCTCGTAGGCCTTCTCCTCGGAGGAGGCCATCGCCTGGCCGACACGTGAGATATGCGTATTGTTCCAGGTGTTGTTGTCCACGAGTATCGTTCGATTTGCCATAGCCGTTATCTGATAGCCATAATCCCACCAGGACATAATGCGCGCATTCTACAAACCAAAAAGAGAAATCTCAATTAACATAACTTCAATTTAAAGTTGATCAATCAATCATATTCCAACTTTGGCACAATCAGCAATATTTTGTTAGTACTCATTATGTTTCATACTCTTCCTATCAAGAATATACAAATTGCATTCATCATAAAGTGCCAGGAGTTTTAAATGGATTAAGATAAATCCCTCAACAGTAATCTTACCTCGGGCGTGTTCATTTGTAGCCAATAGTATGCCTCGCGAAAGTCATCAAAGATAATGCGACCGCCATCGTGGGAACGTGCGCTGAGCACAATGCTGGGCGAGGAATACGCCTCGGAGGTTACCCAGGTACAGTGCAGTGTGTAAACGATCAGCATTAGTGTAATGATTGAGACAAATCCGATGGCAACCTCGCTTTTAACACCACCACTCTGTTGTTCCAGTTTCTTGTGTTGACGCTTGCTCTCCGTTGCCGGCTTTGAGCTGCCCGTGTCCACGCTCTTGATATACTTGGCAAGCAGATGCGATATGGCAATGCCGGAGAGCACACACATCACGGGCGCCAGCACAAGCATTAGACGAACCATAACGCCGGCAAAATAAATACTGGTGACGCCATACAAGATGATAAAGATATTGGAGTCCGTGAGACGCGAAAAGCAGAAATAAAGGCCGGCGGGAAAGAGGAATACAAGAATCTGCAAAGGATTGAATGATTAATTAATAATTCTACGATTCAAATGATTGCAAACAAAGTTGTTTCAGCGATCAAAGTGCATGTAATCAATTGTTGCATTAAGGCACAACTCATTCACATCGTATTTGGGCATCATCATCCAAGAGAGAGATGTTCAAAGTTATTTCTAGCACATTTACCTGCAGATCAAAGTAGAATGATGACCACGATGTTGGCTGATGCTCCGAAACGGAGGCTATAATTGGAATGTGATTCTTGGCATAGGATGGATCCAGCAGCGAATAGAAGCGACCCGTCCAAGGCGATACCTTGCCAGTCAGTGTCAACAGCGTGCCCACAATCACCACCAGACTGATCACACTCGACACGAGCGTCTTGAAGAGCAGATCAAAGTGTTCCTTGGGCATGCGAGCTCGCAGATAATCGACAAATCCATGTATCTGACAGAGACCAAACACGCCAAGGGCCTGTAAACGAGAAGAACAACACAGAGATGAGTTAACACAGTTCGGTTGCAGTTAGACAAGCAATATGAATACGAGATAAATGCATCAGCTAATTTTTTTTAGTACTCATTATGTTTCATACTCTTCCTATCAAGAATTACAAAAGTAATCATCATTATGCAAGAAAAATATGTAATATTTATTATTCTTTTAGATGTCTTACCAGCATATGCTCTGAGCTTTGAATGGGCTGAAAGCCCACAAATGATATCTGCATGGAGAGTATGGTGCCGACACAATAAAGCGTGCTATAAGCAATATAAATACGATGGGAGAAGCGTCCGGTGATCATCAAGGCGAGCACGTGTAGCGGTATCAGATTGATAAGAAACACATAGCCGCCCCAAGAGGACACCATATAGAAGTAGGCGAGTGCTGACATTGCCGACCAGAATATGGTTCCCGTTTTCACAGCCTTGATCCATAGATAATATGTCAAGAGCATGCAAAAGATGGCAATGCCTTCATTATCGTAGGAACCGGCCACCGAGCGTGATATATAGCCCGGCACGATGGAGATTAGCGCTGCAGCAACCAAACCAGCACCAGTGCTCTATAACAATATCAACAACAAAACAACAAAAGAAAAGTAATCATTATTAAGTTAGCAACTATCGAGCACATGTTCATGTTCGTTCTTAACCTCAATGCCGTGTGGCAAACTCACGTGTATTTCCTTGGTCAGGGCATAGGTGACCAGCGTGGTGAGCGATGAGAAGAATGGCGCAAGAAAAACGCATACATTTCGTATATCAATAGTTATGTTCAGCATCCACATTAGCCTGTAAAGGGCCGCCGAAGTAACCATCAATCCGGGATAAATGGTGCCGCCAATAATGCGGCCCAATGGATACCAGGCGCGATCATCGAACCAATTGTGGAATTTGTAGAAGCCTTGCTCGGCAAGGAACCGCGTGGTGCGGTAGTTAAAATATGGATCGAACTCATGGATGACGCTTTCAAAGCGCAGCACAGAAAATAAACGTGTGGCGAATGCTACAAGCGACAATAAAATGAATGAGTTAAGTTGGTTGCAGACCAGTGTTGTATCGATTCGTTCAGAAGAAGTTCGATTAAACTACTCATCAAAGTGAAGGAACGAACTTCGTCCCTGATTATCGCTGTTCTTCGGTTGATTTGTTCTGTTCCATTGTCGTTCGTTCTTTCGTCAGGGTCGCATTATACAGTGGTTCCTTTATTTTCTTTATTTTTTTTTTTAGTTTTTACAATTTTTTTCTTAATATTTTTGGAATATCATATTTAAATATTTTTTTTAAATGTGTGGATTTATTGTTATTTGTGAATTTAAAATAGCTTATTACTTTTTTAATTCTTTATTTATATACAAATATCGATCATATAGTTCAGTCTCATTATCGATGACCGATTTGTTCGTTCATCAATTGAGCTACGATGAACGACTCTTCTACTCTGTTTATAAGGAGCCCATTAAACGAAATCATTGTCAATGAATTCCTCCACAATTCGTTAAATAGTAAACTAATCGGCTGTGCAGATCTTTAAGTCTGCATCTACTCGCAATTACATGCAATTGTTTATATAAACAGTCGAGACATATCGAGTTCGCAAAGTGTATTGATAGTTGAACCAGTTTTATCGATACTGAATTTGTTTGTTTCCACCTTAACTCACGCCCACATATAAACGTACACGTCTCTACTCTCACACACATTAGCGTCCCCACCCCCTGAATATGTTTTAATGCACATATCCATGCAAAATACTCACACAAAACGGCGGCCAAAATAAGTATTGCAAATTTAACAAGATGCTCTTGCTTTTCCCATGTTAGGAGACCTTTTGCCTTTGTCGCCGCTCCGCCGCTGACGCTACTTGTATCGACAGTCATGGCCGGTTTCTTGGTGTCTGTATTATTGGTATTGGCTCCTCTCTACTGCGGCCAAAGAAATGCCGGTGCGGCTTTTGTTGGACGTTGCTTATTGGATTGCCTGGACGAAACTACACGCAATTCCACACACGGCTTTGCACGTTAAACACACATCAATTCTGCACATTACCTGCGCTTCTGTTTTGTTAGCGCAGAACGAGTTGAAAAACAAACGAAATGTACGAAAATAAATGCGGCGCAGCTTCGTGGCAGTCAAAAGAAAATTCGCTAGACGCCCGAAATATGCGGAATGTTATCGATAAATTGATGTGTTGCTCCAAACTATCGATGAGTCGATTTGTTGCTGGCACGCAATTTGAATTCACAAATCGACTTAAAATTCAAAGGGGCAGAGTGACCGTATTTGAATATAAAATAAAGTGCATAGAAACATAAAAATATTGAAGTGAATAAGCAAAATATGCACGTAAAGCTAAAATCTATAAAAATGAGTTATGTAAATATATGTATATTTGTTATCTATAGTTAGGATGTAAAATCTGCACATACATATGTGTGTATGTACAATTATATTTATGTACACATTTATGTATGTACATATGTATGTACACAGTAGTTAATCGCTCTGGGTGAGTCAGTTCCATATGTGAATGCATTGATTGTAACGCTCTTTGTTCCTGCAATGTTGATTGTTGTTCTTGTAATATCATTATCGCTTTGCCAGCATCGCGAACAATTCCAAATACCACTCATTGGTGATTCATACACAGAGCAGCTGGACCACAAACCAGCTTGCAGATAAGTTCATTACTTTTTGGGCCGACATTTAAAAAAAGGCGCGATAACAGTTTTAGCTGCATTGACGCAGAGTGTCAGCTGTTTGAGATCATGTCACCACTGTCTCCGATAACATTTTGGCGCCGCGATAACTGCGTTTCTCACAGCTGTTGATTTAACCTCTCGATCGATCTTTCTCTCGTTTTCTCTCTGCGCATGTCGTCACAACATTAATGCTTGTAAAATATCGTTAACAATAATATATATTTTATTAAATTACAACATGAAATGCAATAATTTGCATAAACACTTCTTTTTATATATTCTTTTTTGTATCGTCTGCTTTAGTTGACGCTAAATAAAATAAATAAATAAAAAAAGAAAAATAAATAATATAGGCAAAATAAATAAAATAATTAAATAAATAAAATAAAATAATAAAGTAAATAATAATAATCCTAATTAAATAAATTTAATGGAATTTCAATTAGCAATGATGAAAAATCTTATTGACACATATATTCTAATTAGTTAAGTTTAGGCAATATAATTCATTTACATCAATTTTCACTCACACACGAACTTTGAAACTGTGACGTCACACCTTTCCGGATTCGCTCTCTCGCTTGCATGCCGACTAAGAGACCTGCGCATTGCATACTTGCTGTTCATTGAATCGTCGTCGTCTGCTCGTCGCTGTCGTCGCTGTCGTTGCTCTCGCGCGGACGTCGTCGTCGCTGCTCTGCCGACTTATTGTTATTGTTTTTACTTTAAAGAGCTAGTGTTTTTTTTTTATTTGGCATCTCAAGACACGCATTTGCGCCGCTTGCTGGTAATGTTTAATAATTATTTACAAAATTAATAATAACAAAGTGCGCTCACGTGTGTCTGTGTATGTGTGTATGCGTGTGTGTACGATAAACAACTCAAATTGGTTTTTACAATTGGTCCAACTACATACTAACTAGAAAATTCATGCACACACAAGCATACGCAAACTAGTTAAAATGTCAAACTGTATGTGTACATAACCTAAGCGAAGGGCAGTCGCCGCCGCCGACGCAGCAGCAGCGGCAGAAGCAGCAGCATTGTTGTTCTTGTGATATGTATAACTTTTTTTGTTGTTGTTTTTTCACGCATACTCGAGTGTGTATGTGCATCGTGCGTGTTGAGTGTGTGCATGTGTGTGTGTGTGTGTGTGTTGATAACTCATGCCGCGCTTTAAATAAATTATACATCCAAATTATTTCATGCTGCTACAATAAATGTATGTATATATGTACTATATGTATCAAACGTTATGCAGCGCAGGGACACCGCCTACAATTGAAGTTGTAACAACAACAACAACAAGAGCAGCAGAGGAGAGTAGCAACAACAACAATAACATCAGAAAGTGCAGCAACTGCTCAATGTGGTGAGTAGTCGAAAAGGGGTGAAAGGGGAAGAGCGAGAAGGAGAGGGAAATACTTATATGTGAATTTACTGCAGTGCATGCCCAAAATCAAATTGATTACACACACACACACACACACACTTCTACATGCAGTTCATATATTTTTCAAGAATGGTGAAAAATCGAACATCAACGCGCGGCGAAGCGGGTGGCGACGACGACGTCGCTGCTGCTGCTTCTGCTGCACACGCAAATAGAAAACGAGCCAGAATGCTGCAGTTAAGCGTACTCGACTTATGGTTACCCTGCAAAGACATTTTAAGTGCTCACATATCCGTCACAGCATCACATTTCAGTGTCAGCACATCATTTGGGTTTTGTCAAATTCGGCTATATTAGACCCTGTAATTTAGATAAGTTCCAAGACCCTGTACTTTTAAAAAGTGCCAAGAGTCAAAAGAAAGCAATGTGCGTAACAGGATAAAGAAAGTCTGGCAGACACCATAGTAGATATGTGTATTCTTGATCAGCATCAATAGCCGAGTCGACAGAGTTATGTCAGTCCGTCTGTCTGTCTGTCCGTCTATATGAATGAAAGTATCTTAGAGATAGTAAGAGCTAGAAGCTTAAGCTTGATTTCCCAGTTTAAAGTAATACTTGCAGGTAAATCAAGTTTACCTTCAATTTTATATGCCACGCCTCTTTGCTTACAAATCTATAAACCTTATAACATGAGGAGTTTATAGTTAGAGACCTCAGGGTATATTGTGGTCGATGTGTCTTCTTCCACAAATTGAATGAAAGGAACTACAAGGGAATTATGTGCTGTCAAAGGGTATCTTACGGTAGGGTTGCCGACTGTCCGGCTGTTTTATTATACCCCTGTGTTAATTAAAAATGGCCAAAAAAGGGAATTGTGCAAATTTATGTAACAGGCATAAAGAGACATTCACAATAAAGTATATACAAATATGCATATTGATATTGTGTGCCCGTCTGTCCGTCTGTGTGTCTGTCCATTCGCATGTTTGTCTGTCCATCCGCCTGTCTGTACATCTATCCGCCCGTCTGTATTAAAGCATTCATCTCAGCAACTACAAGAGCTGGAGACTACAAACTTTGTTCCTGTATACCATACTCAGATAAAGTTTTTTTTTTTAAATTTGTATGCCATGCCCCCTTCGCCCACAAATCATCCACAAAAAATTCCATAAATTGAGCAATTTTAAAGCTATACTCTTAAGATTTTCTATATATCTAAAAAATTTAATCACGCTCGGATAACAAACTCAGAAGATATTCAAGAAACATTTTGACTCATGAAGTCGAGAAAACTGACCCTACAACGTACCAAACTTTGCTGCGTGTTTGCCTGCGTGTGTATGTGCTTGCTTGCGTTTATATGTGTATGTATGTACAGTGTGGGCTGATCGATCTATCTATCTCTATTTTTCTCAGTGCTGTTAAACAACTGTTTACTTACTGGTAATAATTAGCAAATTCGCAATACATTAGTACTTTAAGTCTTCCCTTCAGATATGCAACTATCTGCAACTGCTGTTTGTTATACACAATTTTGCAGCAGTCTATCATACCCATAATTAGCCATTTTTATTGACTGCAGGGCATACGATAAAAATGTGCTATAATATGTGCCATAGAGAAGAAGCAGCAACAACTTCACAGCTAGCGCGACGCTCCTCCTCAAACTCCCCACACACCATGCTCTACACGCTGCCTCACTCTCCACTCTACACTTGCACTCCCCATTCTACACACTTCACCACTGTTCGCATGTGCCCCACGCGAGCCAATTGCATTTGTTGGGAAGGCAATTGATGTGACGTTGTTGTTGTTGCAGTTGTTCTCCTTCTGCTTCTACTTCTGATTCTTTTGTTTGTAAGTGTGTGTGTGTGCGTGTGTGTTTGTATGTACTATGCCAGGGCTGCAAGTGAACTTAAGAAAGCGCAAATGCATAGACAAAATACTGTAATAGCATGCACTTTGTTATCGCCTGCATACATTATCGAAACGATATCGCTTAAGAAATATCGAGACATAAATAAACGATAAGAATTAATTGAACTCTCATAACTGAATCGAAGTGCAGCCCTCGAGCATGAAGAGAGCTACTACTGTGTGTAGGTGTTTTGCATTTCTATCGTATGCATCTGCATATTTCCATGCTGTCATGTACTATGGGCTATTTTTCCTTTTTTTTTTGGGCCGTATAATTACGTTGTTAACATTTTGACAAAATTTCATCAAATTCGAATAACTATATCTTATAGCTCGCATAGAAACAATCGGTCAAAATACAAAACTCTTGTATGAACAACTTTTTCATTTCTTAAGATATCCAGACCAAACTTATCAGCTTTAAGTATTATGATGCTTATAGATATTTTAAAAAAAATTCAAGATCAGTCTACTATAGCATATAGTAGCTGCCATAGGAACAATTGGTCGGTAGAAGAATTTTTGTATATAAAAAAAAATTGATTCTTTATTAATTTTTATTTTAACAACCCATAATACTTATTTTATCTACTGATATGTGCATTAAAATATTACAATATTCTTTTAAAATAGTTATTTGTTTTGATTTCAACTATTTATAAATTTCTCACTGAGAAATTATGAGCTAAAATGTGAAATTGTGTATAAACTCCACTTTTAGCTTAACTGTCCGAATTCCTATTTAATTTATCTTAAAAAATGCCATTAAAATACGAAAAAAAATTAGATAACTCTGCTCAATGCTAAAATTTCTTTGCGAATTTTATTTTTGAGATTTTATACTACATAAACACGTCGATTTGAACAGTTCAGATATTTTAGCACACACTGAATATTATCCACAACAATTTAAAAAATATTTTCTTTTGGATTAATGATGTAAGGCACTTCAATTTAACCTTAAAAAATATACATCATCAGAGCTTTTTATTTGAAACAACTCTGTTAAAGTGCTGTTAACTTAACAGTATGTGTGCCAATGTTAACATTCGCCAGTCGGAGAGTGCCAGATAGAGCTGTTAAATATCGATACTCGTCATTTTCGATATTCTCGATATTTTCAAGCAAAATATTGGATATATCGATATAAATATCGAATTTTTCAATTCAATTATCATCAATTTTTTTAAGAGATCTTCAATTATAAACATTGAGTAAATTTTTAAGCTATTTCTTTAAATTTCCATCCGTTGGTTTAGTTAAAAACTCCAAGCCCTTCAATTTTCCACTACCGTAATATATTTAAATTAATTTTCGATATATTGCGATATTGTGAAAAATATCGATATGCTAAAAAATATGTCTATGTTCGATATTGATATAGATATTTTTACAGCTCTAGTGTTATTGATGAAGTAAGCAATGTTTTTCGACAGTTTTGTGTGCATTGATGAATTTATCGCTGCTAAATCATCAGAATTGTGTGGTTTATGTAAGGGATTACAGGACTCGCGGCCATGCCCACACACAAATTAGCTGCAATGTAATCAGCATTACACAGTCAAAGAAACGCTTAAAGCTGCTAAGTAAGCAACACGTAAGCGATTAAATCAGCGTGAAATTTCCCACTGGGAGTGTGTAGGTAACATTTAAGTTTGATGTCTTTTTATACAATTGAAGGTTAGTTTTATAAAGCGACTATATTCCTAATAATTATGGTCACTTATCCCATAGTGGCATGCACAGTATGAACGTAAACAAATACGTATGTAAATGCATACAGATGTTTACGTATTCATGTGTCTGTGTCTATGTGTGTGTGTGTGTGTGTAGTATCTTACCTAGGCAACAATCTACTAAACCAAAGACCGGCTTTGTTTGGCCTCTACATACATATGTATGTATGTACATATGTATGAATATGCAAGTGCAGTTCACTGATTGGAGATATGTGCTCGTATTTGCATGGAATATTAAGCGAGATTTTGTGCCTGAAATTCACTCGATTTTTCACAGACAAGAAGTTTGATTGTGAGGCGTGTTGGAACATATCCGTATAGAGAGCATATTTCATTAGATCTAACGGCAAGCGAAATGAATTCGATTTGGCACAGTTGCTTTGATTATAATCAATTATCGGTTAACGATAAGCGCTAAAAAAAAACATTAAAAAAAGAGGAAAACTTTTGAAATAAAAAAGAGTTTATTTATATTTAATAATAATCGATTTGTCTTAGCTGATTTATGCGAATTCCAGTAATACACGAGTTTAAGAGTTTCAGCTATGAAATATACTTATGATTTATTGGCAATAATATAGAGATATTTATGTAATTTCAATAATCAACTTAATTATCAGCACTAAATTCCAATTTCTCTATTTATAATCATAGTACTTGGTATATTTCCTGTATATTTTGTATATTTCTCAAGATAAGATAAAATTTGCATATCTTTTACTTTTGTTTATCTTTAAATGATAACATTTTATGAAATTTGACTGAAGCTATTCAAAACATTGTTGACAGTAGCATTTTACATATTTAAACAATATTTCTAGATAGTTACTTTTCGAACAGAGTTAAACAAAGTACTTCAAGCTGTTTTAACAGCATTGCCTGTTAGTTAACAGCGTCACTTTAACAGTCCTTGGCAATTATGTTAAATGGGAATGCAGTTAATAAATTTCTCTTTGATCGGAGTTATGGGAGTACATACTAGAATTCTCTTTGATCTGTCGTGTCGGAAATTCAAGCATTCTTTTTATAGATTTCGCCCATAATAAAAATGAACTACAATGTTGTTGCTGTCTGTTTGTATCTATTATTATTATTATTATTTTTATTGTTAATATCATTATTATTAACGTTGCTGTCTCTTTTGTTTATTCGTGGGAAACGGAAATTGTAAAAATGCGCCGTTTCACTTTCTGAAAGCCATTGGAATCGGTGTCGGATGGTGTCTGCCTGGTAACATCTTCTCTTCAGCTCCATGTCAACACAACGCTTTGTCCAATATTGTTAACAACAATAATAATGCCAACCACACATGAAATGCCATCAAAAATGTGTTGGCAACAGCTTTAAAAACTCATATAATTAAACGTTTATGGTGCGCGACGTCAGTAGTTGGCATTGTTTGAAAGTTTCCAATACCCTCCTAATAGAGGGTAATAGCATTTTATTACACAGTTTTTTTTTTTAATGTTAACCTAGTATATTTAAAGCGTTAGGCAAGTCAATAAAATTTAGCTTGTCGATTGGATGGTGTTGTCTCTTTTTATAGAAACTATTCTATGATAATTTAAGTTATCTTTAAGTTTTAAGTTTGCTTTCGTCAAACTTTGCTGATCTTTAATTGTACTATTTGAAGTGTATTCCATAGTCGTTATAGTCGCAAATTTATTTATTATTCTTCTGCTTCTTTGGTTAAAGCGGTCGCTTCTTCATTTGGTGTGATTGCTATTGTTGTTGGCTTCATCCATCATTAATAAAGGCAACAGCACAATTTCTAATTAGACAATTTGAAGCGATGTGTGTCATAATGTATATTAGCCAAAAATACTAATTAAAGCCAAATTGAAATATAGACAATTTTACACAACGAATTGCAAATATACTAGCCAATTTTGTAGTGGAAATAGTGCTCGAAATAAAAGGGATTAATATAATTATTAAACAGGCTTTGATATAGGGTTTTAAAATGGACAACTATTTGGGGTATTTAACATTCTGTGGAAACCAAATAAATGTCTCATTTCGACAAGGTGTTAATTTAAAGTTAGATTCGATTCAAGGTTTACCTTGATATTTTTAGCCTACAAATATATGTAAAGATAAACATAAAATGAACATTTTATCTGAATTATTCATAGCTGAGGAATTTGAAATCACAATTCGAACGTATTGTTTACATTTCTTGAATTACATTTACAGTTCTTCAACTGTTTTCATATCTTTGTACAACTATTTCTTCCGCAATTGTTGTTTTTGTGTTCTCTCATTGCATATATGCGTTCTTTTAAGATTTTATATAAGTACATTTTAAGACACTTAAGATGAGTTTAAGTATTTTAGAACAGAGTTAGAGATCAGTGGAATTATCAGTCAATAAGTCAATAGATCTTAATGGAATTAATTAAAACATATTGAAAAGTCAATGGAAGACGATTCGAATTCATGGAACTCGATGGAAGTCATTGGAAGTTATAAGGAATTTCCAAGGAAGTCGATTGCAGTTGATGGAATTCGATGAAGGCCAATTCGGAATTCAATGGGAAGCCAATGGGAATTGTAAGGAATTTCCAATTAAAATTGCAATTGGGGATCAATGGAATTCTTTTAAATTGAATGGAAAGTGTGTGGAAATTACAGAAGGTCAATGGAACTCAATGGATCTCGATGCAATTAATTTAAACTTATTGAATTGTCAATGGAAATCGATTGGATTGCATTGAAGTTAATTAAAATTTATACAGACCGGAAGTCGATATAAATTTGAAAAGGAGAAGTTCATTGCTATTATAGGAATTCAATGAGGATCAGTTGAAATCTTTGGAATTTAATTGGAAACCAAACGGAGGTCTGAAGACTTTCCAAGAGATTCCATTGCAGTTGATGAAACTCGACGAAAATAATCGGAATTCTTTGTAAATCAATGGAAATTACAGGGAATCAATGGATGCCAATGCATCTTAATGGAACTCGATTGGAACTCGATTGAAACTTAATGAGAAAACTCGTTGGAAGTCAATAAAAATGTGGAAGGCCAATGGAAATTTTAGGGAATTTCCAAGGAAGTCGATGAAGATCAATTGGAAGTCAATTGGATTGGATCTCAATGGAGATCATTGGAACTCAATGTAAATTGATTGAATTCTGAGGAACTCGGCGAAAGTCGAAGTTAAAGTCGATAAATAGTAATGTAATTCAATGAAACTTGAAGGAAATTGCTTAAAGTGAATAGAACTCGTATGGGAATTGATTCGCCTTGATGTTAGACGATGAGTTGTCTCTTATAGGAATAAGTTATTAACATTTAATGCGAACAAATTTCATACTACGTGTATTATGAGTGTATTTCAGACATATTGTTGGCAGCCGTTTAAACGGCTTTCAGTGTGAGTGTGAGTGTGTGATACACACACACACACACACACACACAGCTGGTGGTTGGAGCTGAGCCATCATCGTAATTTGTGTATTTGGTTGTTGCTTGCTTTTTCAAGGCAACAAAATTGCGATGACTTCATCTGCTTTGACCATTTTCTTGTTTTCAGTTCACACACACACAGACAGATACCCTCAATGTGTTTGTGTGTGTGTGTGTGTTGCACACCCCCATGCAGAGGAGGCAACATTGGCAATTTAGCTTTTGGCGTTGGCGTTGCTTTTGTGTCATACTTATATGTCACTTGGCGCTGGGTTCAATCAACCAACAACAACAACAACAACGACAACAACACGAACAATAACAACAATAGGCCAAAGTATTGAGTAATCGACAAACGACTCAATTGTGGTTGTTGTTATCGTCTTTAGTTTGAGCCAGTCCCAAGAATATGGCCAAGAGCTTTTGTCATAAATTGATTATTGATGTAGCTGTATCTCTCTTCCCTGTGTATCTCCGTTGGCCATCTGCCCCCATTTCTTTGGGCCATTTGGGATATGTTAATGCCGGAAATGTTTATGCGCTTATTTGGCCAACTCTCAAACTCTTGGCCGGGTTTCAGTTTCGGTTTCAGTTTCATTTCTTTCCCTGCCCCCTTTTGACCCTCTTTATATGGGTCAAAACACGCACCACTTTTGTTTGTTTTGCTCCAACTTGTCTGCGTCCCCTTTAGAAGGGGCGTGACTCGTGGGGAAGGGGCGTTACTTTTAATGGCTTCCAAGAAGTTTCCATCGCGGACTCTATAATTATTTAAATAAATTTATAAGCGAGCAGGTAGACAGACAGACAGACAACATGGAATAATTGTCGTAATTTGCCTTAACTCAATTTCCGATCACGTTCAATTGGCCAAAATAGAAGTAATTCCTCACATCCTCCCCTTAAGCATTTCCCTCCCTCCAGTAACACTCTGCCTTTCCGTCGCATTGGCGAGTTGAATTCAATGGGAACCTGTTTTGTTCAACGGAGTGACGTCATTTCATCAAAAGACGAAACAAGAGAATCGACGCATAGAAGATCATCAATCAATTATGACTGACAAGAGATCTTGAGATAAAAGAGAAGTGATAAAAGCTGTTTGACTAGCAGTTACCCTATAAAGCGAAGCTATTTGATACATAACTTCTAAACCAGTGATATTAAAAGAATGTCGTATCTAGCAACAATTTAGAAGAAGCAATACCAATTGATGTATAGAGTCTATAGTTATGATACTACTAAAGTATACAGTTTAAAAACTACCCATAAAAAGGGTTTACTTCAAAAATAGTGTTCGACGAAAGCAAGTCTATATCACATGCGTAATGTCTGACTCTATGATAATTATAATACAAAGATAAAAGTACCAAAAATCCCATAAAAGAAGCCTGTACACGAGTTAAAAGTCTAGTGACGAAAGCATATTCAAGCCTCTAAATTTCTGATATCAAATATTGAAACGAAATATAATAAATTTAATATATTAACTACTCTTAAAGAAAGTACATACTTGTATATTACTACAGATACTAATATAATCAACTTCATCTATAGTTTATGCTAAAATTTAAATTTAAATAGAATTAACAGTTATATATGTATTCCCTTTTTAGCTCTCTCTCTCTCTCTGCTAAATTTGAGAATTTGCAGGAATGAATCAATTGAAAGCAAGTGAAGTGAAGTGAAGTGAATAATGTTCATATCGTAATAGAGCCACTCACAGTACACTGAAAGAAAAGACCTTTGTGAAATGCATGATATTGTAAGGTATTCGATAGTTAATTGCAGGAAATCAAAGTGTTTTCGGGCATGCATGACTTCTAACATAATTTACACAATTTCGCACACATTCGAGAGAAAGTGAAAACGTTGAGGAAAGTTGCTTTTTGTCGTTTGAAGTTAGTCTCAGCTATTAATTATTAATAGCTTTTACTTTGGGGCTGGGCATAAAAAAGGTTATGCAAATGATAATTGAATTGTATGAGCAAGTCATTGATTGATCAATTTCACTTTGATTAAGCTGAATATTGGACAGATGTTCATAGTTAATACAATTGATTGATTTATCTTCTACATTTATTAGATGTGATTAAGGGAAAGGAAATAAAGTTGTTTTTTTTTCGTCCTATTGTTTAGCTGTAATCCCAACCTACTTTCAACTTAAAGAGTTGGCTGTATTATTTCCATATTGAAACAAATTTAATTGTTTATGTTTTAGGTATTTCTTTAATGCTTATCAACTCCAGTTTTCATGTAGAAAAATAAAATTAATGATGAATAATGAATCTTGAAGATGAAATTTAAAAAATTAAAATAACTAATACTGATATCTGTGTTCGAAGATGTTAGCCTAGGAATTCTTAAGCTGTTGATGATAATGTAATGATAGCAGAGGGTTTAATTTAAATCTGTACATTGATTTAACTGATTTTAATTTAAATCAACACATTGAATTCATTAAGGTTTGAGTAATGCCATTGTATCTCCGATAGATTTCGCTAAGAATCAGATACTTTTAATCTTTATATTTACAATTTTTAATTTACATTTATATGTTTCCACAAGTTTTGAGTGCGACTCGCAGTTGGCGTTGCTCCATTGCTATATATATACATATATGAATATTTTTGCGAGTATGTTATAAATTGTGAATTAAAAATTTCAATCGATTCTCAGCTGAAGTTCTTCCCAGGCGATTAAGATTATTGTTTAACGAGCCCAATTCTTTTCAATCGATTTTTAATGACGAACTCTGTGTACATTTAATTGCAGCTAAAGTGCCTTGAGTGAAATACTATGCAACAATGTGACCCGAGACAGATGAAGCCGACAGCAGAAGCAACAAAGTGACAGCAACTGCAGCAACATCGAACGCATCGAATTTTAACTAGCGGAGACAACAAATAAAAATTGTAGTAATTGCTGAAGAATATAACACAAACAAATACACGCTGAGAGCGAGCAGACTGAGCAACGTGTAGGCAGAAAAAGAGCGAGAGAACGCGACCGAGTATAAGTGCAAGTGCGAGTACAAATTGAACGAGTACGAGAAGGAAGTACTAGAACGTTTGTGAATGCAGAAGCAAGTAAAAGAATAAAGAGTGCGAGGAAAATTTATGAGGTGTGTGAGTACAAGTGCGGAAGGAGAGAAGAGAGGCTGAACACAAAGAACCGCAAGCTGAATAAGAACGTGTAAGTGAAGAGCGAGTTCAACTGAAACAAGTACGAGTACGAGCAGAAAGAAGGCCGACTGCAGCACACAAGAAATATAAAAGGATAGAAATAACGAGCTTGCAAATGATAGGAGCAACTGGAGCACAGAAAAAAAAAGTGAAGTGCTTTTAACAAGTCAAGTGGAAGAGCGAGTATCAGTATAACGAGAACAAGTGCAAGTACCAGCTGAAAGAAGAACGAGTGTAAGCACAGACAGTAACAACGAGTGGGAAGGTGTGCGCTTACAAGTCAGAACGAATGTAATAAACAACTGAAAGAAGAACGAGTGCAAGCACGGACTGAACGAGTGAAGGTATCAGTTGGATAAGAACAAGAGTAAGCACGGTCCGAAGCAACGAGAAGAAAAGGAACTAGTTGAAGGAAAGTTACTGCCAGTACTAAATAGAAGGAGTGGAATTACGAGTGTAAGCACGGAGAGAAGCAACGATTGTGCGCCTACAAACTAGAACGAGTGCAAGTACCAGTTTAAAGAAGACCAACTTCACAAACAACGAAATAGAACAAGTAGAAGGAAAGCACGTGCGAAAGCAAACTAGAACGAGTTGCAGAACGAACAGAACGAGTAACAGCACAGCGAGAACGCTCACGGGAACAGAAGCGAGTGGAATAGAGTAAAGAGTAAATCGGAGTTAGAGCGCCATGCCCAGCACGGCAGGCAGCGCAGCCGGCGTCGGTGTTGGAGCGCTGATCAACAGCGCCGGCAGCAGCGCAAGCATGGGCATCGGCGGCGGCGTTGGCGGCTCTGGTGGCGCCAGTGCCGGCGTTGGCGGAGCAGCTGCCGGCAGCAGCAGCGCCGTGGCAGCCGCGTCGGCGGGCACACTAATTGCGCAGAGCACGGCGGGCACAAGCGCCGCCAGCGGCACCATCACGTGGGACAACAACGGCACTCTGCGCTCCATCAATCCCGGCGATTGGTCGATCGAACAATGCCTCATCTGGCAGCAGCCGCATCATCTCTACTTTCAGCTCGGCTGGGCCTTTCTCTTTTTGGCCTTCCTCGCACCGCACGGTCCCTTTGGCTCCCTCTGGATGCGGGCCACAATGCTCATTGGCTGCATTATGATGGGCATGTACGGTTATCTCATCGAGTGCACTCCGGACGTTGTCTTCTGGTCTGGACTCGGCATTGGCATCAACTTTGTTTATCTTATTGTGGTGCTATGTCGACTGCGTCCCGTGCGTTTTGATCAGGAAATTGAAGCGGTAAGTGGACACTATTAATTAATCGATAATGTTATCGGTGTTAGCGATACGTTTTCAGTTGCTTAAATCGAAATTGAAATTGGGTTATTAATTTTACTTATAGATAACAATGTTTAAAAACTATTGATAGCATTGATAACATACATAAATTAGTCGTACGTATCCATTATTCTCATTATTCGAAATTCAATTATCAGTTTTGTCCGGCGATTAATTGCTATTTAGATATCGATAACAGTCTTTCAAAAATACGATACTCAATTTTCCAGCTTCCCCCTTGACCGTAAATCCACACCAATAAGTAAAATATAGTTTTTGAAATTGCCTTAAATGAAAATAAATCAAAAACCAGTCGGAAAGGCTACAGTCGAAGTCGACTATGAGAGACCCTTTACTTATTCTTCAAAATGGCAATAAGAGTAACACTAATAGAACCCCATAGCGTGTTGTATTCTCAATATGCTCTTCTTCTTCCTTTGGCCCGACACTGAGTAATATTGAGTTTTGAATAACTTCCGAGTTTATCATCCGATCACCATAAAATTTTCAGGATACATAAGTACCCCGATGCTTGTCCTGTGTGCCAAGGCTCCAGTTCTAAAATTGACCATTATATGGGATTTTAAGTTTTTTTTGAATAACTTCCAAGATTATTATCCGATCGCGATGAAATTTTCAGGATACGTTGGGACACTGATATTCGTCCTATGTGCCAAATATTTTTCGTTTTATGGAATTTCAAAAATTTTGTTTTCGATTTTTGGGGGCGGAAGGGGGCGTGGCAAAATTCTAAAACAAACTTGACCTTTTCGGGGGCCGCAAGAGTATTGTCACAAAATTTGGTGACCCTAGCTCTTATAGTCTCTGAGATCTAGGCGTTCAAACAGCAGGACAGACGGACAGAAGGACAGACGGACATGGCTATATCGTCTCGGCTGTTGATGCTGATCAAGAATATATATACTTTATGGGGTCTGCCAGACTTCTTTCGACCTGTTACGCACATTTTGACAAACTTAATAGACCCTTTTTACTTTTTTAAAGTAAAGGGTCTAATAAGACTGCGAATGTCTGTTTTGTCTACTGCTACCCAATAAAGCATTCTATTCATATATCGGTAAGAGTAATTTTTGCAGCTAAATGCGAAACATCCCATTTTAGATGTCCTTTCAAATATAATTCTTGTCATACCCTCCCAAGCTATTAACCAGTGGTCGGCACACGCTTTGCACAGTGTATTTTTTTTTTTAATTTCCAATTTATTTTAGATTTGTACTATTGTTTTAAAATTAGTACATTGCTACCTACGTGACAGCTTAACCTAATTATACATTAATATAAAAAGAAGCGACTATCTTATAATATAATATAGTGATAGATACAATATACATATTTACAAAATGAGATTAAGTAATTCTTCTGGCAGGAAGATCGTGTGGATGAAGTCTTTTCAGGCGACTTCTGCCTGTATACCTCAATAGGCGTTGGGCAAGCACATTTGGGTGGGAGGAACATTTTTGTCGGTAGTTTTCGGACGGTTGTACACCAACACTTGGTACACCCAAGTCACGCTCGATGACCCTATTCCGCAAGTACAATGTCGCATTGCACATCCTTTTGAGGATCTTGCTTTCAGCCACTCAAATTTTGTTTAGGTTGGTCTTGGCAGCGACCCCATAAACTTGAAGTCCATATCTCCAAATTGGACTTAATATCGCCTTGTATATGGTGACCTTATTTTGAAGAGAAAGTTTATTTTTTGGCGACAACAGCCACGACATCTTCGCCGCTTTTGCAAGTACGGTTTTTTTTGCAGCATTGTCGTATGCCGAGCAAAGTTAAGGTATCTGTCCAGAATGACCCAAAGATATTTGTAATGTGACTCGTGATTAAGAATTGAACTAAGCATCCTAATTCCAGGACAGTACCCAATTCTTGTAGCGAATGTCTTGTTCGCGCATTTGCTTCCATTGATGCCAAAGTTCCAATTACGAGCAGTGCCAAGAGATTGACTCCTGGTGGCACCGTGTATAGGGAATTTCTGTGCAGTATAAACATTCCTGTGGCGTCGCTGTTTCTGTTAAGTCGCTGTTATGGCGGTGTTACGCTGTAATGCCGCTGTTGAGGCGAAGCAAAACAAAGCAGTGGCTGTTCAGCCTTTGTGATGCTGCGCTGCCCAACTTTTACGAAATATACCTTATATACACAGAAACATAAATGTTTGATGAAGTTTTTGCAAAAGTATTTTTTTTTATACAAATTATGACCAATATATAGCCGATTTGATGCGAATAAAAAATATATATGGGGACGACATAGTAAACACATTTCAGTAAGACAATAAACGGCACATACTTGACGTCTGTTATCATTCTGTTAACTCGCACACTAACGCTATGAAACATATGATTGTATTGGTGCCGACCACTGCTCTAAACTAACAGGGCGCTTTAAAGTTCAGCGTTCTTTATCAATACACAGTTTCCACATTTCGCCAACAATTCGCAAATAAATTCACAGCATACTTTTAGGATCAAACATTATGACGCCAAAAAAATATGCTTCTGTGAAATGCAGAAGGAGGAATTTGGAACATCCCTTATGGTGCATTTACACTAGTTGACAGACAAGTCAATTTCGATGCCAACTTAGGCAATCTTACGTTGACTGTAAATTGACAATACAAAAAACGTCAGTTGACATTGTGAGTGTAAACATAGTGTGAGCGGCTTATGTCAACAGTTGAATTCATAATTGTTGCGTTGACAACATAAATTAAAATTGACTTCATGTTCATTATTTTCTTATGTGTTGACAAACTTTGCGAACATATCAGAGGTGGAAACATTTCGATTTCAGCTTTAATGTTGTTTGACTAAAATTCTTTGTTTGCTGTGAACTTCAGTAAAAATCATAATTTTTAATAAAACCAGTTCACAAATACTTAATTAATTATTTCTATACAAATATACATTAAAATAAGCTATTTTGGGTATAAATAGCTGAAACCGATAACTATCGAAAGCTATCGATTGATGGCATATCGATATTTGGCCAACTCCAAAAATATAAAATAGCAAATTTACTCATTTTTATTGATATTACAAATTGATTTAAAAAATGGACAAATCCTTCGAGGATATATGTATTTGCTGAACTCAACAATAACGATTATTCAACGACGCCCTCATTGATCATTGAAGAGCACAAAAACACGTCGCGACATAAAAGTGCTGTCAACTTTATTGTCAACGCGTTGCCAGCCCTTGCGTGGCCAAACTCAAAAAGTAGTTGACAAACAGGTTTCTTGGTCAACCAAGTCAAGTAATGCGTTGACCTATAGGGTTGCCAATCGTTGACTTTGCTCGAATTGACGCTCCGTCAACAAGTGTAAATGCTCCTTTAGTCTGTTAACTGTTTTCTCCCACTGAATTAAAAGTCGCTTCTTTTCAAATTACAAATTTCTTGCATTTATTTTTTGATTTTTTTTTACTTCTCTTTTGATTTAAATATTTTCTTTTCTTAGTTGTTGTTGTTGTTGTTGCAACACTTAAACAAATAAATAATTTCGATAGTTTATAATTAGCAGAAAAAAAAATTGGGGTGAGACAAAAAAAAAGATTAATTCAATTATTAAATGCTAAGTAATTAATTAACATTTGTGTGTAAATTATTGGCTACGCAGCTAAACTAAAATGTGTGTGTGTTTGTGTGCGCATGTGTGTGTGTGTGATAGAGACAGAGAGATTGGGGCACATAAGTTGTGTAAGGGGCGGGGTTAATAGCCGTTGAGTGGGAGGTGGGGCGGGGTAGGGTGAGTTTATCACAGGTTTTCAAAAAACGAAATTTGAATTGAAACTGAGCCGATGTTTAACTATTTTCTGGTTGTTGTTGTGATTTATGGTTGTGGTAGATGCGGTTATTATAAATATATTGTCTAATAAATTATGCGATATAATTAATAGTTTAATTTGAGACAATTCAATTGACAGTAAAATACATTATCAACTTTCATATACATATGTGTGGGTGTGTTTGTTTGTTTGTGTTTTGTGTGTGTGATGTGTGTATATGGTTCTGGTGGAGGGGGTGACTTAATTGAACTACAACATTTTAAAATTTATAAATTCTTTTGCATTATTTGGGAGAAACAAAAAGAAACCATTGCAGCCTTCCAGGCGCTGCCCAATAATGTTAAGCAGCTTATGAGCTGCTGTTACGTTACTGTTACTGTTACTTTTTTGTTTATGCGTTGAGGTGTGTTGGGTTCGTGTCTTAGCTAATACGTATTTTCAATGCCAGAAAATACAATTGCAGACATGTGGCCAATAGGACAATCATATTGCCAATAGCAATTGTCATATGGATGCGACGGAATGCTTTATGAATCCGCTGATAATGTGGACACTCGACCAGATCACCTTGAAGAAGACTTCCGACTTCCTGTCCGCTGCCGATAGCACCCTCGATTCTGTACTTCTCGTGCATCAGCCGCAGCATGGGCGGGGCCAAATATAAACGCACCACAACCTCAATGGCGGCCGTTACCGTTAATGTGCCAAGCTGTACGCCAGCCGCTGTTGTCCAACCGCTCAGAAAGTATTTAACATAGATGATTAACATTGTGATGCTCAGCATTGCATTCAATGCAAAATACTTGGGGAACAATATCTGCTGGCATTGACCGAACGTGTGACGCGGCAGCGAGAAATACAGCGAGAGACCTGAAGAAAAAGAGACAGAGAAAAATACAGCAATTAGTTAAACTGTCTTTAGAATATGAAGAGCATGATATGCCTACGATTTGTATGATTCGACAATATGATGATAAATTGATGAAGACAAACAGCAGCGATGTTGCAGTGCAGTAACAGCAGCAGCAGCAGCAGCAGTGACAGCAGCAGAGGCAGATGCAGCAAGAAGCATTTGTTGTTCTCTTTTTTTTTTTTTTTTATTTTCATTTTCTTTTATCGATAACTTACCCGATACAAAGGTCATCCAGATTTGTGAGCCAAAATGTGTGGCGAATGCGCCCAGATATGCCAGCGTTGGCAGCGTTCTGCTAGCGACGTCAGCGCCTGCGCCAACGTTATGCGTCTGCGTCGTCGTTGGCGTCGCTGCCATTGCCGACGGGCTGCTGTGTATTGTCGTCGTTGATGTTGTTGTCGTTGTTGTGAGATCGGGTCCAACGGTCAGTAGGACAAAGGACAATATGCAAATGGCGATCAAATGCGCCGGCTGCGCAGTGCGCGTCAGAATACTGTAAATTAACAGAAGGAAAGAGCGTGAATTAGATAAGCTGTTAATATGCCTGCTGTGTGTTAATGTCAATGTTAGTGCTTAATTATGGATCATTTGTTGTTAATGTGGAATTTCGTGTGCCAAAATGTATATTACGCGACAAGCACGTGCCTATTTCTGTCTTCGATTAGATACGTTTCGAACTTTTGCACTCGCCAATAAATATGGCACGCGGGGCACGCCCCCCGTCAGCTCCTGGCCCCCCATAAAGATAGAGAACACCGACGGCAACAGCAACGACGCGAGCTTATCTAACATCAAATACATATGTGTGTATGTATGTATGTCGTTTGCACTGACGCGCGCGTCGAAGTTCGAATTGTGCGATTGTTGTTGTTGCGTTAACGCATCAACTGTCTGCTCGCTTCGTATTTTGCGTATGCTTTGTGTTTGCATATTCGCATAGATCATGTGTGTATGTATGTATGTATGTGATGTTTTACGACGCTTCGTCGCTGCTGGTGGTATTTGTATTGGTTGTTGGTGTTGCTTTTGTCGTTTGGTAGACATTGCGACGAATCGTAGAGTCGCAAAGTGGCGTACGTGCAAAAAAGCATGCAACCAAATATTGTACATAGGTAGTATATATATTTTTGTATTTTGCCATTTGCACAACTATACGGTAAAATAATTGGATCGACAATGGCCACTAAATGTAAATACAACAAATTCGCAAATCTAGATAATTTAACACTTGTCGCTGTCACAATTGCTGTTCTCGTTGTTGCTGCGCAGCGAGCGCACAAGTTCATTCGAAGCTGAGAGGGAATTCCAAAATCAGCTGTTCAATTGAACAGCTGCTCTCCAAGCTGACAATGCGATGTCCAACGACAACGACAACGCCAGCGTCAACGTCAACGATAAGCCGCCCCACGACAACACAGAAAGCTGACTCAGCTCTCGGTACATTAACAGCGACGCGTCGATTTCGCCGTTAGCGTCGACGTCGAAGTTCATAAACGCAGTGACGTCGACATCGGCTCGCACTTTGCACTCGTTAAATGCGATGAATAGAGGGGGGCCGGGGCATTGAAACATGGGATTTCTATAGATATGCGAAAGATAGCCATGAACAACTTGTCGATATATTTTGGGCAGAGGAAGCTTTCGCTTTCACACTGTCTGTCCGTCTGTCTATCTGTGTGTGTGTGTGTGTGATAAGCGTAGTATGGTAGTCCCCTTATCGTTGGGTCATCTTATAACTTATCGTTGAGTCAGAGGTGCGGTCAAGGCGCAGGCCAATGGCCTTAGTACACAAAAGCTATTTATAATAATTAATACACATATGTGATAAAAATATCCAAAGTTGACACTAATTTTAGAGGGGAAAATGAATCATTTAGCAAAAAAAAACTTTACAGACTTTAAGCCAACGAAACTGCGGCTTATCATGTGCCGTTTATTTAAAGCAGTGAATGTGATAAAGATTTCATCAGAAATAATATTGTTACGATTTGATTTCAAGTGTGTGAGCTTTTTCTGTTGTTCTTTGTGCTTTGTTTGTCCGCAAGCTTTTTGGCAAAGCTCAAAGATCATTAACATGCGCCCTTCTGCTCTCCGTTTCACACTAGACAGACAGTGAGAGAGTGTAAGGGAGACACTCTGGCAACAGCTGTTTGCATAACGGTGCAATGCATGCAAAATGAAATCGAAAATACAAATATTTGCACAGAGACCCAGACAATAATTTCAAAGTGCAAAAAAAGAGAGGCGTGTATGCTAGAATGTATACGTGTGTGTTTGTCTAGGTAAAATAATCGAATGCGTCTAATCTGCTTTCGCGTGATTGACATGATCGAGCGCCGTGATTATTTTACTGATAGCTAAAAAACCCATTTGTCTTGGCACAAATAATAAGTGTACCCATAATCACATGATGAAATGAGAATTGTGTTTTGGACACCTGTTTGTTTTTTGTTGTTTAATTTTTGTTGATGCGAAACTTACATGTATAGGCGACTGCCCTGCAGTTTGTCGATCAGGCAATGGCAACGTTCGGCTAATTTACGCGTCATCTGCGTGCCAATTGCGAGAGCATCGTCCATCGATGGCTCCATTGAGCTCATTTTACGTTGTTGTTGTGCTGTTAATGCAGCTGATGCTGTTGTATTGTGCTCAGCATTAGCTGTATCTTGCTGTTGTTGTTGCTGTTCTTGTTGCTGCTGCTGCTGCTGCATTTTACGAAAACGTCCACAGAATTTGGGAATCTGTAAAATGCTGCTGCTGGTGCTGCTGCTGGTGCTGCTGCTGTTATTATTATTGTTGTTGCTGCTGTTATTGTGGGTGGCTGCTGTTAAAGCTGTTGCCTCTGTTGTTGCCATGACAGTTTCGACTGCTGTTACATGCTCTGTCTCTGTTACTATTTCTGTTGCTTTTGTCAGCTGCTGCTGTTCCTGTTCCTGCATTGAGCGTGTCGGCATAATGTCAAAATCAGTGCCGCTGTCGCTATCGCTGCTGTCGTTGCTGCTGCTGTTGCTGCTATTGTTATTGCTGGCGACATTTTGTGTTTGTTGTTGCTGCTCCTCCTCCTCCTTGCGCTGTTGCTCCTTGCGCTGCTGCTGTTCACGCTTGCGCATTGTATATTTTACGCTTCTGACGGCTTTCTGCGGCAGGCCGAAGGCCATGTACCGTTCAATCTGTTCACTTTCGATGCCCGAATTATGGCACATTTTTGCATTTGTTTTTATATGTGTACAGCTTTTAACGGTTCTTCTTTGCACTTTGCTTTTTGCACTGTCTAGTAGTTGCTCGTTTTTATTTTCTTTGCTTTTTTGTGCACACAGAAAAAAAAGGTAATTTTAATTTTTATCTGTGAATTTCTTTTTCGTTGTTGATGGGTTAGTTCATTAGTAGATTGTGTTTTAGCCGATTTCCGTATTTTGCATTTAAAATAAAAAAGAACTATTTGATTTAAAGTGCGCGCGCGCGGTTTGCAATGGTTTGGAAAAGGGTTCTTTTTGTTGAGCGGCGGGGTGGGGGTGCTAGTGCTGTTAGCTGCGACTGCGGCTGCTGCTGTTTACTGCTGCGGCTGCGAAGTGTGCGCGACGAGTTAATATGTGCGATTGAATGGACAGCCAGCGACTGCGTAAGCTTTTATATAGCAACTGCGCATGTGTGTGTGAGTCTCGAGTTCTTGGACTTCGTTGCGAGCAGAGCGCGCGCGCGCTCTCTCTCTTCGGCTGATATGCCGAATAGCAGCGACGAATTTGGGGGCGAAGCGACACGAAGCGAGGCAAAATGACGCTCCCACGCATCGTGCACTTGATCCACATTGCTGTTACAGGCAGATCGAAAGGGGTAGGTAGGGGTAGACAGCTGTTAATCGTGCCAGCCCGTGATGTAAAACATATTTAGTGTTTAAGAGGCGGATATGCAAAACGAGAGAACGAACAAACGATCGATAGAGAGCGAACAAGGAAGAGTGTGCAAACTCTAAAGAGAGAAAGTGCTGCCTTTGCAACTCTTAAGCACGCTGCGATCGTAAGGTGTTTTTTATGGCCTAAACGGCCCTGAGCCTGTCTTCCCATTATCCGTTTGTGGGGCGGGGCGGCGCTGTGGGGATGCGGACGTGCTGCCCATAGAAGACGGTAGACGGTACTCGACGTTTATTTTTCTATTGCTAATGTCCGACACATGTGCCAGCATTGTTGGGAAAGGTGGGAGGCGCCGAAAAGGGGGAGGGAGCCTTACACAATTTACAACAGCAAATTGTTTACACTGTTGCCAACTGGGCAAGAGATAAGAAGAAATGCAAAGAGCGAAGGCAAAGGCAAAGGCAAAGGCGAAAGCGAAGGAAACAAACAAAAAAAAAGTACCAAACTTGATGTGACGGTATTCTTTTGACGTCATTTGATATTGCGGATTTTGGAAGTCACCGGATTTTGGATAAACAAGTCTAATCATGTGAATGAGTAAGTGATCTCTTTGGGCTAACCTCAAAACGTCATAAGCATATGCAAATATGCATATGAATATCTAGCGGGTTAATCGGCAACTCGTATTATCTAAGCTATTTTTTTTAGAATGAAAGTGCATTCAAATTACGATCACTTCCAGCTGATCATCATAATGAACTTCGCCTTCGATGATTATAATACTGCGATCTATTTTTAACAGTCTGTAAATTGCAAATTAATAGTCTGATTAGATGATTACTTAATGAACATGTGTCAATGATCATTGAAGTAAACGAACTATAGATTTTTAAGTAAGCTAAACGATATATACATAAGTGTTTGTTTATTCGCTGACATTTTAAATCATTGATGACTGATTGTTGAAGCAATTTGTCTCAAATTTACCTAGTAACTAAATATCAAAAATTAACTGGGCGATAATAAATGATGTTAAAAAGTAAATGATGCAATTATCTTAGCTCAACTGAACGATAACAGATCAATTAGTGATCTTTTGCTTCACATCGATAGCTGATCACTGTTGTAATATTTTGGTTAGGTTAGGTTAGATTATTTTAAATTAAATTATTTAAGTTAAATTATTGTTCGCAATGTATTTACAATTGTGATAGTGATCGCTGATCGCTTTTGGTGATCGCTGATCGCTTTTGGTGATCGATAACGCCTCTACAAGTGTTTACTAATAAAATATTTTCCACTGATGACTGAACCCTGAAGCAATGTCAAACGATCGATAATGAAAGCCAAGACGCGATCACCAAACGCTGAGCACATATTGTGAACTAATTCCCAATAACTATTGGGAATTTAATCGGCTTGGCTTGATGTTCTATGGGTTGGCGCCTTTCATTCATTATTTTTCTTACATTGTTGTTGGTATTTTATACCCTGAGCCCATTAGATAAAGAGCCAAAGAGGGTATGATGGATTTGTGCAAGTGTATGTAACAGGCATAAGGAGGTATCTATGACCCTATATAAAATGTATATTCTTGATTAGTATCAACAGTCGAGTGTGTTCGTCTGTCTGTCTGTCTGTCCGTCTGTCTATCCGCCCGTCTGTATTAACGCATTCATCTTAGCAACTTTAAGATCTAGAGAGTACAAACTTTGTATGTAGTTCCCTGGATACCATACGCAGATCAAATAAATTTGTGTAAATTTGTGTGCCATGCCCCCTTTGCCCACAAATAGATATAAACTTGAGTTTTGACACTCATGATCATTATCATAGTCCTATCTATGTATACTGAAAATTGCCTCACAATTTTACAACGTACAGATCTTGCTGCGTGTTTGCCGGTGTGTGTATGTTCTTTCTTGTGTGTATTACACTTCCCAAAGGAATTCTTCAATATACTTTTTTATGCACACTGATACAGGGTATCATAGAGTCGCGTGCGTTCGAGTGTTTGGCTTGTTTATTGTTGTTATTGTTGATTGGCACACGGCAACCATGTGATCGAGCGATTAAAACTGGAAACGTGCTCGACATGCCAAGGGTACAATTTGAGTAAATATTTATGAGCATGGATCGCTTTCTATAGTCACAACAGCGACAAGCAATTCTATCAGATTGGTCGTTGGTTCAGGACTGTCAGGGAGGTGTCCGAGGAAATAAAAGACAGAGATAGCGAGAGAGATAGGGAGAAAGGAGGAAAGGAGGAAAGGAGATAGACCGCGATCAATTGGTCGGTCAGTTTGGTAAAATGCTCATTATCTAATTGTGGCAAGTTCCGTTTCAATCAAGTCTCATTTGCCGGACGTTGTGTAGCCGATCTGAGAAATCGATTAACCGATCCAGCGATCGATCCACCAATCGAGCCCGATCAACAACAACAACGAGTTGAACTTCCACAACGTCAGCAGCGGGTTTAGCGTGGCATTTATAGCCCCTGTCTGAGGTTTCATTTTGCATACAAACGCGTCATTAGCAAACTGTTTTGGGATTCTATCTATATCTATATCTATATCTATTCGCATATCTATATATTTGTCGATTCTTGTACATTTTTGGGGATTCGGTATTTCTTTTTTTGCGATTCTCCTTTTGCATTTCAATAATTTCGCTTGAAATTTTGTTTGTCATCGTGCGACGGGAGTTTTTTTTTTATTTTTGTTTTTGTGTCTGTTAATTTTTTAAGGGAACACAACTTTGGAAACTTTCCTCGAGTAGCATTCCCCTTTAAGGAGGAATACGCAATACGCTGAACAACCACCTGAATCAGCGACAACAATCGCAAATTGTTCACGTTTGTTAAATTTAATCAAACGTTTGTACCATGCCATGAACTGACCTTTAATCAACTAATCAGTTTGTTTTTTTCGCGATCTCCCTCTGCTATCCTCCTCCCTCTCTCTTTCTTTTCGCATGATTGCCACGCAAATTGATTGTTAAAAAAAAAATAATAAAATAAGGTAAGGGGGGAAGGTCAAGGAGAGTTGCTGTTCATAATTTGCGTTGGACGAGTGCCGAATTGCACGTAAGAAGAAATGGACCCATTACTAATGCTAACTTCGAGGTCATATTTAAGTTCCGTTTCCATACAAGAAATAATAGACAATCGACGAAGATATGATATCATGGAGAATGTCCATAGAGAAGGTCAAAATAGCTGAGTAATCAATAATGGGGTGAACTTCTAGAGGTCGAGGTCAATATTTGTAATAATCAGTCAATCTTATTTCCTGAGTACCTTTTAAAAACTACAGACGAAATCACTTCCTCAAAATGATCCTCACTCTGCTGATTCCATCCTCGAACAACTTCTTTATGATATCTTTATATTAAACATTATATACAGAACTCTTAACATGGTATTAAAATAGCGCAGCCAAGCAATTGAACTAAGTACTTTGTATTCAATTTTAATGTCCATAAATGGTTTGGTCTAAAGTCTTAGGTTTATCGATAGTTAAATCCTTATACGATTCGGCCGATGACTCAGTTGCAGGGGGTCTTTGAGTCATTCATACTTTGTATTTCTACGTAACGTCCAATCATGTATACTTATCGATATCAGTGTCAATCCGAAATAACACTAATTCTATTTCAATTTCAGTCATATCATTTTGATTTCAATAATAAGCATGCAATTGCGATATTTCTAATCGATTCGCCCAATGCTATGATTAAACCGTGATCCACAACTGAGAATCTCAATAACACCATTTCGATATGCATTTCCAGTTAAATACAAATTTAAAGTATTTCACAAATTGATTTCCACATTAACGTTCATCTTGATTTCATTTCCATTTACCTTCTCAATTTCTGCTTCTTCTATTGGTTTAGTTTGTTGTGTAGAAATTGGTAAGTATTAGTCAGTTATTTATTGGCTTCTTTTTCGTTTCAATTTGGGTTATTCATTGGCATTTCTTTTTGTGCCATCATCCATTCGGCATACGTGGATGAGATCAAGTCGGACTCGCAAAAATTTCCAATTTCCTATTGATGGATTTACCTTAAATGCGGACGTGCCGATTGCATTTTAGCGTCACAAAAAAAATTGTCAGTTGCGTAGGACAATCGAGCATGTACCCTACACTGAGGACATGTTTGATTTCTCATGAAATTTGTAACAGAGTCAAATATCTACTTGCTTTTGACCATTGTAATTTATATTTATTTATTTATCGCAAACATATAAATCGATTTACTAAACTATAAGATCACTTTGGGAATTTATTAGGCCAATTCAGGCTTTCACTTTCATTTTGCGAATTTCAGTTCGAATCTAGGTAATTCCCTAAAAAAAAATCCCTTATATTTCCTGCGAATCATCCACAGAATTACCCTACTCCCTTATAGTGCTTTACAATTTAAATTTCTCATTCATTTTTACGAATAATTTGCGAAAATTGAAACCGGTCAGAGCAAGTCTGATGCAAGTTTTAGGCTAGATGACTAAAAAATGTGTTATAAATTAAATAAATATTTTTATAATATATCTGATGATGCAATATTTTTACTTTTCATATATGCTTAGTATATAAAAATAATCATTTCATATAATTGTTATGTTAATTAAATTAATTAATTTCCGCAAAGTCATATGCCGGGAATTCTTCGGATAATAGCTTTATAATGCTTATTAAATTTTATATAGATCGTTTGACAATATTATTATTAAATTAATAGTATAATTGCTTGGGAATTGGGTTCTGGCATATTACTAAATTCAGTTCTTATATGTACTATGTCAATGTTATTCATCAGCTCTGTGATGTTTGAAGTCAGTTGATTGTATTGTAAGCGTATAATAATTTGAGTTTGAGAGCAAACATATATACTATTCATTTATTATATATTTCTTTTGGGAAAATCATTCATACTATGACATACTACTAGTTACATCAATGTAGTTCAAGATCAGCTTGTTATACCTGCTGTAAATGAAACTGCGATCTTCGTATACATACCTAAAAGCGTATTGATAATTTGTTGTTCTTTGTTTTGAAGTGGATTTTTACGAAAACACGTGACGCACACACACCCCCTTGCCACACCCATGTCTAGAAACGCCCACTTTTGGATTACGCTAGCATTTAGTTATTTGCGTCATTTCGAGGCATCCACGAGGTGTATTAACAACGCATCAGTTGTCTCCGTCAATGAATGGCATTCTTCCAAAATATTCGACGTGAGCGGTAGAAGGGGTGGGGAAGATTGCGAGGGTTGGAGAACGGGGTGGCAGGTAGATATTGTCGCGCGCTTTCGCTCAATCAATTCGGCGGGTAGGGAAAGGGATAGGAAAGGGGGAGGGGGCGGGGGGTGATCAAGCCACGTGAGCTGCACAGAATTTTAAAGAAACTCATAACATGAATCACATGCTGAAATATCTTGCGCCAAATTGTAGGCAAATAGTATGATTAGCAACTGTTGAACTTTGAAAAAAAATGTGATAAAAAATGAAGTTAATCTCTAACGCGCTCTCACTCACTCTCCCTCTCTTTGTTTCTGTCGCTCTTGCACTCTGCTGCTTATCAATGATTTTGTGCCGCTTCAGCATTAGAAGGCAACTGTTGTTGTTATCGATAAGCAGCTCAACAATGGACGATCACTTGACCGTCTGTCTACCTCTCGCCATTTCTCTTCTCTGCCGTCTCACTCTAACACTCTTCCTTATCAGCTGATTGTTGTTTACAAATTTTGTGCAAAGGAGTTAACGCAGCAGCTGCAAGTTAACGGAATTGGCGTCAGTGCAATTAATGGCGGCGCATGCGACGACGTGTGCAAAAGCTCGTTGCTATGGAATCAGTGTTGCCTTTTCAGCTACTTATTATATAGTTAGCTGTGTTGGCAAATCATAGACAAATTTATGAAATGTTATCAGTTCAAATTATATTATTTTAAGAAATGATTTGCTTAAATAAAAAGTGAATATATGCATTGAATTGAATTATTAATTACTTGTAGAAAATAAATAATAAAAACAATATAATATGATATAAAAAAAATATTAGATAAAAAAAGGAAAAATATATATTTAAATCGAAAATATAACTATTATTGACGAATTGAGCAGACTGAATTGCGCTTCGAAAAAATACGTTTTGTCAATTGGAAAAATACATGTATATGGGTAATTCCCGAATCGCGAAAACAAAAAAAAAATTCCGTAAAATTTGCATTTATTGTTGTTTATATTAAATTATAATTATTTAAATATAGAATGAATTATAGCAAGCGACAAAAAGTGAAAGGGATTTTTGACATATATTTACAATTATTAAATATTAAATATTTACAAATATTTAAAAAATTGCAATTTACAATATAATTACAAGTACAACGGTGGCCAAAAGTATTTTGACAAAAGTAAAGTTAAATAAATTCATAATTTGAACTAACTTCATGCAAGTTTTAACATCAATGGAAAGGACATCAAATGCCGTTCGAATGATACTAAACTTTCCTTAACCCATTGAGTACCCATTAAAATTTTTGATTTTTATGTGAAAATTATTTAATTTTTCAAATTATGAATTTATTTAACTTTAGTTTTGTCAAAATACTTTTGCCCACCGTTGTACATATGTATGTCGTAACTGGCCGGATTGGATCACTATGTCATATAACTGCCGAAGGAACTATCGCTCAAAAATCATACTTTAATATGACAATCTATTTGAGTTTTCGACATAGTATGTACTTCAACCAAACTCACAGATTATGCAATATATATATTATATATATATTTGATACATCCTGACCAAATTTAAAGTAAATCGGATCACTATATCATATAGCTATCATAGGAAAGACCGGTTGAAAATTGCATTAGGGTTCTGCAATCTTTGGCGTCAAAAATAACAAAGAAGACTGGCTCAGAGCATCCTACTGTCTGTCGCTGCCGCCCCGACGCTCCGGCTTGTTTTGATTTTAAATGAATGAATTGTAACTAAAATGCGCTATATTATTTCCTGATGAAGTGAATAATGATCTATGTATGTTCAAGCTTCTAGCTCTTACCATCTCTGAGATTTTTTCGTTAATACGGACGGACAGTCGAACTGACGGACAGACAGACAGACGGACGGACATGGCTATATTGACTCGGCTATTGTTGCTGATTACGTACTATAGATGCTCGTTACGTACTTTTAACAAACTAAATATACCCACGAGCAGGGTATAAAAATAGAAAATGTATCATTGCAATTGTCAATGTGACGAAATCAATAATTGCACTTAAGGCATCAAAAACAACTTAAAACAACAGGAAGCTTTAAGAGCAACAACGTAAATTTACACAGTGTGGCAATGAACTAAAACAACGCTAAAAACTACGATGCATAATTTTATATATAATAATATAGCCTCGATCGTATTATACAAATATTTATTGAATCGACTGAGGTTTTATCTAAACATCGACACATCATCGGAATTAGTAGTAAAAACATCGGGTAACATAAAAGTATCATCTTCAAAATTTCATCAATAGCATGCCAAGCTGACTGCTCTTAAGACAACGACACGTAAGAGAGCAAACGAATGTGAGAGCAAGTGTGCACTCTCTTTGCTTGTGCAGCTTATCAACAGCAACAGTAACAACAATTACAACAGGTTCGGTTCAATGGCTCTTGGCACAGTTCAGTCTTGGGCCGCTGTGTGTTACAAATATACATATGTATAGTATATATACCTATATGTATATATGTACATATATATGGACATTTCTATATATTGTCTAGGTGGGTGTGTGTGTGTGTGCAATTCAGGCAGGTCAGTTTAAAGACCCATAAACTGTGCCGCGATCACTTAAGATTGTCATAGATAAAGTTAACTCAAGACGATCTCAGATCTGATATTACGTATCACATAAATCTCGCAGCATTTCTCGCATTAAATAAAATAATTAGCAACAATTTAATCTTATAAAATTGAACTGAAGATCACTTTTCAGGCACGAAACGAATTTTCTGTTGAAATTTTAATGGATCGCTCGAAATTAACAACTCTTTAAGTTGAATTCGAATTCAAAGGTGTTAATGATCTTTTACAGGTTTTTTAGATCAACGATCATGCCACGATTTAATTGATAATGATTTTCGTAGATCCGTTTACCGGGAAGCTAGCTAAATTTTTGTGAAGATAATTTCGTTGAACAGAGCTCAGTTAAATTTGATTTCATCATCGGGAATGAGTGCGTGATGTTCGTTATAAAGTTGATGATCATTGTAGATCACAGTAACGAGAATAAGAAATGTTTTTACACATGCATTATTGAAGAGGAAATCGATTGATCAGCATAACGATCTTCGTAGATTAATTATTTAGTAGGTTAATTGAAAGATCAACAAGTTGAGCTAAAGATCGGCATGACTTTAGTCAGTTTAATAGATTCTTGTTGCTATCCTAATTCTCCTTTCTTCGTTATATCAACTTTACTCATTTTTTCATCTGTCTATCTTTGTTATATTCCTGTCCTTTGTTTATTCGATTCTTTCTCGATTTCCCTCGTTTTATCCTGCTGCGAAATTTTTTATTCTTAATTTTCTTCGACTATTCTCTTATCTTTCTTCACACTATTTCTCCCTTTCAATTTGTTTTTAACTTTTCTCTTATATATTTTCACTCTATCTACTTGTATCTTCTTTGTCACTCTTATTTCGCAATCTCGCTGATTTATCCGTTTTCTTCTTTCCCCCATTCGCCTAACTCTTCTCTGCGCTTTTATTTCAGTTTCGCACTCTCGTTCTCCCTACAGAAACGCTCTCTTTTATATGTCTCTCTATCCCTTCTTCTCTCTCTCTTTACCCTCTCTATTCTTCCTCCACCCTCTCTTCTCTCTCTCTCTCTACCTTCTCTTTTCTATCTCTCTCTTTCTTCTTTCTTCTTTATTCTCTATCCTTTACTTTCTCTCTCTACTCTCTCTACTCCCTCTGTTTTCCCTGTCTTCTCCTCTCTCTATATTCTCTCTATTTTTTCTCCACTCATTTTTTTCTTTCTCCCTATCATACACATATTTTCTCTTTTCTAATTGATATTTATCTCATAACTTTTTTCCTTGGCTTTATACATCTCTCTCGCTCTCTGCACTCTCTCTTTTGGCTCTGCATTTCTCTGTTTCTTCTTTCCCTTTGTCTATATTCGGTCTTTCTCTTGTCCTTTTAATCTTTCTTTTGTTTTCTCTCTTGGTTTTCCTTTTCTCTCTTTCTTTTACCCTCCATCTACTTTTTCGACCACTTTCTTCTACTCTTCTTCTCCTTCCTACTCTCGCTTTCTTTCTTCGCCCTACTCCTTCAATCTCTCCTATTCTTTGTATCTCTCTCTATCACACTCTTTCTCTTTCTGCTACTCTTTATATTTTTCTTCTGCTGTGCTCTCGTCTTTTTTGTCTTAATTTACCGACTTTCATTTCCTCTTTTTTACATTTTCTCTAGTCTGACACAATTTGAACTCTCCGCTCCCTTTGTCTCTTCTTATCCTTTTTCATTATCTTTAATCTGTCATAACTCAAACTCTCTTATCCCCTTCCCTTTGTCTCTTCTTATCCTTTCTCTCCATCTCACAATTCTGACTCTCTTTGCCCTCTTTCTTTGTCTCTTTTTATCCTCCTTCTTCTTTAATCTGTCACAACTTTCGTGCCCCACATGTGAAATTCTCCCGATTGCGAAAATCAACCAATTGTCCATTGGCAGCTTTCTGTTTCTCGCTTTTCATTCCCCTTTTCCACCTCTTCCCTCTTTTCCTCTTTATTTTTTCATTCGTTTTTTTTTGTTGCTTTGCTTTCATTGAATTAAATTGCAAATTGAGCGGAACGCAACGGATTTAATTTTTCGCTGATCTCACAAAAGTTGCCTGTTGGCTAAACACAGAAACAGCGAAGGAGACAGAGAACCGAGAAAGAGACAGAACGAGTGAGAGACAGAGAACAGAGAACACAGCAACAGTTCATCCTCATCAGCAGCGACATCAAAGCTAATCTCATTCGACACACACAGACACACACAATGTTCCGTTCCGGTTGTTGTTTTGTCTCTTTTTATATTTTTAAGCCCAGCTTGGGAAGAGTACAATGGTTTTATAAATTTGTGGCAATGTATGTAACAGGCAGAATCTCCGACCCAATAAAGTATTTAATATATTCTTGATCAGCATCAGTAGACGATATAACTATGTCTGTCTGTCTGTCTGTCTGTCTGTCTGTCTGTCTGTCTGTCTGTCTGTCTGTCTGTCTGTCTGTCTGTCTGTCTGTCTGTCTGTATGTCTATAAACAGCTAAATTTCAGAAACTACAAGAGCTAGAGCTACTAAATCTCGTGACAATATATTCCTACTATAGTAAGCAGAATTATTATTATAGAATTATTTAGAAACATATCAAACCCCCATTCATCCTCTTATTAAAAGAATAGAGTTACAAGATCAGTTTAAAAACTAGTCTTAACTCTTAAAATTTTAAAAATGCCGTACAATAGGTTTATAATAAACAGGAAGTTACTTGCGAAAATGTTCTTTTTGCTAGATTGATTTCTTAATTCGTATTTGCGTATTCCGAATATGATCTTTGTCTGTATCAATAAGCTTATAGTATCAATTATCTGTCAAATTGTAATTTGCTATACAAAACACCCATTTATCGTTTTAAGTTCAGTTTCATATCGATATCGGAATGGAAATCGGATTCAAGCTCTGTTTTATATCGATATCGGAATGAAAATCTATAGTGTCTTATAAATTCTAATGGTCATTGCAACCGATCTGTTTTTCACCGACACTTTATCAACGTCGATGAAATTGTGGTATTCACATTATTTATATCAGTTGCCAAATAAAAATCACATCGGTTTTTGTTCTCACATAGTCTGGTCACACTCTTTACAATTGCATATAAAAATGCTTCTAATGGACATTTAACAGACACAAAAAACGGTTGGAAATGTGACATATTCTCTATTTTATCACTGAAAAGAAGTTACTTTTTCTTTTAATATTCCAAAAATAACAAAAATAATATATTTCTTTAATTGTTGTTTGTTTACCGGACACCAACGGTTTTTTGAATGAAAAGTGTCGGTGTAAATGTGATTGACTGAGCTTAAAATTGATTAAATTCGTGCACGCAAATAAAAAGAGCAAAATTTAATTTCCGCTTTGCTCAGACAAATAAAAGTAATTTTCCGAACAAATATTAAATAAAATAACAAAGAGAAAAAGTTATCATTGACGAAGCCCAAAAGTATATAGTGTTCGAATAATAATATATATTTCAAATCAACACTTTTACATAAAGTCTAGTTGTTCTACAGTGTGAGGAAAAAGTAATCACACTATTAAAAAACGTTATAACTTTTGCAAATGTTGCGAAAAAAATAATAACAATTATTACGAGTTCTTGCGGAGTAAATCAATTCATGGATTGTTGTTCTGTATTCTGTGTTTGTTTATACTTCACAAATGCCAAAATCGAATTGACATTTGGCCCCATGCAAATGATATAGCGTTTTTAAATAGAGTCATTACTTTTGCCCCACCCTGTATATTCTCCCTTTTGTTAAGAAAAATATGATATTTTTTTCTTGAATTTGGCATAATTTTTAAATTTGTGTGCTTGTTAATTTTGTATACGGATTCGTGTTATCTATTATAATTATTGCATTATTTAATACCGGGTATATACGAGTCGAGCATCTCGACTGTGACGTTCTTTCTTGTTTATTTCCACCTTATGTTGTGCGTGCGCGACTCTTTGGAGAGGCGTTGACTTCGACGTCGACGTTGCGGCTTCTGTCGGGGACAGCAGCGGCTGTGTCTGGGCACCCTCCCGCTTCACCTACACCACCTCCTTCCCCCCCTCCCCCCTATATGTCCACTCTCTACATGTTGAGGCTGGTTGCTGAGGCAAGTCTGGTGTACGTGACTTTAGCATCAGCCGCGATGTCCGACGATGGCGTCGCTGCAGGCGCGCTGTTGCAAATCTCGCGCCACATGCGGCAGCCAAGCCGGTCACAGACACAGCAGCAACAACACTAGCAACAGCAACAGCAACAACACTAGCAACAGCAACAGTAACAGCAACAACAACCGCCGCAACAATAAACCTGCCCGGATTAAAATTTGTCCGTCGTTGAGCTAAACTTTTCATTATTTTATATATTTATTTATGAATGTATGTTTGAATGTTTGTACATTTATACGCTCGTGTAAGCATGTGCCATTAATGGGGAGTGCTAGCCGAGTAGATACCCTCTGTTGAAATGTCATGAAATAAGTAGAATATAAAGCGTATAATTGAAGATAGCAGCATACTTACCAAATATTAGAATTCAAGGCTTCAAGAATACGATTTTAAAAAAAAATCAGAGACAGTGGAAACAGAGAACACTGAGCTAATGATGTAAACATAACATCGAAACATGTCGATTAATGGATTTTTTCATAAGCGACTTAAATCGATTTTAGCTCATCAATCGATTTCATAAAGAATCTATCACTTTGCCATTCATAAATAATATTAAGAACTTAGAATCACATTGTACTTATTCAAAATCTATGAATCTATTTTAGGTGATATACCAACCAATTCAATGAAACATATCACATATAATATAATATTTGTAAATATGAAACATGTTTATGTTGATTGGTGTCAGCTCTACTAAGTTTGTGTAAGTTGTGCATACCCTTGAAGCATTATAATATGTTTACAGGGCATTTGAAAGTAGAGAAGCATTGTGCGAAATGAATGCTGAAATTCAACACGTTGACAGTTGATTACCCTAATCTATCAAATCAACTGATTACTCTATATAACTACTATATATGCTAGCAATGTGCAGAGCGAGGAACATACCCTGTAATTTAAACTTGTATTTTTAAATTATATCTTAATTTTAAGACGACTTCTATAAACGTTAATTAATGTGAAGATTAGAATCTTTATAAAGATAACATTAATTCCTATGGAATTTAATCAAAATCTAAATCTTTAAAATTACTCTTATAATTGCCATAATTATTGATATATTCACTCGTACTTGTTTATTTAAAAGCTTATCATTATTATGACAATTATTGGTATCTACATGTTTATACAGTTAAATACTGGTATTTAAAAAATTGAAGTACATCGATTATATAGCTTTGGGGCTTACTAATCTTCACTTTACTTTAGTGATTACCGATAAATACTGTTAAATTTATATAAATTATGTTGCATAATATTTGTAAAGTACTTTATTGTTATTTTGGACTTTGAAGTTTTAGAAGCTTTAGAAATATGTCAAAAATGCTATTGAATTTGAATACATTTTGAGGTTTTGTGTACATTTCCTGCTTAATGAATTCTTGTTAGTTCAGCTATAATATTGACTAATTAAATTAGAAACTGTTTATATATTTTGAATAAGATTATAGATCATACAGATTGCCTGTAAAATACTTTGACCAACTTCAGTTTACTGATAAATTGTGTTACAACAGCGTTAACACATTTTATAGAACATTAAATATAACATACGATTTTCTTTGAAAATATTTGAGAGCCATTAATTAACTGATTCGTAAAAATACTGGTAAATTTATGAATATTTTATTTTTGTTCTAAAATGCCAAAATGTTTAAAATGCTGAGTAATTTAAGTTGACTAATGAATAATGGATACATTAAATTAAAACACTGGTTGAAGAATATTAAAGAATTTATATAAAAACATTTAAAAATATTTAGTTAAATTTTCAATTTTGGTATATTTCTTTAATACACCGATAAATTCATTTAAAATACTAGTAGTTAATTGAATATTTTTCATTTGTTCTCAACATACAAAAAGCTCAAATAAATAATATAATATAAATAAATATAACAAATAAATAATATAAATTTTAAAGTACATTAAAGTTAACATATCATATTCTTTGGGTATATTTGACAATTTTTAGTTAAATATTGAATAATTACAAATATCGCTAAAATACTTGTAATTGGTTTTTTTATTTGTTCTCAAATACTTGAAATTGTTTGGGTTTACAGTAAAAATATTGGAATTGTTTTTAAAATAAAAATCCCTCTACATATGAGATCCTCAGCAGACACTTGAATTTGTCCAGTTGTCCAATTTTTGTGAGGGAATTAAAAAAAAAACTGCTGGAGTTTCAACGATCCCCCTTTTGCCCACTTCATGGACACTACCCACAGTCGGTGTTGTCATGTGGTTGTTGTTGTCGGTGTCGTGTGGTTGTTGTCGGTGTCGTGTGGTTGTTGTCGGTGTCGTCGTTGTTGTTGTTGGTTTCTCATATTGGGTGTCATTATTGTTGGTCGCGTCAGCAAAACGTTTTGTAAACTTTTTGCATGGCAACCGTTTAGAAATATAACCGAAAATTGAGCTAACTGAAATGTTAGCTTACAAAAGTTGGCCATGTGACTTTTGGCCATGCGACTAGATTTTGGCCCATTTAATGCAGGCCAGACAACGATGACGATGACGATCATTAGACACATGATTTAATTATTATTATTATGTTGATCGTCAACTTGTTGATCGTCGTCTATTGAAACAAGTGATTAGCATGGCAAATTGCCAGTTTATTGTATTATTTTATTATACTCGTTCCATAATATTGATAGATCGCACGCTTTGCTAAATATTTGCAAACCCTGTAAACAACAACAACAACAAGAGGGACAGCAAAATAAAGAGGGGAATATCTTATCAATTTTTTTTATTGTCGTCACTTGAGTTTGTCGTTTGATGATAATGGAGTTCTAAAGTGTGGACGTAAATCAAGATTTATGACTTTTCTTTTATCGGTTGGCAACTGGACAGATTCTTGCACAGAACTGAAGTTGATTTTCTACGCATTGCCATTAAGAACCAGATGCTATCAATGTGATATATGACTTATGCAAATGTATAAGGAATGCCAGGAGATACCCTGTATCAAGTAGTATAAGTCTTTAAATTAGGCAAATTCTAATGGAAATTAGCATAAGATGAAGTTTAAACACTTATGAAGATACCCAGTAATAAGCATATGTTAGACACAACCTATAAATACGTTTGCCTGTGAATTCCATTAACAGTTTCAGCTTTAAAAGTTAAAACAATCGCTCTATCTATCAATTCTAGAGACGGAAAGAAAGAATGGGTATATAAGACTTGATGAAAAACACTTCAACAGGCACTTGTTTATATATAGACTATCACAATCAATTGACTATCTTAACTCATCAATTTTTGGCAAAATTAAAAGCAGAATCTTTAAATTAGATATGCCAACTGTAGATTATATAGTACGCTTGTCATAAAATATGCCAATACTCTATAGTTGAAAAACATTCAAATTTAACCATATTCTTAGACAAACATTTGTTTAGTAAACTTAAACTCATCTATCGTAGTAAAAACCACTAAATATGACATACATTTAGAGTGTAAATTAATAGATCAATTAACTACAACATTACACAAGTAAATATATTAACCATGTACAGTACAGGGTAAATGGTTGGTAGGCGCACTCTAGATTTCTTTTTGCTGTCATTATCTCTGACAAATTGGCGATTTACAATGTAAGCGAACAATTAATTATGTTAAAGGACAGCAATTTAGCTGATTAACCCGATAAATAGGCAATCTTTCAATCAACAATGTAACGCAGTGCAATGCGATGTAATTTTGGTGTGGGAACCTCCATTAAGGAATACCACACGTAGTATGTACTATCACAGAGTTCAGGGAGGAAATGACGTGCCAGTTGGCGATTAAGCGATTTATTAGTGGTATTCCCAAGAGATGGTGATAAGGAGACCTGGGAAAGTGCCCCTCAATCAAAGATCGCGTGCTGAAATTTATGTGGGAACTACACTTGAAAGATAAGATGGTTTTATATTTTTTTTTTTGATTATACTCTGCCTTGAGGGTACTACAATTCTGTCACGATATGTGTAACGTAAACTTGTGCACTTTCCTACTAGTTAGTCGGAAAAGCTACAGTTGAGAGAATTCGACTGTGGGAGACCCTTTAGTCTTACTGTAAAACTCATATACACACGAAGAAACATTCAGCAAGCTTTGTATCATTGTTTCCTGAATAACTTCCTAGATTATTATCCGATTCTAATGAAATTTTCAGGAAATATCAGACCAACCAATCTTTCAGATTATGTATTTGGTTTATTCTAACATTACACATTCCAAATAAATATATATATTTCAAATACTATATATATCAGATATATAGCTATCATAGGAACACTCAGTCATAAATGTAATACAGGGCTCTGCAAGGGTAATAAATCTTCTGTGTACCGAAGATAAACTTTCTTTCTTGCTCTGTGTTTACATCTCTTCTTTCGTCTGTTTTTCGCATTGTCAAATGATTTATTCTCCATCTTTTTCTCTCGTCCATTGCAGGTGTACGTGGCCCTCTTTCAGCCGCTGCGCGTGACGCGACATCAGTTCCGGAAGGTGCTCAACTGCATGAAGGTCATCAGGGCACTAAAATACCAGGAGGTCTATGCACAGGAGAAGGTCACCAAGGTGGACAGCCTGTCGCTGGTGTTGAGCGGCAAGTGAGTAATGATCGACGATCGATGTAGATCGAATTGTAAATAATCTGATGCACAATCGATGCAATCAATAAACAGAAGATATGTATACTACAAGTGATATTGATAAAGAATCGATGCATAATCAGTGTGCAATCAATATGTATGTCAATATGTCAATATCAGTTCGACATGTACTCGTTATACATTCGATATACAATCGACATGTACTTGATATGCATTCACTCAATATATATTCGATATGCACTCGATATACTTTTAATATATATTCGATATGCACTCAATATACATCCGTTATACACTCGATCTACTCTCGATATACATTCGATATAAACTCGACATGTTCTCGATATACATTCGATATAAAATCGACATGTACTTGATATGCATTCACTCGATATATATTCGATATGCACTCGATATACATTCGATATACATTTAATATATATTCGATATGCACTGGATATACATTTGATATACATTTAATATATATTCGATATGCACTCAATATACATTCGTTATACACTCGACATGTACTCGATATACATTCGATATACACTCGACAAGTAATCGATATACATTCGTTATACGATTGATCAGCTCTCGACATACATTCGATATGCACTCGACCTGTACTCGATATACACTCGATATATACTCGATATATACTCGATATATACTCGATATACACTTTGATATACAATCGATAATAATTATTGATATCATTATAATAGATTGGTCGTCTCCCAGCACCAAAGGGCACTACACATTGTGTTTCCCCATCAGTTCCTAGACTCGCCAGAATGGTTTGGCGTCTCAACCGATGACTATTTTCAGGTAAGCGAAGCGATTAAGCAATTAATCGATAACAAAGCATAATTCCATTATTATTGTATTGACAGGTCTCCATTATGGCCATGGAAGAGTCGCGTGTGTTAATTTGGCATCGGGATAAGCTCAAGTTATCGATAATGGCCGAACCATTTCTGCAAACTGTATTCGATCACATACTTGGCCGTGATGTGGTTAAAAAGCTAATGCAGGTGACACAGGTGATAAAGACGATAGAAACGATATTGAAATTATAAACAAGAATATTACGTGTTATCGATAACGTTAATTTTATGTGTTGCAGGTCAGTGAATCGATAGCTAGCAATGGTTTCCTGCCCTCGGGCGGATATGCGGAGGATGCCGAGGATAAGCCGATGCTCATATTGAAGAAGAGCGTCGATGTAGGCCACGGACTGACGGCGTTGATAAATCGCCAGCTGCAGGGTGAGTTATCGATAACCATCGAACTATCGAACCACTTCTTGTGCCCTACCTCTCTCTCTCTCTCTCTCTCTGTCTCTATCTATTGTTCTATTCCTTGTTCTCTTGTGCTCGCTGTGTGTGCGTTGACTTAACAAAAAGACTTTGCATCAATTGTTGTAACATTTAATTTCTAGCTATCTCTGTCTCACTATCACAATCACAATCACTCTGTCTCTCCCACTCCCACTCATTCCGCCCAACTGTTGTTGTGGCTCTACTTTTTATAACTTAACCATAAACCAATTGCGCCTTTCTGCCTCCTTAATGCTTTGTTGCACGCTTCCGCTGGGTGAGATCTTTTTTGTGGCAGGGGCAAGGCTGGCGGGAGGAGGGGGCGGGTCGGATTAAAAGCTTGTTGCATGCTCAGAAAAAAAAACAACTAAAAACAAGTTTCAAGTCGTTTTGTTTTTTTGTTAATTTCCATTTTGTTGTTAACTAACAAAGTTGTATGTCTTAATTGCATTTTTGCTTTAATTTTTAAGTTTTTATGTTTTTCTTTCTGTTGCATTTGTTGAAAGTTGTACAAAAGTTTGATGTTTATGTTCGTTTTTTTACGATTCGCTATCTAATTTTAGAAGAGCATGTTCCTTTACTTGGTCGCACGTACAAACACACTAAGCAGCCGCCACCGCCAGGTGTCGCCTTAGCGGCGGACACCAATGTTGATCACTACGTAAATGCTGCTGCTGCTGCCGCTGATGCTGCCGCCGCCGCTGCTGCTGCTGCTGTTGCTTACAACGGCACTAAATGAACCAGCAACAACCACAACAACAATAACACAGATACACACACACACACACATAGATACACACAGCTGCAGCACAATCCACAACAAGCAGAACAACAACATCAACACAGTCAGCAGAAGGCCAGAAGCATTCATCAGCCACAATATACAATGAAATTGAAAGATAACAACGTCAGCAGCATCATCAGACAAGTCAATCATCAATCATCAATCATCAATCATGAACAACCCTGTAAAACAACATCATCATCATCTTCATCTTCATCTTCATCTTATCGTCATCCATGTTCATCATTATTAGCCCAATTCACGCACACTCGCACCTGAATGTTCATCTAACTCAATAAACGTTAACCATAAGAAATAACTGTAACACATTCACACACACACACACACACACATCTATATTATCTATACTCTTTAGTTGTGTAGATAATGCACAGTCAGCTCGTTGCCAAGCACTTGTAAAACACTTTTGATCTTCCGTTCGGCTCACATAAATAAACAAACGAAAATTTCCATTTACACTTTGACGGAAATGTACACAAAAAAAAAAAAAAAGAAAAAAGAAAAATATAATCAGAAATTGTAGATCAGTTGAGATCATTTCAGATCTGTAGAGTTGATTTGCGGAATTGAATTCAACTGAGACGTTTGTTTAGCATAAGATCACTCCGAACTATGCAAAGATCAGCTGATGATCGCATGATATCAGTTTAGATACGTTGTGCTGACTTCATTTTACAGATATTGTAGCGTAATTCAACTCAAATCAAGCACAATAGACGCAATGGATAAGGTGATCTTCAATTGAGATCAACTGAGTTTTTCGCACTTCTTTTTACATACAATTCAAAACACTCACAAATAATCAATTAGCAGATGATCTTGAGTTCAGAACAGTTGACAACATTGTCGATTGTTTGATTAATTAACTTAACTTTGATTGAGAATCGTATAATAGAGTGATCCTCGAATAAGATATTCATTAAAGTCAGTTCAAGATCATTTAAATACGTGTTGAAAACTCTACGATAGTCTCACATATCACTTGAATTAACTCCATTCCACATTGTGAGTCGATAAAACCGTTTGATAAATTGAAGTTCATTTAAATTTAACTCAAAACACTCTCAACGGATCCAAAGATCAGTTGATTTTTAGTTCACATTTGTCAAAATAATTGAATCAACTCAAAAAAAAAAAAAACAGATGATCGTGACTTAACACTTAGTCATCGATCGTCAACTGATCTCCACTTAAAGTGTAATTTGATGAAACGGTTTAAGATCAGAGCAGTTCAGAGCCATCCGATTGGCCATATAAAAGTCATTATCGATCGACGATCATCGATCAAAATCTTTAGCTAGACTTTTTGTTCAACGTGCAATAAAAAATGATTTAAATAAAATAACAATTTGTCAAATACATATATAATTATTTTGACTTCCGTTCCACATTTAATAATGGAAAAGTTTTTTACTGTGCGGGCACATTAACAATTATTTTAATTATTTTTTTACATATTTATATATACATAATATATTTGTTTGCCTATCATTATCACAATTTTGTTTAATAATTTCTTTCTATTTGATTTGTTGTTTCCTTTTTTTTTTGACTTGTGATTTTGTTAATGATTTTGTTTTTTAAATCGTGTTGATTGATTTGCATATGAATTTGATTTGTATGAAAAAAAAAGAAACGGTAAATACACACACACACACATACGCATACACTAATACATATACGTATATATATATCTATTAAAATAATAATAATTAATAGTAATAATAAATACTACTAGCTGTAGCTTAAGGCTGGCAAATAGCAATCGTTGTACATACTACATATGAAATTGTATCATATTTATATAAACATAACATTTAACATAGATGAAAGTGAATGTAAACAAGCCAAAAGAGAAAGATGAAGATAAAAGAAACATACAAATAACACAAATTGACAATGTTTAATTAATTTGTTGTTTTATTGTTTAAGTGTGCCAACAAGTTGTTGTTTTATTTTAGCACATTTCGCAGTTTCGCCCAACATTTCCGTTTCGCTGGTTCGCGTCTCGGCTAATTGATCGATCCGAGCATGCAGAGCACGTGCACGAACCATACCGAACCGTAGCGTACCGTACCGAATCGTATTGTTGACATCTCAATCCGATACGGAACGCGTGCGCCTTTTGAGGTTCAAAACCTGTTTGCGAATCATTAACATTCATTTCGCTCTCATGGCAATGATTTGTTTTTTATTTTAATTCACAATTAAAACGATTAACAGTGGCATAAAAAAAAGAAAAACAAACCCCCAACAGCTCTAGCTTCTATCGCTCAACGAACAATCAATACACTTTTTCTATCAGCTCGTAGCGATATCGAATGCAAGATACTTAAAGATATCGTTAATGTTGCTCAATGAATATGTGATATGAGTATCTTTAGCTCAATTCTGAAGTGATATTGTTTTTTAACAGCTATCAGGTATACTCTTCCAATAAAACAGATACCATTTTTAAATGAAAAATATATAGAATACAGAAGAAAATCATTTAATTATACATTTTACTAAGATCTATAAACTATGTCTACTTAAAAAAGAGGCACTTTTCAAGCGATATTTCCTATAACAACTATCTAACGTAGTCATTCAATTTAGATCAGTTATATTTAAGCTTTGAAAGGCTTAAGGTTTTATAAAGCAGTTTAAAAATGTCGAGGGATTCTTCTATAACAGCTCTCCTCCTACCACAATTTTATATAACATTATTGATTCTAAATAAATGTGAACTCTCTATATTAATATTTTATAAGGCTTCCCACTCTTGAAGACAACAAGTCTTTATATGACTACTAGATCAGAAATGATCAAATTATACGAAAATACAATGATATTTTCATATATTTATTCGGATCAACGTATCTATGTGTAGAATTACAAAACTTGTTCGTTGCAACAATTTTACTGATATATGTATACTATGATCTCTTTGAGATATAGTCTTTTGATTATGATTACAATATTAATTATACAATTAGCAGTTACAAACAAACTTATTTCAACTCAGATCTATATTGACATGGTTAAAGATTGCACTAAGTTTAGTTCTTGCAATCAATTTAATGATTATACTAGAGTGCGCCACATCGTATATAATAATAAGAGTGTACCCGCTGCTAGGGTAATTATACCCTCTATATGTTATCATAATAATAATATCTCAGCAAAATATTTTTTATTTAATTAAATAATTTTGCTGTTGTTGCGATTGCAATCGATGTCGACTTGTTGTTTGTTTTTTGTTTTGGCTATTGACGGCGATAAGCAGCTTGGAGAAGCTTCGAGTGTGATGAGTTTGGACATGTCCATAAACTTACACACAAAGTGCAGCCGACAAAGATCCTCGCACTTTCCCGTCCCCATTTTCTGTACTTTGCACCGACTGATGACGATGACGATGACAACGTGCAATGCGGCAACTACTTTGGGCCACGTGCAACTTGCTTTTGAGTATTCAGTACAAACAGTTTCATTCATTTATCATTTTATCACATCTGATATGATTTATCATTTTCAATACGTTAATGAGCATTTTGATTCGATTCAGTTCTGTTTTCAACTTGACGCACTGCATCAATCACATATTCAGTGAGTTAATCAGTTAATCATTCAGTCATTCAGTCAACCAGACAGTCAATCACACTATTTACCCACCTCGCACTTTGCACCGGATGCTATAATCATTCCATCGATTGAGTTCCCATCGATGCCCTTATATGATATAAGTATTTGTATCCTAAAATCCACATGTGTGTGTTGTTCTCTCTTATAATATTCAATTTCAGTATTCTACATTTTCCACTTTGATATTCAAATTCCAAATTCCAATTGTCAAACGAAATGGGAAACGTAATTTGTATTGTCGTTTAGTTAACTGTATTTAAAACATAACTTACCCTTTTAAGTATTAAAGAGTTTTTCAGCGTAACTAGGGCTAGTACTAACTACATTTGAAATTAAGTTTAAAATAGATTTCTAATATATGTTAGGAAAACTGTGTCAATTCTACTCTTCCTACGTGCACAAAGCGTCTTCCCTGGAATGACAAATTCAAATTTAGAGCGTTGTAACGAATGTTGTCATTTTAGCTGGAAATGCTATTAGCCAGAAATCTGGCTATTTTAAGATATGATTCTCTTTCATTTGCACTGAAGAATATCATGAATTCCTTGTAAAATAATATTGAGGGAAAACGAAAAAAGTGTAATTGAGAAATTAAATTATTTAACTGAAGGAATTATTCAGCAGATAAGATTGTGGGTAGTTAAATGCTATTTTAGGTCATAAGTATATCATTATTACAATTTATAGTGAACATTTTTTTTAAATATAGACATTTAATAAGTAGAATGCGTTGAACAAAATTTTTCTATAAAAATAATTCTAGATCAGACATAATAATTCTAACGCTGGTGTTGTTGATATCGACGAATTAACGTTTTTCCTACAAGTCATAGAGAATATTATCTTCAATCTTCAATCCGAATTTTCGTAACACAGAGCTAAAACGAGTTATGGGCGAAGAGGGCGTGTTATCGCGATGAAATTTTCTGGACACATTAAGTCCAAGCTTTTTATCATGTGTGCCAAATCTCACGTCTCTAGCTTTAACATTGCTTATGTTAAGGTGATTTTTCTAATTTTAAAATAATCGGGACTTGATATCGAAAATTGAAAGTAAACTTGATCTGCGTATGGTAATCAGGAACCTACATTCCAAATTTGAAGTCTCTAGCTCTTATAGTTGCTGAGATCCACGCGTTCATACAGAAGGACGAACAGACGGACGGACAGACGGACGGACAGACGGACGGACAGACGGACGGACAGACGGACGGACAGACGGACGGGCAGACAGACGGACAGGTGTCAATTGACTCGGCTATTAATACTGACCAAAAATATATATATTTTAAACGGTCGGAAATGCCTCATTCTGTCTGTTACATACATTCAAACAAATTCACTATAACCTTTTTTGCCCATTTTTAATGGGCACAGGGTATAACAAGATATTTGTATCTAGCCTTTTGCATTGGGCTTACGTCATCAATAGAAAATGAGGCTGGAAAAGTAGGCGTGGTACCGCTTAATATCTTATTAGGATATGAATCCAAATAAGGAATAGTCGAGAGTTTTACAGAATCAATAAAGGGTATCTACTACTTTTCCCTACTATCGCTCCCGCCCCAACTGTTCGGCTTGTTTTATATGTATGTGTTTGCCATTCACACTAAGAAGTTTATGGCTTTATCGAGGAATTAAAAATCTTGATGTATATACATATGTATGTTAAGTGTCTTGATTATTCCATGAAGTTTCTTATTAAAAGCACAAACGAAAAGTTTAATTTTCTTTAGATACCTGTAAATAGTATACTACCATGATGTAGTAATCTTATATTTTGCAAAAATGTTTAATATTTATTATGGCCAAACGACAGCAGAGTGAGAAATATTAAGTAGTATTCTGATTTTCTTTAGTGGCCAGTTTTCATTATTTTAAACGACAATAAAGATTATCAGAAGCAAAAATATGAAAATTATACAATAAACTATACTTTCTATAAAAAGACTGAGATATATACAAATATAGCATATTGACTTGGAAATTTAGCACGTGTATAACTAATTCTCAACTGAACTGCACACATGGCAATGCAAACTATATTTATTACACGCTGTGCTCAATGAAAATGAACAAAAACTTGTAGGTCTTTGTGAAAATGTATGTAATAGGCATAAAGAGACATCTCCGACGTTATAAAGTATGGGCATGTCTGTCTGTCTGTCCGGCTGTCTGTCCGTCTGTCAGTCCGTCTGTCAGTCCGTCTGTCAGTCCGTCTGTCAGTCCGTCTGTCTGTCCGTCTGTCTGTCCGTCTGTCTAGAGACTTCAAATTTTATATGTATATTCCTAGATACTATATCAAGTTCATTTAAAATTTTGAATTTCATGCCCCTATCGACAACAATTCGAAAAAAACACAAATTAAAAGAGATTTACACTTGAGTTTTAAAAGACTTAAGAAGTAAAGATATTCAAGATATTCAAAAGATATTAAAACAAAAAGAAAACACTGACTGCTGCTTGCTTCGTGTATCAATGCGTTTCAATGTGCGACTACGTGTTAGGGTATCTAAGGGTTTGGGCGCAGGGTATCGTATTGCCGTGCCCTCTCAACATACGTCTAATATCTGTGTATTTACATGCATATACATACATACATATGTTTACATATATCTATGTATGTGCATATTGTATATATGGAATGTAAATATCTGTGCAACACTTCCCATGACACACTTAATGATAGACACACGGCAAATACGAGTATTTGCGGAATACATTTGTTTAGACAGAATCTTGAAACTTCCCCTCGCTCTCTAACTCTCCTTCGGTCGCCCTGTCTCCGTGAATTGATGTTATCCTTGTATTCTACTATTAATGATCGCAATTGAATGTAAATTTCAATTAATTATTATGTTCTTTGGCACATTTTGATGCTTCTTATTGTTGTTGTTCACGTCTGTTGCAAACAGACTTCAAAAGTGTCTAACTCAATGTCTAACTCAAAAAAACTATCGTAACTGCTATCGTGTAAGCCAGAAAGAGTTTACCAAACTGTAGTTGAAATCAGTGACGATAATAAGAAAAATCATCGAAATACCAAATTAATTGTCTAAAATTCAGATACAACAATTGACAGTTAGTTAAACCAGTTAAAGAAGTATCGCATAGTGGCAATTTGAGTGACGATAGTTCAAGATATTGTAGTTTCTCATCGTAACAATGTAAAGTTAACAACTTTGGGTTTATCTTTAATCGAGAATATATGTATCTGGGAATATATATGTATATGTGTTTGAGAGTGGTACATTTTTACGATATAATCGAACGATAGTTTAATTCACAATTGAGATCAACTAATCAATTGATCGCTTTCTTTACTTAAGTAAAACCAATCTTAAAATACAAATATCTAAGAATATTTCTTTCTTATTATTTCACTTTGCCGAGAGTACAAACGATAGTTCAAGCTGCTCATTGTAATAGAGAATTAATGTTACTTACTTTGTGTTACATTCCCAATCGCTCAAGTCTAGTTTTATTTAACTATTACTCTAAACGATAGTATTGACGATAGTTTCGCAGTTCTAGTTTAAGCATTTATGTAATCGATGTTAACTCTGCTTTCTTGTGAATTGTGTTGTGCCCTCTTCTGCCTAACTGTAATTGTTCTTATTAATTAATTTGTTAAGTTTAACCGATTTTCATTTTGACAAGAAAGAAAATTCATAAATTTTTCCAATGATTTTTCTTTTCTATATATTTTTTGGGTGCCCCTACTATAATTTTGTTGTATGTTTGTATGCATATATGTATATCTGATTAAATATATACTATATGCATATCGTTCATAAACGTCAATCAACCAACAACAACAACAACAACAACTACAACAAACTACAACAACACCACTACAACCACAACAACCACTCCAACCACCACCAACAACAACAACAACAACAACATCAACAGCTCTGCCAAGGATATCGAAGTATTATGATTGTGGTAAGTTTGCATTTCGAGTACAAATCAGCCACCCCTCGCCCCCAGCCCCCAGCCCCTTGCCAACCCCTCCACTCACTCTCTCTCGCTGTCTACCCACGCTTTGTATTTGAGGGAATGCAACAGTAGCCTGTAGCTCATATCTAACCTTCTAGCTGCTTAATGAGACTAATCGCATACGTGTACTATGTAACTAACAATCCCTTTCTAACACACTGTCTGTCAGTCTGTCTGTGCTGCTTGTGTGTGTGCCTGCGTGCGTGTGTGTGTGTGTTTGTGTGTGTTGTCCGTGTACCTAGCTTTGCCTGACTGTACGTGTGTGTCTTGTTAGTAATAGCTATTGAATTACTTTCGTTGTAGACCTCTTGCATGCGCTGTTCGATAAGAAATTTAAAATTTAATATTTGCAAAATTATATATTCGACACATACACACACACACCCAGCCTGCATTTAGTATATAGTATATATATGTGTGTGTGTGTGTGTGTCTTGTGACTGTGTAACGGGCTTAATGTTTTATTTATAGTTGCTGCTTTTTTGTGTTGCTCAAAAAACTAGATCTGCAACCTTAAACAATACTCACAAACATGAAGCAAAAGAAAAACACAAAATATACTATATAAAAGAAATTACAACAGAAACAAACAACAAATCTTTATTTAATGCTTCTCATTGCAGCGGGTGATCCCAATTCCTGGCGTCTGGGACGGATCGATGAGACTGATCACGAGACGGCCGTGTGAAAGCGAAACAGCAAGTGCTGAGACAAGCAGAGAGAGAGAGAGAGAGAGAGCGAGAGACATGCATTTGAGTGTGTGTGTGTGTGTGTGTGTGTTAGAGAGAGTGTGTTTGTGTGTATATATAAGGAAGTTCGCTTTTGAGAATGTGGGACAATGTTTAGACTTGTGTTTTTGAGTATTATTAGATGTACTATATTTTAGTCAATATATCAATTGAGAGGTATAAATTCGATATATATCGTATTAAGTATTCGCCTAGTATGACAGCTATATAAAATGCGTTCTAGAACATGTTGCAAGCAAAATTTATTAAGTACTACATATATGCGAAATGTGAAAAATGTGTATTTTTTTATTACCTAAATTTAAGTACACAACACAAAAAAAACATATGTTATTTGAAAAAACATACATACAACATACATAGTGTTAGTTTGGTATAGTTAAGTCAAGTGTGTAAGATTATGGATGCCGTTGCAACAATTGTTAACAAGTTGGCAAATTCCCCAAAAACTGAACTCAACTCTAAAAGCAATTCTCAACTGTTTCGATTTTTATATAATGAAAAAAAAATGTTTAAATTTGCAATTAAATATTATTTAATTATTTCAATTAATTTGAAAGTTGAGTTCCAATTTGGGGTGGACATTTGCCACGCCTTGAACAAGCTGGGCCAAATACAATTATAAACAAAAAATGATGTTAATCAAATGAGAAACAGTTCGAAGCGTGTGCATCAATATTTCAGACGCCACTGTATAAAAAAATGTCCCCGCCATGCATGAATAAAAAGCCATTGCATACTTCTTGGTGCTGCATGAAAATGCTCAGTGTAGTTGGAGAGGAAGTTCAAATACGAAAAAATTTGTTGAAGACGATGATGATTGTCATGTTGATGATGCGTTTAGAGATACGCCCACCCCCCTTTCCCCCCATTAATCCCAACAAGAAACCATCCCCCCAGCCCACCCAAAACGCACCGCATACAAAAATAATTGTCTGAAATTTAAGTATTATATTGTTGCAAATTTATTTAACAAAACAAAATAGAAAACAAAAAAAAACATTAAGTAAAAAAAAAAAATAAACGATTGATGTATATTTATATTGTTGTTGGCGTGAATGAATTTTGTCGATCAAAATTATCTATAGATGTGTAAAACTAGCAAATGCAAAACCAAAGACAATTAATAAAAAAAAAAACCAAAACAAAACAAAACAAAGCAATGAAATGATAGAATGCAAACAAATTAATGAGATTTATAATAACAACAATAATAATAATGATAATTAATTGAAAATGTTGTTTAATTGAATGTTTAGCTAGGCATATGAATAAAATTAAAGTGTGAGCTTCGGCTAGCCGAACTTTTAATGCCCTTGCAGAAGATTGAAGTGTGTGTGTAAAGGATAAAAGATTAAAGAGATAAAGGAACAAATTTGATAGAAATATGTCAATGGAATAAGGGGAAATAAATGTTTACTGGTTTACTAAAAACAGTTCAGATTTCTAGATTCTTTATAATATAAATATATGATTTAAGTTAAACAATTGGGCAGGTAAGTTCTATGTTCTAAATTGGAGAATCAGTCGTTCCTTGAGCTACTATAATAATCCGACCTGGATGAAACTAAGTCAACATAAGTGCAAATTGTTTGTTTGTTTGTTCTGCAAAAACAAGTATTTTAAACGATCGATTCTATGACAGTTATATTAGTTTGGGTTAAAAAAAATCGATCTTTTTTTACCCTATTTTTAAAGTAAATTTATTACGGCTTGGCTGATTCGACTTATGTCAAATATGTTCCGTTTTATTCAATGACTTTTTGCCATTTTGAGATTAGTTTTAAAATTTCACTCTGCATAAAGTTCGGATTCTTGTTGTAAAAAATGTAGACCAATAAAGTTTCACAGTTCTCAATGGAATTCATTTTTAGTGGTTAAAAAAATTTTGTAAGGACAAAGAAATATGATAATCGCTTAGTGCTAGATCCGAACTATTCGGTGGATGCAATAATTCTTTTCATCCAAGTTCCCTTAGTTTGGTGTGCGTCATTATTGATGAGTGTGGTATAGCGTTGTCCTGATCGAACACTATACCTTTCCTTTTTTTGGCCAATTCTGCTCACTTCTGGTCAATTGCAATCTTCAAAAGGTTCAATTGTTGACAATAAAGGTCCGAGTTGAGTGTTTGCCCCATATGGAAGTAACTCATGGTAGATGATTCCCTGTCAATCCCACTTTCCTGGCTGTTAGTCCTGGTTTTTGAACAGGATCGTTTTTTCACAACATTTTCGTATGCGGCACATTTTTTTCCGTCAGTCCGTTTAAGAAATGAGTCGATTTCATTACGTTTGGCTAAAGATTCGCAGAGGGAAATTATATTCATTCTGTTTTTTTCATACAATTCGTCAGGCTTCTTTCTAAATCCAGCGTTTTTGTAAATGGCTTAAAACTGTTCTGTGGTCAGTGCTAAGCTCGAGGGCGATGCCGATATGCTTTAGTAATCTCCACGATCTTATCAGAATTTTCGACTATGGGTTAACCGCAGTTGAGGTGCATCTTTAACGTCGAAATTTCCAGAATGAAACCTTTAAAACCAAAATTGCGCAATATTAGCCGAGACAGTATAAGGGCCATAAACATCGTTCGCAATTTCAGTCGCCTTGCCTTTTCATTTTCGCCTTTAGCAAAAGGAAATTGTAAAGTATAGCGAGTTTTTACTTTGTTTTTCTCTATGTTTAACAAAATTTATCTCTCAATTGAATCGACTTATCAAAAAAAAAACTAGTATGTTTTAAAGGAGAATCCCACTTTTCCAAGAAGCCCAAGTGTAAATCAATGTGACCAAAAGTTTACAAATCAAAGCATACTAAAGTTGTCGCAGACAAAAATTAATAGATTTGTACTGAATTTAATGAAACTATGTCTGATTAAATGGAACATACAATAACTGGAATTTATCATCCTAAAAACAAACAAGATTTCCCTAAATCAACTAATATGTTGAGAGATTGTTCCTATAGCATATTTATAGTATTATAGTTATCTGAAATTAAATGTCGTAATTTAAAATTTGTTGAGTTTCATTGGAATATCTGTAAGGAAAAACAATTATTCTCTCTGCAAGGACATCAAACTATTTAAATATAATAATAAATTTATACATTTAAGCAACAAATACAATTTAAAAAAATAAAATATAAAATAAAATGGAAAAAATACAATTATAGCAGGATCATACTAAAGTTTTCAGCTAAAAAAAAATGAGAAACTACATATAAAAATTGATATAAGTTAATTGTATTCTGTTTGATGTGGAAATATACATTTTCAGTTTTCAATATACAACAAATAGCGTATGTTTTGCAATTTTCGAGTGAACAATTTGCTCAAATCGTGAGGTTTCATATCACAAAAAAAAAACTTACAAATAGGCTCAATTGAATTTACTGTTTATTGAAGGAAAAACGATAGTGCACACAATTTAGCTTTGATTTAATATGCAATTCCAACGTTCATTTCAATTCAACCAAATGAAACACAAAACTCACATTCACATTTACACTCACACTCACAATCACACTCATATAATAAATCAACACAAACACAAAGAAAAAACACACAAATACGCAGATGAAAATGAATATGGAAAAGTTCAGAACATATCAAACAAACTGTTCTTTGTACACGTATTTCGTTCATTTGAAACATTATTAAAAATGAAAAATAAAATAAAAATCATAAATGAAAATGAAGATGAAAATAGTAATTAAAATTATGCTTGAATTGGTCAATATTACTAGTTTGCAATACTTAGTGGCTTAGGCTGATAGATGATGATAGTATGATAGACCTCTAGGCATTTAGTTAATGTCACTTTGAATATGTAAAATATTTATTCAATACAAAATTAATATAATTTCAATTTCCATCCATGGTCAGAATATTCTTAAAGTCGAACTAAACATACGATAAACTTAAACTTTCTGAAGCATTTATTTACTTAGTCATCAGTTAGATTTGATATTAACAGCAAACCACCACAATTTTTAGTTTCTGTTTAATTGAACCAAATATTAGCTTTATTTTCAGTTTATTTTTATAAGAAGAACTCTGTTTACAGGGTAGCAGCTCAGTCATTCAACTGTCGATAGCAGCACAGTTGTGGCTTGTTTTTAGCAAATATTCTTTCAGCTCATATCACGTGGTAAGTACAGAAACATAAGTCAACAAATGAAAAAGCAATATGGGATTCAATGACGACGAAATGAATTTTCAAAATTGCACTTTTAAGCTCGTTTATGTGACATCAGTTTGTCAGCTTACATTTTTGCGGCAGAAATTTCCAAGAATTTTCTTTTCAAAGAGACGACTCTTAGCTGTGTTTGTTGCATGCACCTGTCCCTGTTAAGCCCTTGACAAATGGAGAACACGCGACCAATGGCCAGCTATAAATAAATACAATATAAAAAGGCGGAGAAAAATGAGGGGGAGAGTTGTTCTGTTGTGAAGGGAATGGGAGGAAAAGGATATGTTGTTTGTTGACACACAGACGATTGAGCACAGACCCAACAACCACCGGCTGGCAAGTGCTTTGAAGTTAACAATGCCTGAAAAAATAAAGGGGATAATTTTTAAGCAGGCGCCCATAAGTATGCTATAGTTTTCCACCGAACTGCAACTGACAAACTGTCTGCCTGCCTGTCTATCTCAATGTCTCTCTGTCTGCTTTACTGACGCTTGTACAAGTAATTAAAGTTTCAGCTGGTCAAAAGTTGCTGCCCCGAATGCAAATGCCATGCAAAAAGCTTCCAAGACGACAAACCAAAATGACAATGATAAAAGCAGAAATGGCACAAACTAGAAAGAAATGGTCAAGAAAGAAACGAGCGTAAAGTTTACCAGCGAAAAAGTTTCAAAAAACAGTCACAAAAAAACGAAAAGAAAGAGTAGAACACTAGCAAATACAATAGTTAAACGTTAAGCTGACATTTAAATGCACTTATAAATCACTGAAGATATTTTCTAAGTATATAAATATGCAAAGTTTTCTCGATTTTATTTAGAATCTTGGCAGAATGCTCTGATAATTCTATGAAGCTTAACATAATAGACAGTTATTTGGTGTGCAAGAAAACGTGTTAAAATATGTCTGGTTAAGTTTAAAAAAAAAAAAAAAACTCATCGCTATATTTTTATATTTGTTAATATAATCAAAGTAAGAGCAATAACTTGAAACATAATATCCACAATTAATACTTTAAACTCGATATAGAGAATCCTTTTTGATATACATAAGTATTACCTATGATACTTTGACTTTAGTTCACGTAAAACAACCCATCAATGTGCTTATCAATTACCTTCATCAATATACACAATACCCTATTTATTTGCTTCAAAAGTTACACATTTGCTAACCTAATTCTAATACACTCAGTTAGGGTATACAAAAATAATGATAAAATTGTCGCAAACACAATTTGAATACATAAATACGTTGATGAGCTTATGGTGAATGTGGATGACCGTGTGGTGCCTAAGTACAGTGAGAGAAATATATAGTATATATAAAGATATGTATATTTGACAGTTAACAAACTGAGTACATAGCTAAATGCAATAAACAAAATCAGCTAAAGGCTTCAAGTCAAAGATATTTAGATTAACAATTAGTTAATATTATTCGGAATACTAGTAGATTTTGTAATAAACAGATAAGTTAGCAACTGAAAGTTTCAGGTGAAAATATTTCATATAGTAATTCAATTGAAACTTATTAAAATCACAAAGCTCGATTATAAACTGTACAAATAAAACCTAAAAGCTTTCAAATTTAATTTAACAATGCTTAAACTTAAATATACTTAAAACAAATCAATACGTTCTAGGATTATATAAGCGTTTTAAAGCTAATTGCTTGGCCAACAGTTTGTTAACAACGATAGTTGACACAATTTAATCAGTATTACATAGCCATGCATTTCTCTCAGTGTAGTCAAGTGCAATTGATGCTGGCAGCGCGGTTTGTGCATATAGATAGACCTGTGAAATCGTAAACACAGCGACAACAGAGAGGAGAGTCAAAAGCTGAGAGCGTAGGGAAAGTCGAATTAAATATTAACTACTTAGAATGGACAACAGGACAACCCGACTGTGAGGACCGTGTACTAATTCTGTAAGCCTTATAGGTTGTAGCGTCGATGTTCTCTACTGTATCTTCTTTCTTGAATAACCTTCGAGTTTATTATCCGATCGCAATGACATTTTTAGAACACCTGGGCTCTTGTTATTTGATTCGACGTGGCAGCATTCTAAAATAAACTGGTTCTACTTAGAATATAGAACATCCCAGAGATGTAGATTTTCGTACAGACGAACAGACAGACGAACGGACAGACAGACGGACAGACATGTCCACTACTTACTACTACTTATACTTTATACTACTTTATGGGGTCTGCCAGACTTCTTTTTTGACAAAGTAAATAGGCCCTTGTTACTTTTTTTTCAAGTACATGGTCTAAAAATGTCGGGAGGTAAAAAGTTGACCTGTCCGTCCCCCCGGTTTGGGTGGCAACTCTGGCTTCTGTTTCAATTAAATTTTCCAAAAAAGATCAAAGCACGCCACGCCACCAAATGTGTGCGCACTTTTCGCTTTTTATGACTTTCAAGCTTTCCTTTACTTTCTCGACACTGGCTTCACCATCTACATATGTACGTACATATAGGTGGCTGCCACGCCTTCAACATAAACGAGACACGCCCACCCGCAGGGCACGCCTTTTGACGCCTCGCTTTTGTGCCGATATGTGATTGCAGTATTTTCAATATTTTTCTGGCTCACAAAAGGGCCAAAACAAAAGAAGCTGAATGAGTGGGAATATGGATGTGGTGTGAATATGCGAGTGTTAGACTGAGTGTGAGTGTTTGATGGTGAGTGCATTATTGCAAATTCTTTTCGTATTGTGGCGTTCCTGTTGTTTAATTCTTTGATATTGCTGCAGTCACGTTGTGATGACAACCCTACAACTACCCTCTCTCTCTCTTTACCTGTCCCTCTCTCTCTCTCACTTACACACAATGATTCTAATACGCTTTGACAATGCTCGACAACTGTAAGAACCATTGTGAGCTATCATTCTCTCATATTGCTTTAGCTAAGAGCGAAAACAAAAGCCAAGACCAAAAAGCGGAAACCAAACAAGACAAAACACTGTCGGCGAGAGTGTTCGACTAACAGATACCCTATACACATAAATATCTACACTCGATACACTCGAGTCTGCTACTTCCCCTTAACTCATCAGTGTTGAGTAACTTTTGTATTTATCAAGTGATTTTCATGAAGTTTTCAACATAGTGCACTATATATTTTCAAATGTATAGATGAATTTGAAGTTGTATATACAATTTTCTTATATTTCCTCCGATTTGAATAGGGGAATCGATTAACTATTTAATATAAAATAATATAATTGAAAGTTCAATTCGCAATGTTCATAGTATAAATATATATATATATATATATGTCTGATGGATCCGAGCTTATCAAAAGTTGTTTCTATCCCTTAGTTTCTTGGTCCATCGACTTGTTGCTTGCATTTCCATCCTACCATATCATATCCTTTCGATTCGATTCACAGAGCATTGAAACCCAAACAAAACCAATCAAAATGTAAAGCCGATTGAATCATATATGAGAGGGGACATTGCAATAAAGTTGCAACTGGAAGATGGAACAACTGTAACCGTAACTGCAACTGCAACTGCAACTCCATTTGTTTCAGTTTCCAAAGCCACAAAATATGACATTCAGTTGGTAAAGTGCCATCACGTTGCCCGTTCATTGCTTGAAAATGCTGCCTTTTGCGGGATTATGGCTCTATATGGAACGAGGGTGGCCACAAGAGTATTAGTTCTTTAACTTAAAATGCAATTTGTTGGGAAAGAGGAAAATCATTAAGTTCGGCCTGGGGCAAGTTTAAGAATCGACAAGTTTTGGCTGAAAAGTAGCTTTATTTTATCATTTCATTTGTCATTTTCTTTTTAACATTTCAAATCGAATACTTAGGAAACTTTACGCTCTTTGGGTACAGCATCTGCTTTATTTGGGTAAGAAAAAAATTTCCCATCGCAGAAAGTCTTTTAGCATTTAAGTCTCTTACATTTTGACAAAGGTATCATAAAAATCAATTAAAAGAGCAGCGTATATTGAAGACTTTGAAAACTTTATGAATATTTTTGACGAAGACGTATAACAAATTTAATTATTGAAGCCTTTAATTTATCCAGATATTTGTAATTGAACTCTATAAGTCGAAGTAAAAGTAATTGACTAAATATAAACATGGGTAAGAGCTATATTTTCAATTTCATAGATATATGTACATAGAATTAGTTTTCATAATTGTTTTGTAAAATGAAGTCAAAGGGAAGCATTTGTTAAGTATTAAATAACATAACTACACAACATTTGTTAGTATAAATAAATGTTTTCAATAGAAAATAACTTATTTTATTGGAGTTATCAATTTAGAAAGTGCAGCTAACCTATAAAATCAAAACTTTGGCCAATTATTAAAATATATTTCAATAAATAAATAAATAATTTAGTTGATTAAACTGTCAAACTAATAAACTGTCAAAATGTATGTCAATTTTAAAAGCGTTTGTGACATAATTAGAGCTAACCAAAGGTGTGTGTGTATATTTGAGTGTTTGATTGTGTTAGTCCTTCATTTAATTAATTTTTTTGCAATTAAATTTGCTTTAATTTGCCCATTTGGCTTTATGGAAAAGCAAAACACAAACGTAGCCAGCAAAATAAATTGTATGTGGTTGTTGCAGTCACAGTCAGAGTCAGAGTTGTTGTTGTTGCTTCCGCTCCACTTAAAAGTGAAGCTGTTGCCACATGCAAATCGGACACCAACTGGTTTTGTGGCAAGGCGCAACAAATTTGGGTTAGTTGTCGGTTAGCCAAAGACTTAAATCAGTTAACGTTTGATCAACATTGCCGCAGTTACTAGCAAAACTCAGTCAAACTGTCAATCAGTCAATCCATCAGTTAGTCAGTCAGTGGGACAGTAAAACTGTCAGTCAGGCAATCAATTGCTTCCGCTTCCGCTTTGGCCAGTGGCAGGTGAGCTTCTGTTGCAAGTGACTGTTGCAAATGAATCTAGCTAGAGTTGTTGTTGTTGCCGCGACTGCGACTGCGACTGTGTCTGTGTCTGGGCGTCGCATTGTTAGCACTTCGTTGCCCTTACACTGCTTAGTGGGTCAGTCGTGGAGGCATTGAAGCTTGCCACGTGCCCCATAATCTTCTCACACACCACATGCCACATGCCCTAGCAGAACAACTTCAACCCTAGCCGCAAGCGATTGCTGGATGCTTTGGTCAATAACCTTAATTGCTCATCAATTTACACAGCAAAAGAGAGACAGGGAGACTAGGACTAGCTTCAGTGGCAAGGCGCTAATCAGGCAACACACACACACACACACCTATATATATATATATATATATATATATATATACATACACTCACACCTATGCAAATCATTACACTAGTCGGCAGAATTATTTTTCTGAGCTTGTCACATGACTCATATTTTATTTAAAGCATTTTAAACAAAAAATAACTAAAATATAATATATATATACAATAAAATATGAAATAAAATATATGACAATCTATAAAAATTATTTACTTTGACAAGTTTTTTTTAAGCATTCAAATAGGAACATAAATCTAACTTAACTTAACTCAAACTACAATATATAAAAAGGTCTCCATTTGGCGGTTGTTCGACAGGGAATCCATCAACTAATGAAGATACATCATTCAAGATTTAATACTGTACCTTATATTGTATACTTTTTTAATATTCTAAATTTTAATGAATTAATTTTCACAATTTACTGTGTAATATATTATATTAAGTTTATATATTGTATATATTATTATTATTTTATTTTTAATATTATCTAAAATAAGTGATAAAATGTAATATAATTTTTACAAAGCATACGGCAGGCTTCTTGTTCGGAGTAATTTGTTAAGCAAACGGGAAGGTTAAGGGGCAAAAAATATTTAGTAGGACGATGAGGAACATTTGTATTAATAAGGCTAACCAGAAAACTAGAATCAATCTCACCCGAAAGAAGTTTGTGAACGAAGAGAGCACGAGAAAGACAAAAAGTTTTTTTACTAGTATAAGGATTAGTAAATTCTATAGACCATCTCTTAATAAAAACTAGGATACCAGCTGCTTTGTAAGAAATAACAGATATATGGAAGTTGAAGCATAATTTTGGTACAAAGAGAATGCTCAAGTCATTAACTCTGTACAGACGTTTTAAAGACTTAAAGACCTCAATCGCCTATATATTTTAATAATTATATTAAATTCAGGACATAGAATATTTTATATATATATACAAAAAAGGTTACAAATTGCGCAACCCTTATTTAAAATACCTATGTTATATATTGATTTATCAGATTAATAAATGTTTAGCTTTATTAAAAAAATAAAAATTTTAAATTATTTTCTTATAGTATAATTAATATATTATTCTATTGAATTTAATTAAAAAGAGTTCTACAAATAATGTATAGATTAGATGTATAGATGTATAGAGAATAATTATGTCGTGTAGTGTATGTCTGTGTGTGTGTGTGTGTGTGTGTGATTGGTATGTGTGTCACTGTGTTAGCAGCAGCGTTCATTGGCTTTGGCCCAGCGCATTTAATCAATATTTTGAGCAGCGACAACAACAACAAACATTTTAATTGAAGTTGCCAAAGTGTCAAAAGTGTTGCATGTTACAAAGTCCACACACATACTGTCTGGCTGTGTGTGTATTGGTAACTGGGCGCATTGCTCCCATTGCCACATTGCGCCCGTGGGTATGCAACAATTTTTGTTGAAGCTACGACTTAAATTCGCATTTCGTGGCACTTGCCACCGTTCATTTTGCAAGCGCAGTTGCAACTGGACACAGCGAAAATTAACAAAGATTTTATGTTGTGTCTGTGTGTGTGTGTGTGTGTGTTGATGTGTTGAGCGTTTAAATGCACACACATATACACAAAGCGTCGAGTTAACAACTTTTGCAAAACTTCTAGCGCTGCGTTGCTTCCCTTTTTTTTGCGAATACCCTGTATTTCGAAGGGTTACCCAAATGGATAGCTTACTGTTTAAATACAATTGGAATGCCTTGTATATATATATATTGCATAGGGTATCTGCTAGTCGGGTTAAGCTCTACATAATTGAAAGTCGTCTTTAACTCCGCCTGTTGCTATTTCTGGATCTTCTGATTCTTTAAGATGCCTTTGACAATTTTTCATATTTTTTTTCGCTATTTTAACTAATTTCTCTACTTCCTACTAGTGATGTATAAAAACATCGAAACATCTATATTAATTAATTAATCGATTAACAAAGTCCCCGTTAACATTTGATCTACGTATCTACATACAAAATGTACATCAAGTAAATATATATAAATTTAAATTTATTGAACAGTGCCAAAGTTGAAAGCAGGCATTAGAGCACTACTTTATTGAAGTTAATTATGCTCTTCAAATTAGGTATATTATCTTATCTTTTGTTTTCTATATTTGTCTGTTGTATAAATTGTGCAACAAAACCAAAGCGGAGACTTTAATGAGTCCTAAAAACGAATCTCCCCAAATAAACGGAAGAATTAAGAAATACAGAAATACTTTTTTTTAAAATTGAAAAATTTGTATAACAAACCGATGAATTCATGCTCAAATTTCCGATGAATCGACCGATTCCGTTTCTTATACCATTGTGTTCATCTCATCAAATAGAAAAAAAAAGTATCACAGCCTCAAGTTTTAAGATAACTTCGCTTAACATAACAGATAGTTGAAGTATAACAAACGCTGAGCAATTTGCAAGTTTCATCGCGATGGACCCATAAATAAAGGAAGATATTAAGGAATTAGTTTCAAAACCATTATTTCAAAATTGTTGGCCAGAGCGGGAGAGCAATGAAAATGCCATTTGCGCCAACGAGATCGCATATGATAATCTGATTTGCGCTTTCGGCCGCTGTGGCGCTTTACACTGTGCTGTAAAAAAGCAGAAGGCTAACTATACATTGTGTGAAAAGCTGAATGCTACTGATGATGAAAAAATGAATATAATGTCTAGATTTTGCACAATTGCAATCTCCTGCTACTGGTGAACGTAAAATAAATATTAGCGATTGCTTTCACATATATTTGTTGAGATAGCACAGTTTTACTTAACAGTATATCAAAATGTAACAATTTGCTGCAAGTTTCATAGCGAAAATCGCATTCCAGTATTGGCAGAATATCGCAAGTAAGTTACTCTCATGGATTTCGAGTGATATATTCACATACATGTACACATAAGTATATAAAAGCAATCCCATTATAAATACATCAAAATACATACGTTTTCTTTAAGAGCTGCACAGGGTATCCTACGGTCGTGCGCGCTTGACTTATCGGCTCTTGTTAAATACGATTTCATCGATTTGCTCGATATTCATCACTAGTTGCAACTACTTCTAATTCTGCTTATAACATTTTTTGAATGTTTCTTCGGCTTCTTCTAGTTTTTGTGTTCTTCAATATTTTACTAGTTCTAATTTTGTTTTTTTTTTATCATATTTTCTGCTTGTTTTTCTACTGATTCTATATATTGTGCAACTTTATCAGGCCTCTACACCTTATGCTTCTGGTTCTTTCGCCTACGTTATATCTACTTCATATATACAGATTATTATCTATTATAAATATTCATCTGCTCCCGATTGAGCTTCTCTTTTTCTTGTCACTCTCTTCTATCTTTAGATTCTTTAAAATGTCACAGTAATCAAATTTTCTTTCAGGCGTATATCATGTGAATTTAGGCAGCTACAAGGAAAATAATTTGAAATAATTTACTACAACCGTAAACAGTACAAAATAAATAAAATTATTTTCAATCCAATACTTTGATACAACTAAAAATGCCTCGTTATTTTGCTGCAGCAATTATAGGGTATTCTAGTGTATGCACTGCAATTGCATCAATTACACTATTCTCGTACTTTCTCTGCTTTCGCTTGCCATTTGAATTTGTATTTGTTTAGATTTTTTTCTCCTTATTTTTTAAACTTTTTTCAAACCTTTGCCAATGTTGTTGTAGTCGTTGCAGTTGCTGTTGTTTTTTGTTGCAAGTCTGTCATGTTGTTAGTTTTCTGCACTTGCTCAAAATGTTAAGCTCTTTAATTTACATGCTTGTATGTGTGTGTGAATGTTTACTTTTGAGGCACTGTTGTCCCATTCAAGCTAATTTGATGCTGCACAGTGGCTGTTGTTGTTGTTGTTGTTGCATCTGGATGAGAGCTCGTTTGTGGCAACTTGCATGAAACTTCCCAACAAACTTCTCCCTGACCAGAACTTATACACAGGAAGTTTTCTTACTATATTTGTCATACGAGTATTTCTGTAGCATTTAAAGCTTTGACACGCTTTTAATCGTAGCTAACTTCGCATTGTAACAAAATAGAGTTAGTTAAAGTGATCAAGAAAATTGCTAAAATATCAAATGTTTCTATTTGAAGTTGATTTTTTATTGTAGTTAATAATTTCATTTAATTTTGCATTAAAATATCATATTTTGTCTGTCCGCCTATAACTTCAACGTTTAAAATTGCTTCATTGAATTATAGAATATTCAATGCTTTCCATTTGATTTATAAAAATTTTTAAATTGAATTAAATTAATTAATAATTCAATTAATCATCAATTGAATTGTCAATTTCATTAGAATCTGCATTAAAATATTATAAAAGTCGTGTTTCTTAATTGAGTTGAACAACACTCATTAAATAGTATCAAATTAATTATTTGTATAGTCACAGATCAGGGGAAATGTCAATTTAACTAGAATTTAATTAATTAATAAAAGCATCACAAAAGTTCTTTATATGACCAAGTAAATGTCTGGGAAATTGTCAGTCATTCAAATTTTTATTAAATACATTTATTTATCAGCTTGTTTATTGCCTTTTAAAATTATATTTCAAATGTGAATTAAATTTGTAACGTTTATTTAATTTAGCGAGGAATTGGAAATAATTAAGAGTTCATTTATTTATTTTTAAATGAAATTTAATTAAATAATAATTGAAACAATCATCAATTGAATTGTCAATTTCATTAGAAACTGCATTGAAATATTACAACCATCTGTGAATTCTTATCAAAGTATCTGTTTTTAATTGAGTTAAACAATGTTCGTTCATTAGTTAACGTGTCGATTAATTAACTTTATTATTTTTATAAGCAAACATCAAGGGAAACGTCAATTTAACTAAAATTTAAATAAATTTCCTGTTCAGTCCGTTAATTTTTAAAAACATCCCAAAAAATTTTGATATGATATTGGCAGTGATTCGAATTTTTATTCAATACTTATATTTATCTGCCTATTTATTGCGAAATTTCGAATGTGAGTTCAACATTTTACGTTTATTTAATTTACCACAATCAATGAAATGACAAATTTAATTGGATTACACTAGGTCGCAAAATTCGTGTCTAGCTTTCACCATCTTTTAATCGATTTAAATGATTAATGTCGCAAATGGCGCAAAATTAATGCAATAAAGTAAATAAGGCTGCAAAGCGAAAGGTAAATAGATTTTTTTCGCATTTCTCCGAACTCAGAAAATTGTATAAAATAACGCACAATAAATTATCATCTTCCCAATTAAAAAACATATAGCTGTAAAAGTAAAGATCCAATTTTAAAAGCGTAAATAAATAATTAATACATATATGTATATACTAGCTTTTTAAAATCGATTGTGACATTCTCGATTGATAGTCAAAAATGCAAGCTTACCTTTGGAAAGAGCTTAAAATATGTAAAAAAATGTCTAAACATAAAACAATTTGTAAGCCTTAAATGTATAATAAAAAATGAGTTTTGTAAATAGCATAATCTGCCTGTTAACTAGTGTTATTCATTAAAGTATCATTGTTACTTTTGTATGTATGCAGATTGATTTCAGATACTAGTTGACGAGGTAAAAATCTTTTAGTCTTTGATCTTGCCCCAAAATGTAGGCAATGAAAGGCCTATGTAAAAGTTGTTTTGAAACTTAAACTCACAAATTAACTGAGTGTTTTCCGTTTGTTGGTTTCACAAATAGCGGCAACAGCAACTCAACAATTGCGCACTTTCACTTAATGGCTGGACCGATGTTGCACTTAACAGTGCACCTGTGTGTGGCAGTGGCAGGCTGCCCCACATTTTAAATGTGCCACAATCATCGCCATTGAGACTCGCCATTTCTCTCGTTCTCTTTCCCTCAATCACATGTGGGAATTCAATTAAATGAACGCCGCCGCGATAAATGCTTAGCTTTGCAGTGCAAAGTGCAACATGCAACATGCAACATGCAAGCAGTAACAGCAACAGCAACAACAAGAGCTCTGCAAGTGAAGTGAGCAAAGAGAAAGAGAGGTAGAGAAGGGGTGGTAGAGAGAGGGACACGTATGTATATATAAATAGATCCCAAAGCGACCGGAAGTCACTTTCAGCTAACAACGGAAGTTGCAAACGTCTGCTGCTCACAGTTGTTGCTGTTGCATGTTGTTGTTGTTGTTGCTGCTGCTGCTGTTGCTGCTGCTGTGTTTTATAATCGCTTCTGAGCTGCGTTCATGCGACGCCAGCAAAGGACCACACCGCCAAGTTGCCTCGTCTCTGCCTCGTCTCTGATTTGCCACGACTCGAGTTGCCACGCCACGACTCTGACTCGTTGCTGCTGCTGCTGTTCGTGTGCCCTTAACCGAGTCCTGACTCGGTTTGGTCTGACATCCTGGCTGGCATCCTCTGCCTGGCAGCGTTTCAACATTTTAGTCATTGAGCAGTTGTTAAGCGCGTCGCACGTTAACACGGCCACACAGCAGTAACAATCACAGTCACATCAACAAGAACATCAACAACATCAGCATCACCAACAACAACAACAACAACAACCACAACAACTCCCACCAAACACTTTCAATTGTGATTTTTTTGGCGCGCAAATTGCAAAGGCTTTTTGTGTTATTTTTTTGAGTTTTCTGAATTTTTTTTGGACTTATTTTTTTGAGAGTGTCAAAATGCGTGATCACCCAACGGTGCCAAATGTATTTCGTGTTGCATCCACGCACAGCATCAACAGCATAGGCGTTATTGCCACGCCTCGCAACAACAACGGCAGCCAGCAGCAACAGCAGCAATACAACAAGTGCAACAGCTACGAACAGCAGCAACATCAGCAATTGATCAGCAACAACATGCAGCACAAGAACTATGAACAACAGCAGCAGCAATTGCAGCAACCGCAGCAACCACAGCAACAATTGGCGAGACATCAACTCACAACAAGTGCATCCATCGAGCATTATCATCATCATCAGCAGCAACAGCAATCGCCATATGCAACATTGCCGCGCGGTTGTCAGAAGCGTACACCGCAACAACTGTTGCAGCAGCAGCAATTGTTGCAACAACAGACGGGCGTCATCAGCACAATTTCCGGCAGTATTCCATCCACGGGCTTCAGTGACTTGCAGCTAAATAATCTGCAGCTCAACAACAACAACAACAACAACAACACCAATCGAAGCAACAGCAATGAGCGACAACAACAGCAACAACAACAATTGTCTGGTCTGAGCACCCACAAACAGCAGCGAACTGTGACAATAACAACACCAACAAAATCGACAACAACACGCGAAAAACTTGCAACAGCAGCAGCAACTGTTGCTGACAGTCATCCGGATGTGGAGAACAACAGCAGCAACAGGGCCAACGTCAGCAATATCACTGCCAGCATCAGAGCTGGTTACCTATGGCTATTGACACCTGTTGCAGCCAGGTGAGTGACAAGCGTTTGACGATGCAACAAACGATGAAAGCAAAAGCTTCAACGTTGCCTCAATTGATGCGACGACCTTTTGTAAGCGATTGGCAAGCAGAAAAATATAATACACAAAAGTGTTTTGCATTACTTTGTGGCAATGTAGTACATACTATGACACAGAAAGTAGAATTTTCTGAACGGAACCTTAACAATTTCCAACCGTTTGAGCGCGAATCCAAATTGGACTCCTTTATTAAAATTAAGGATCTGTTCGGAAAAGTAATGATAACATCCACTTCCAAATTTGTTAGACTTTACTATATATAATTTTATTTTATCTTGAACTTTAATCAGTTAAATAAATAAGAATCTTTAAAAAGTTATGAATAATTTTATTAAATAAATTTAAAGAATTAAGAAATTAAGAAAAATTGGAAAATAAAATATTTTGTTTTTAATAAAATAAAATAGATACTTGTAGTAAAACCATGAGTTTGGTGGTTCCAAAAAAAGGTCCGCCAACCAAATAGAAATCTTAATCCATGCTCGAACCTTCGAGCTGAGCGGTCTCCAAGATTTAAGATGTTTGCAGCCCAGACATATATTTTTAATCACTATCAACAACTGAGTCGATAAAGTTTCTCGGTCTCAGAGACTTCAAACCCAAAAGATTTTCGAAGGTTTGGTTACCGGATATCTCACAGTCGAGCAATCAAAAGTAGCGTTGAAGTCAATTTTTATTACTGTTCAAAATTATAGTGCAGTTTTGTTATTTGGTTTTGAAAATGTAATTACTTTTGCATGGTGTGCAGATTTTCCAAGAAGCATGAGAGCTGTTCCCAAGAAAGCTTAATCTCTCTTAAATCGATTTAAACATAACAATTATTCTTATTGTTTGCAGAAACTCAACTAAAGTATGATTTTCTTTAGGGGTAGCAGCAGCAGGAGCAATAGTTTCTACATAAAGTTATCTAGAAGATTATCTTTGCCATTTTTAATAGGAGATCTGCTTTACAAGTTGCCTACTGTTTCTACTGCCAGATATTATACAAAATATCAATGGCTTTTTATTTTAAATGAACTAAGTGTCTAGATTTTTTTCAAAAGAGAAATTCACACAACAGCCTAACACTAAAAGCCTAACGAATAACTTATCCAACTCGCACTCGTTGTCCTGTTTTGGATTCCAGCTTTAGTAGATTTTATTTTTAGTATATTTCTTAATTTTAAAACTATTTTAGTTTATTCTTTTACAAAAAAAATTACAGTGTCAGGGTCTTAAGTCGATCTAGTGGATAACGTATTTGACTCTTCTCCTCATTGAAGTGGATTTATTTTAATATTATGTTTCAAAATTCAAAAAGAACAAAAATGAGAAAAAGTAATGATTAAAAATGGAATACTATTTCTGTAATATTTAGCGGCCTTTTTACTTTGTGAAATTGTGTGTTAGCCGACTCGAGGTCAATTTATTGTCGATATGACAGATATATTAAAATACAACATAAAACAAAAATACTTGCCAAAAGGCAAGGAGCTAGACTTGGTATACAGTTGTTTCAGTAGACGCCAATCTCCCAACTCCTCCTTATCTGGTAGCTTACCCAACGATCCATGTTTGTTCTGTATGTTGTGCTGCTAGAACCTGTTGAAAATTTTAAGGGTGCAACAAAGAAACGACGCATTAAAGTTGAGCTCGATTTTTTGTGTTTTGTTGTAGTTCCCGTAGTTTACGGACAGAGTTTACGAACCATTGGTCTATTGCGATTTCAGTTACAGTTATATATATGTATATATTTTGAAAACTTATTTCCAATTTGATTTTTGTACAGACCAAGTATAAGAGATCTTTCCAAGGGCGTCGGCAGGGATCAGGGGGGTTATGACATAACATTATTTAGCTTCCAAAATCAACATAAATATTATCGGTATAATTTTTTTTAAATGACTGTATGTTGAGTTGCTCAGAGAAAACTAGTACTTGAAAGGAAGGCAGAATTGGAAATGGAGGTTTTAAACCTGTGTTGGCTAAAGTTGTATTGAATCGTTCAGATTACGTTCAATCGAACGACTCTTCAAAGTGAACGACTGAACTAAATCTCTGACTGTCGTTCATTCGAGGCATTTGAGTCTCAATCTCGTGCAATTCATTGTAGTTCATTCGACTCATTTTCCATGTCATGTCCCATTCTCGATCACTATGATTCGATTGCCAAATTGATTATCTCGTTCGATTGACTCTTTCGATATCGACAAATATTAAGCGGTATATTGAACGTTGCCGATGTATTACACTTTTTTTTTGTGCAAATACAAAAATGGCTGTAAATGCTAAAAGAAAGCGGTCCGATGTGTGGAACCATTTCATTCTTACCGTGGACAAAATGCACGGAAAATGCGTTTATTGTAAGTATCAGCAATAAGTATCAGTGGAGGATCAATCAGTAGTTTACAGCGTCAGTTGAAGTATTAATTGGTGGTCACTTAATGCTATCAATTTAATTTTATTTAGTAAAAAAATTTAAAAAAAAGGCTAACAAGTCGTCAGAAAATTGGAAGGTGGAGAAAATAACAGACAAAATAATATGAATAAACAAATTTAAACCAGACATTAAACGGTTATTAGATTAGAGGATACGAATGTATGATGAAGTGTATCAAATGACTCGTTTGAACGATAAGGGACTCAAATGACTACAGTGAACGATAATGAACGAAAGTGAACGAGTTCGAACGAGAACAAACGAAAGACTCAAATGTTATATTAGTTCGTTCAGTAAACAATGAACTAATGAACGAATTCAGTGAATTAAACTAGAAAGTACAACTTTAGTGTTGACCCCCCCCCCTTACTGAAAAGCTGCTTGGATCTTTCATTGTTAAGCTTGCTGGTCTGTAGGAATTTTATTAGCTAACTTCTTTATGGAATTATATTGACCTATTTAAAAAGAATAAAAATAGTTTAATAATTAAAGATGTACATGAAAAACTTATCCAATGTCTGTTTGATTAACAAATTGTTGGACTTTACGAATGTAAATTGTTGTGAAGCCTTTCGAAGGGAAAAACGCCAAAGGGGAATAATCAAAGACTGTTTGCCAAAAGTATGACCAGAAATATGTCAAGAATCCCGCGAGATGGATGTTAGGTTAAAGGGGGGGGAACCAAATTGCGATTGTCATTGTCTTGAGGGCGTGGTCGAGTTGAGTTAAGTTGAGTTGCAAAAACTTTTCCCAAATTAAGCGGACAAATTTTGTTGATCCAAATATTGTAAAATGTGAAATGGAAAATGGATGCGCGTTCCCATAGAAAGTCTAAAGAAAGTTGATGCAGCTCTTCAACAGGAAAGTCTTCACTCCCTCTCTCTTTCACACAGTTAGTGCAAATAGTTTGCGAACAAATTAAGCCCACTTTGCAGTGATTTGTGTCGCTAACACAATTATTTGCCAGGCAGCAGACGAACAACGGGAAAAGAAAAGATGGAGAGCAAAGGAACAGGACGAGGCCAAGGATGTGATGTCTCAGTCTATGTCTATGTCTATGTCTATGTCGACGTCGACGTCGATGTCTGTGCCAGAGAAGAGGACGAAGACGAGTACGAAGACAGCTGATGTTCTTGGGCCTGTCCTATTTAGTTCTCATCCTCAGCTTCATCCCAGTCGTTATCTTTGTTGTTGTTGCCGTTGTTGCCGTTGTTGCTGTGGCCTCTGTCTCCTTGTGTGTTCTGGGCACATGAAACGTGCAAAATACGCGCATCGCGTTCCTCGGCGCCTTCAACGGATGTGCGAAACCTTAAGGACTCAACGCTCGATGCTCGACAAATGTCAAAGAGCGAGACATACACTCACACACAACTCACACACACACACACACATACATACTCTCACGCATACAGTTTCAGTTCACCACATGCATATGGAAAGCTCTACATTGATTTTGCTGCTAGAATTTTTAAGGTTTCCCCTTGCTGATTGAAGGCCGTATGATAAATACTTGGCAAGCACAGTAGTCACTCAATAACTGCAACGTACTTAGTTATGTCTCTCTCTTGTATGCAGTAGACTATTTTGTAAATATTTCCCTTTAACAGATTTAAATTGTAAATATGAAAGAACTCGACGTATATAGTTCTCAAGATCCATTCATTATAATTTAAAATGATTTTATAAATCCTCAGACTGCTACTACCTTGTGTGATTGATCTAAGGTTTACAGAGTATATGAAACCCAATTATAATGACACAATTTTCTCAGACCTTGACAACAACTCACATCGATGTGGTTGTTCAAATTGTTTAGGTGTTTGCTTATGTTTTAAACTGATTTACAGGGTATATAAAATTACTGCATACCCTTGACTTGAACTACATTTCAAATACTTTTAAAATAAAACATAAGAAAGTTCTTTAAACGTTTCACGTTTATTGGGAATGCATTGATACCTGTATGCCATTCAGGATACAGGAAATTCAGGACTCTAGCTTTAATTATTCTCGTTTTATGGAATTTCAAAAAGTTTATTTTCGATTAACGGCTGCGGAAGGAGTCGTGGACGAATTTAAATACAAACTGCTTCTGCTTAGCCCATCGACGAACCAACATACCAAATTTGGTGTGTCTAGCTCTTATAGTCTCTGAGATCTAGGCATTCATACAGACGGACGGACAGACGGACAGATGAACGTGGCCATATCGGATCGGCTGTTGATGCTTTTTAAGAATATATATACATTATGGGGTCTGCCAGACTTCTTTAGACCTGTTACGCACATTTCTTTTGACAAACTTAACAGACCCTTATACTTTTTTAATGTAAAGAGTCTAAAAAGAACATGACAACCATACAAAGAAAGCTTCAATATTCGATTTCAGCTTAAAATTAATCGCTTTTAAATATCCACTTCCATTGTTTGTTAATATATTCGAAACTTTGCCCTACAAATAGTTCTAGTCTAATAATATCGAAAAATCCATGAAAGACAATTATGTTAATAATTTTTATTTATTTTATTGGACTTGAATGTCGCGATCGCGATCCTGGAAATGTTCATAGCATAAATGACATCTAGAGTTGTCGGTAGAATTTTATAGGATAGCAGTTGTCATTAACAACTTTTGCTTGGCACTTTGAGCCTTACAGGGTATTAAAATCCAACATATTACCTACAGCTGCAACTACTTGAACAAGTTCAACTGTTCAGAGTTTATCTCTGCATCAAACTAAAAGCATTTTGAACATAATTGTTGAAGAAAATACTGAAATCCACTTCACATTCAAATTGAATACTACTTAAACCATCCTCGCAGTTTGCACTTTCCAATTCCCAGAACGGCGACATATGAGTATTCATTTGCTATGCACTCAATTACAAAGATTCATGAGTATGAATCATGTAAAAGTCGTAAGTGAATGTCTGTAAAAGCAAGGGAATGCATACAATATTCATATTTATACAATGCCTAGAAATGCAATTAAAGTGATAGGAACAATTTGAGTGCCAATTTTAAAACTTCTTCGGGAGCCATATCAAATCATTTGAGTGCACCTAAGTATAAATGCATCCATGAATGCCTTAAGAGTTTATGTTTGTGGTGTCTAATATTTAGGCTAAGTTTCCTTTACATCCCAATCGAAGTGTCTCTTAGTTCCCGCATCTTCCGTCCATCGACTTTCATCTCATCTGATATTTGTGCGCATTTCTTTTAAGCCAACAATTTGCGAGGCATTTATTTGCATATCAACTGGAAGCCCATTAACTTTTTTTGTTCACCTTCCATTTTGGCATTCGGTTAGCTGCCTTTTATGCCAGCGCTTCTTTTGGCCGCGTTGTCGTATCTCTACACCCTGTGTTTAATACAAGTACTAAGGTATTTACGGTTTGTACAAAACTATGATTTATGAACTTATGAAATATTCAAGTCGAATCTCAAGTTAATTGTTGAGAAAGTGAGTATTATTTTAGTTGAACTTTTAGGCAACTCGTAGAGTTTCAATTTAAGGAAGTTCTTGTTATTTCAATTGCCCCAATAGCCTGACTTCACATTGGATATTTTCACTGGCAGTTTCAATTTAATAATCAAAACTGATATTAACAAAAATAACAAAAAAAAAGAGTCACCCTGTTGATTGTGTAACCTTGTCACTAACAAATTCATCGGTTCAATCCTGACAAGTAAAATCGAATGTGTTTCAAAGGTTGCAGCTCATTATTTGGAATTATTGATATAGATATTATGAACAGCATTAAATTCTCTTTTGGATTTATGTTACATCACAACTCCACTCAACTAAAGCAAATAACAATAAAACACATTATTGTTAAATTTATTTTAACACGAAGCCTTTTTCACAATAGCCAGAAAATAAAGCAAATTGCAACTGGATAGCTAACAAATAAAATTAGAAATTATATTTCGGCGAATTGCTTTTAATTACTTTTCTAACTTCCATAGCAAAATGTTGAACAAATTCAAGCGAAATTTGAAGTGAAAAATAGTTGAGTATTGTTTGAGCTTCATGTACTATAAAAGTTATTCTAATGGAAATTACTTTCAATCATTTACGTAAATACCATAAAAATGTTCTTAAATATAGAGTTTAATTCTATTACAAATTTGTGAAAATATTCAAACGAAATTGCTATATGCTCGGTATATGCTCGTCTATCAATGTAGGCTGTTCAAAACACATATTATTCCCTGCTGCTAACGACACAAACATCAGATATTTTTAATCAGCATTCAGACACAAACACACACGTTGGTATTTCACTTCATTACAAGCGTTGCCAACTGTAAGTCTGTGTGTGTGTGTGTGTGTGTGTGTGTGTGTGTGTGTGTGTGTAAGGATGTGTGTGGGCTGAGAACATGCATAGACTGCAACCAGTGTTGTCCTTTGCTTTCAAAAAAAAAATAAAACACTAAATTACCAATTAAAACCCAACAAACCTTTTTTAAACAAATTTTATTATTTTATCATATTTTCCAAAGTATTAGTCGTAAGAAATAAAATAAATACCAAGTCTTCTTCAATTTACTGGACATTTAAAATGAGTAAAGGAACAATGTTTTAGAATTAAGTAGGCGTACATTTGGTTAATGCAATGACTTAAATTATTCATTCTTATTTATTGTAACCTGTGGGTATATATTAAGTTTGTTAAAAGTATGAAGGAAGTCTGGCAGACCCCATAAAGTACATATACTCTTGATCAGCCTCAACAGTCGAGTCCATATAGCCATGTCCGTCCGTCCGTCCGTCTGTTCGTTTGAACTAAAGGATCTAAGAGATGGTAAGAGATAGAGACTTGTTTTTAAGTATTAATCTAATTTAACTATCTTGCATCCGAGAGCTATAATGGTTTCCTTATTGCATTAGTCGCAATGTATAAATGTAATTATTCTACTCCACATTACCATTCGTATGCTATAAATACATAAATTTATTATCTACTTACTATCAATCTTTATTATTTATAATCTATCTTATCAATTATTTATGCCTTTAAATATTTAATGTATTTAAAAATCAAATTGCTTCTGATTTTTGGATTTTATCTTTTATTATGACAACGGCAGAGAACGTTAATTAATTGTAAGACTAACAATCTGACCAAACATCCTATTATATATCAGCGTAATTATAAATCTCAGTCAGTAAAATACATAGCCACCATGGAAAGGTAATAACACTCCAAAAGATTTTATGCTAAATGTATAAAGTAAACACTTACTGGGTGTATTATGTTTTTATCCACTAGTATACAAAGATACCAAAGAAAAAAAACTAGTGACAAAACCTCCAAAATGGCATTTCTGACTGCAATACACCCACACACACACACACACACACACACATGCAAAGAGTGTATCATTTGGTCTCTTTGCAGCATTTCAGTGGCAATTGTTATCGCCGCATTGGCCGGACCCCAATGGCTTTACACGGAGGAAAAGCTGCCCAATGCCAACTATAATGGCACCGCCAACTTCAATGCCTTGGACGATGGCGCCTACATAACCAAATACACCAAGTCCAGTCTCTGGATATTGTGTACAACGATGTCAGGTGAGTTCAGTTCTGAAATGAAAAGACAAATGTTAGAGAGTCAATGACATTGCGCATACGTCGCACGGTGGCTCACTCACGAGATTCACGTGGTAAAAAATGAAAATCTTAAATGCAATTTTACGGAGAATTGTCCATAGCTCATATATAAGTGTGTTTACTTTGGGCAAATCATTTTGGCGGTAGACCCTATCAAACATAAACAATTTTGAAGTTTTTATAGTAATAAAGTTTTAAAAAAAATTGTTTATTTTTAAGTTGGGTGGGGCGGTTTTAAAACAAATAATATAAATATATTGTTATTTTTTTAATTAATTATTTTAAATAAATTATTTTTGACATAGTTCTTAAACTTTATATAGATATTTATCATAAAGTGCAGGCTAGTTCAGGCAAATGTTTATAAAGAATGTATTCTGTGTTTGTTTCTGCAACAACTTCAAGAGAGATCAGTTGCCAGGAAGTGTAAATGTCGGCAACAAAACTGTACCTAAATATAATATTGACATTTCATTGCATATTTAAATATGTTATTGTAACTCCCGCCAAAAAGTTAGTTATTAATGCTGTACATAACCCTTTTCGGGTTTAGAAAACCCGATTATATAATACCCGATAATTCTCATATTCAAGCAGCAAAATGTTATTGAAAATTCGAGATATATTTCAGATCCTTATGGATTTTTCAAGACAAGAAGATTTGTGAAAAATCGGAATGAACGGCAAAAGGTTTATACAAAAGAAATAGTAAATTTGATGTATATAGGTTATGGACTGAGAAAACAACAATAAGCAAGAACATTAATAGAAAACTCCTATAGCTATTAACTTAAATATAAATAAAATAAACCAAATATGTGATACAAAAGCTTAATTGCTATTAAATTTTGTTTTTTACAGGAGTTTATACGATATTTATGCATGATATGTATCAAATATCTTCTCTATTGTGTATATATGTATTTATTATTTTAATTTATGTATAGAGGAGTATAAAGTACAAGATTTATTTTGGAAATATTTGACAGATGTTGTGATTCCATGCAGACATATCGTATAAACTCCTCTGAACACAATATCCAACTTTGACCACCTGTTGACAAAATGTCTTCTGTCCGACTTTTAAGATCTTGCACTCATATTAAAGCTACGGGAATTACCTATTGAAATTTTCACAATTTCTTATTTGGATTAAAGGATATGACTTTTGCAAAGTAGAATGAGTAAACGAGTCACTGTACGTCGTGTGGTCTGTGTGATTTAATGAGGCAACTAAAAATGTGCAATGACCAAACGTAGTCAATCATCCCTTAGCTAGTTGGCCAATCATCCCTCAGTCAGTCAATCAAGTAAACAAATAAAATGAAGCAACAGCCGCCAATTAAGATCCGACTCGGACACAGATACGAACTCGGACTATGATGACGATGACGATGACGATGACGATGTGGGAGCTCATTTATTTGCATGACACAACTGACAGAGCAGGCAACCGCTTGTTGAACGCTACCCTGTAATCAACATATGTGCAAGAAAAGGGTAGACAACACAGGCAAAAGACAGCAGAGAATGTTATATGAGTTCCTGTGGAACCTTTTAAGAATATATCTACATAAATACTTACATATAGTATAATGTATTCTTCTATTGGCAATCTACTAGTTAGATCTTTATTAAGTTTTCAAATTATTTATAAACTTTTTTACAGGGTCTGATTTAACTCGTTACATTTCGGTTTTGATTTTTTCTACTCCAAACCGAGTTGCTATTTTTTTGTGTGTACAATAATTGAAATGTTTTTTCAGGCCAGGATACGGACACATACAACTGCATCAAAATTGATTACTCTCGGGGTTATCAGCCGGATCCGCACGACTCAACGTCTGCGATACCCTGTAAGTAATGCATACACGATATAAGTAGAGCATCACTTGAAGTGTTTCCCAATTGCAATCTCTTACTCCTACGCACCACCACCCAAACACGTCAATGCCGAGAAATGAATCTATATTTATATGTTCTCCTACGAATTTGACGCTCATGAATCCAACAACGTAATTAGTCGGTTTTATAACAGAACTTTTGCTCATTTTAAATACAATTGTGATGAAAGGGATGAAACGAAGGGGGTGGGGGGGGGGGGGGTGGTATTGCAAATATAGCTTGTTTATCGAAGCCGTTGAGACTTATTTTTATCCTCAATGAGTATTAAGTTACTTAAGAAGTCCATCGCTGCACTGTTGCTTTGGCTTTAGCTTTGGCTTTGGCTTTTGCGTCATTGACCACAATAACAGATAAGCGAAATTCTATAGCTTGTTTTCCCCATTTCGACGGCGCACGCAAGTAGAAAGTGCAATCTGGACTGAAATTTCAGGGACATGCTCATTAAAGCCTGATTCAGTTTTCAATAGACTTCGCTATATGCATTTGTTTTGCATTTGCAAGATAATTAAATGCATTTCGTATTAACAAAGTTCATAGAATTGACGCCTGCAGCAAACTTGATATCAATACAAATTACTTATTTATCTTGGAATTTTCCTAATTGGATTAGGAAAGGCTTAAAATGGGTGGTTTTTTCCTCATCACTTACCTTCTTAACAAACTTATATTAAGGAAGATTGTGTTGTAAGTGAATGTGCAAGTGAATGTGCTAGTGAATATGTGAATGCGAAAATGAATACAAATTCCTGTTTATTATTTTCTATTGTTCTACCTTCACATTGTTTTGCTGTCCTTGCTTTAATCCTTATTATTTGAATTTATATTAAATTTCTATTTTGATTGATTACACTTTGACATTGCAATTTGATAAAGTTTATTGCACGATTTAGAAATATTTCATACATTTTCGGAAGCAAACAAAGTTCAAACTAATATAGAAGTCGCCGCTGGTGACAATTTCATATATTAAATAAATAAAATAGTATAAAACTATTAGTGCGGCTGCTTCTCCTTCATTGCATTGTTTGGCATTTTTCACATTTATATTTTATTTTATATGTGTTTTTGATTTATTTGTTTTCTGTTTTTGCTTTTTGATTCCGAACCTGCAACATGGCCAGAGGGAAAACCACACGACCGACACGCCAAACTTTTGACTTTTGTGTTACTTTCATTGGCAACGGCATCGCCCTCTTGCCTCTTGCCTCCTGGCTCTTGGCTCTTCCCTTGCCACTGCCAAGGAGTCGAAATAACCTCTGCCAACTGTTTATTGCCTTTGACCCTTTGCAGATACGGTTACCAAGGCCTGCCCAATGTTTCTGGCCGCTGGCATTTTTTTGCTCATCAGCTTCATTATCTGTATGATACCCACGTGTTCGAATCGGAACAGTCTATACTATTTCAGTGCTGGAATCATGTTTATCGTTAGCGGTAAGTTGTAGAAAATGACAAAATCTAATGCTAATGAAATATACAAATAATGTGAACTATAATCATATTAATATTGATCATGTTAATGCTAATGGAAATGATAATAATAATAATAATAATGATTGCAATGATAATTAAAGTTACAATGCATGTGTCAATTCTATTTCTAAATTATAATGAAATTAATAATATAAATGATAGTTCAAATACAAATGCAAATACTAATTCTAATGTAAATAATGAAAATTGCAATGATTATTAAATATATAATTCTAATGCAACTAACTAATGCTAATGACAATGCTAATGAGAAAGTTAATGCTGAAGCTAATGCTAAAGTTAATGCTTTAGCTAATGCTAAAACTCATGCTAATGAGAATACCCATGTTAATGCTAATAACATTTTCATTGTCAATGCATATTCCAATATAAATATTTACTTAAGAAAGTTTATGCTAAAGCTAATGCTAAAGTTAATGCTTTAGCTAATGCTAAAACTCATGCTAATGAGAATTCCCATGTTAATGCTAATAACATTTCCATTGTCGATGCATATTCCAACATAAATATTTACTTAAGTTAATGCGACTGCTCTTTAGGTCTAGTTATGCTCATCGGATTGATTGCCTATATATCGATACTAAAAGCTGAGATCGGTTCCAAGCTACGACCTCGTTCTACACTACAGCCAGCGTTCTTTAAGGTGACCTACGGTCAGAGTTTCTTCCTGTTCGTCTTCGGCTTCATTGCGACCGAGTTTGTTGGGGTGCTCAACATCTTTCTCTACATTCACCTGCAGGAGTTCAGTTATTACAGTGTAAGTATGTTAAGGCGGTAAGCTGCTGACTAAGTGGGCGTGTCCACTTCCGCTTTTGTAATTATGCATAACGAGGCAAGCACATGGCACATGACTGAAACCTGAACTGGGAAAAAAGGAAAAAACAGGACTATGACATTCATTCATTTTCGTGTCCACATCCGTTCATCAAGGGAATCATAAAGTCTCAATAAAAATAGATTCAGTGAAATTCTTCAATTGCAGTCGTTACGACAGAATAGAATGTTATTGCGACTCGCACTTGCAATCATCTCTCAGAAAAAGTTCCGCGGAAACGCCTAATGAGTTATCGATTGCATCTAAGTTATATCTAAATAAAAGGAAAGCATACTATATGAAAATAAGCTTCAAACGAAGGAAATGCAATTTGTTATTTTACACTTTTCCTTCCAGCACGGAGTGAAAAATGTCGTTTAAGTATTTGCGATTCTTAAAAACCAAAGAATCTAGCCGCAAGTTAAGCTCTCGATTTAATATAAGTGCGAAATTGCTAAATATAAGTTCGAAACTCGGTTTAAAAATGTTTTTTGACGGGGCGCATACTTACACAGAATAAGTTTGACAAATCCAAACGACTGTAAACAATGATTATTGTTATTAGACCTGTTACTTTAATAATATAACAGGTAAAAGGAAGTCTGGTAGAACCCATAATATATATATATATTCTTAAACAGCATCAATAGCCGAGACGAAATGGCCACGTCCATCTGTCTGTCTGTCCGTCCGCCCGTCTGTATGAGCGCCTAGATTTCAGAAACTGTAAGAGCTAGAGACACCAAACTTGGTATGTTGGTCCGTCAATGGACTAAGCAGAACCAGTTTGTGTTAAAATTTTAACACGACTCCTTCCGTCCTCGAAAATCGAAAAAAAAAATGTTAAAATCCCATATAACTAGAATTATAAAAACTAGAGATCTGAATTATGGCGTAAAGGATGAGCATCAGAGTCGCAATGTATCCTGAAAATTTAATCGTGATTGGATAATAAACTCAGAAGATATTCAAAAAGAATTTGAAGTCCCATATAATGCTCAATTTGAAACGGGAGCCTTGAATTTTTGCACACAGGACAAACATCGGGGTCCTAATGTGTCATTAAAGCTAATTTTAGCGGCGACAAATTTAATTGGGTTTATATAAAAGTATCCAAGCTTGTCGCTATTATGTATTTCCTTTTTGAAGAGTAGGTAAAGACCCTCTCATAGTCGACTTCGACTGTAGCCTTTCCGAGTGGTTTTTTTAATCAAAAAGCCAATGCCCTAAAATACACATTCTTACGTGATCTTTTCAAAATAATATTTCCATTTTCGACATGATTTACAGTTTAAAATATATAAGGATTCTTTGAATGATAAAGATTAAGTTTGAGTAATTTTTTAAAAACTGGACCAAATCAATTTTTATTTGGGCGAGAAAATACTATAAAGCTTTCAAACATAAATTATTTATTTGTTTTATTTTTTTTTTTTTGCTCAAAACTCATTATTATACCCAGTGGGGGTATATTAAGTTTGTTCTAGAAGCTTGAACTTGGTGTTCCAGCACTGGTAATTTTTGCAGGCAGATCAAGGTTATCTTTTTTTTTGGATGCCACGCCCTCTTTGCGCACAAATTAAGTAAAAGTAAAAGTATAAAGCAAGCAGTTTTATAGCTCAAAACCCTCATAACAAGAGCAATATTACAGCTAAAGACTTCACATTTAGCACACATGATAAATATTTTGTGGTCAATGTGTCCGGAAAATGTTATCACGATGCCACGCCCCCCTCGCCTACAAAACGGAAAAGCTTATAACAAGAGCAGTATTACAGTTAGAAACTTCAGATTTGGGACACATGATGAATACGAATTACTAGAGAATTTCATCTGGAGTGAATTTAAGCGGGTTCCTGTAAACCCACAGGGTATATTACGGTCGGGGTCCCGACTGTTCGGCTTGTTAAATTTATTGCTTTTGTGTACGAATTTTTCCCAATATTATTGCGCGTCCTTCTAAAAGAAAGAAAGAAAGAAAACTATAGCTTAAAAACTTATGGTATTCACTTTTGTCGTTTATGCAATTAAATTTGTTTTTAATTTAAGTGTGTTAAAAAATCATTTTCTGCCTTAAATATTATGCTAACTCAGTAGACGCAATTGTTTAAACTTTGCTGTTTTTGTTTAAATTTAAATTTTGTTTAATTTAATTTAAATAACATGTAATATGTAAAAATTATACAAAAGCAAACATTTTGAATACATTTAACTAAAATCTAAAATCAAGCTTATATCAAATTTAACCTTAAGCTGCGTTCACTTTCTTAAAATGGTTCAAATGGTTCATGCTTTTCTGCTATGAAAAGCGTTTCGATGTGCATAAAGATACTCGGTTTACATGATTTGAATTAAGTATACAGTATGCATTTGTCAAGTAACTATCATTTTTAAGTTTATTTGTGCTCAGTAACAGAGTTTAAGCAACTTGTTTCAAATTTTAATTGTAGTTAAATCAAGAATGAACGGCTTATAACAAGTACTTTTTAAAATATAAAATTACTACAACACTTAAATTTTCGGATTTATAATAATATATTTATAATAAGATCAAAATCCTTGTCTTCAGTTTAAGCAAGCGATATGCTAGAGTCAAAGCCGACTATGAGAGACCCTTTAGAATCATAATATTATGTACATATTTATATGTATCTGGTGAGTTAGGTACGGATATCTTGGGAAGCTATAAAGTTGTTCATGCAGGAGCTTGTACGAGTCTCTTGACCGATTTATGATATACTCTTACTGATATACTCGTACTTGTCCGAATTGTACATTTTATACCCTGTGCCCATTAAAAATGGGCAAAAAAGGGTATAATGAATTTAAGTGAATGTATGTAACAGGCAGATGGAAACATCTCCGACCCTATAAAGTATACATATTCTTGATCAGTATCAATAGCCGAGTCGATTGACACCTGTCCGTCTGTCTGTCCGTCTGTCCGTCTGTATAAACGCGTCGATCTAAGCAACTATAAGAGCTAGAGTCTTTAAATTTGGAATGTAGGTTCCTGAATACCAAACGCAGATCAAGTTTATTTTAAATTTTCGATATCTCACCCCCCCCCCCGCATACGTAAATAGAAGAAAACCCTTAAATTGCAAGGTAATTCAGCCTAACATGACTGATAGTTGTACACGCTGAACACTGAATAACTGACGCTGAGCAATTTTCTGCGAGTTTCATAACGATTGACCCATTTATAAAGGAGATATTAAGGAATTTGTTTTATTTCCTCCAACAGTCTAAGAGTTGTCCAGCACTGACAAACTGAATAATTACTATTATTATATTAAAATATATTTGCCATTGCTAAAACGTATGGTTGACAATTCTACGTTTCTATCATAGTATTAAAATAATTCAAATTTTCTGCTTTACAAAACCTATATATATATATATAAACATTTCCTTAAATTTCAAAAATAAATGGTTTGGCACGCAATAAAATAACAGCTGTTTGTAAGATAGAGAATCTTGGGGTGTTGCCAGACTACGTGCAGAGCAATTCCACTATAATTAAAATACTTTTCCCAAAATACAATTATTTTAATAACTGCACGGGGTATCCTACTGTCGCGCCCGCTCGACTGATCGGCTTGTTTTTTTTTTATTTTTTTAATTACTGAACTTTTATTTAGGCACTAGCATACTGTTGCTATGGATCTTATATACCTTATATACTTATATATCTTATACTACTGTAAATAACCGAATTAGATCACATTGAGCCAAAGTATTAATAGGATAGCTTAGCTTGTTAGCTTACTAACAAGAAAATAAGCCACGCCCACCTATTTTAGCTCTATTTTCTATTGGTAATATAAGCTTAGAACTTAGACAGACCAGCAAAACAAATTTTATGTTTCCAGCTCTTATAGTCTCTGAGATCAAGGCGCTCATACTGACAGACATGGCTATATCAGCTCGGCTGTCGATTTTGACCAAGAATATATATACAGTAGACCTGTTACGCACATTTGTTTTAACAAACCTAAAAGCCCCTTATACCTTTTTAAAGTAAAGAATGTCCCTAACAGGGCTAACAGAAGGGTTAATTTGAGTAATTCCTTAGACAGTCCTACTTGATTGCAATTTGAAGTGACAGGATTTTCCCTCGATCTCTTTCTCTAATACTATATCTCTCTTACTCTTCTTTTCCGCTTCCTCCCCTTCGCTATTTCTCTCTCTCTCTTTCTCCTATTTTACAGAGGCTGCCCTGCTTCAGTCTGACGAACATTCATGCAAAGATAAAGGAGGAACAGGAACAAGCTCTCAGCCATTCTTACAAGCGTTACAAGCAACCAGGCGCAGCTGCTGTTTCTGCATCCGAGGAATCGCTGTCGCAATCAATGCAACAGGAACAACAACAACAGCAACGACATCAACAACAGCAGCAACGATTCGATCAGCAGCAGCCGCAGTTGCAGCAACAATTGGCGCTGCGAGCGAGCAATATTCGATTGCATCAGGTGCACGATGCCGGACGTAATGCTCCCTGTCAGACACAGACATTGCCAGGAGGTTACGCCTGTCGCAAGCATCCCAATGCCAATGTAGGTGGCTCCACTTTGAATCTCTACCTGAACAGTGATGTTGATCGACGGTAAGTCAACCCAGAGAGCCAAAGTATTGATTTAACCTAAGCTGAACACTAAAACTAATCTGCCTGCAATGCTGAGAGATCAAGTTCAAGCTTCAAGGAGCGACGGGCAAATCATAGCTTGCTATTCTTCATTGGGGATATAGTATATAAATTCGATATTAATATCAACTGATTAATCCCTTTTGTAGGTTCTTCTTTGAGAAACCGGAAGTGTCCAAGTGCAATCTGCATTCCCGCAGCTTTGCCAAGTCGTTGAATGAGCTGTGCATGGAACCACCGCTGTCTGCACCACCGCCACTTCATGCCACACTGCCACTGCCCGATCCACCTGCCACGTTCGCTGATTTGCCTCAAGAGTTCCCTCTGACACGGTCCGTTTCAACCACAACAGACATCTATCCTCCCTCAATCCAAGTGCGACGCAAGCAGCGACGCAACATGGCCACAAATACCCAGCAAATGCCACGGGAGGAGGACGATGATGACACTGAGGCAAGACTCTGCGGATTGAAGCGTGGTATACGCAAGACTAAAGACGAACTCTTCAATGAGTTTTGCAAGCGTGCTGGAATGCGCGCCAAGCCCAAGAATATCTATTACATTCCAAGCGAGGATTCCGAGGGAACGCCTCCGTCCAAGCTGCCGTTGTCCCAGCAGATACGTCGCACTCTCGAGGGCAGTCGCGAGAGAAACCAAAACTACAACAGCAACAACGGCAACAACAACAGCAACAACGATGATGTAGATGGCGATGATAATGGATTCAAGCAGTTTTCTTCGACTCCTGGTGTTACTTTGGACGGGGATCATCTCTACATTGTGTGCGGTAAGTTAATTTATTGAACTGTAGGGGTATCTACTAGTCGTGTACTCCCTTACATTGGTTGACATTAGTTTCGCTCCTTACAGAGGAAAGTAATATCATTAGAGAATTCCGATACGGTAATAAGGTAACCACTAGTAAAACACGAAGTATACGAACCTACGAATGTGAGTTTGGGTTACACGGTATCTACAAGTCTAGCACGCCCAAGTAATACTTTGTCAGCATCCACCCATTAATGTAATGCATTTACAGTCGAAATAGTGCGAAACCGAATGCTATTCAAAGTAAATTATCTTTAAGACTAGTTATAGGGTGTCTAATAGTCAAGTCAATGTCTTAAGTGTTTTCAATACAACTACTTCTAGCCTTTGCAATGTCATTCAGTGGCGAGAAATAACGTGAAAGCAGATTATGTGTATTTTGTTTACTTTAAAACTGATTACAGGGTATCTACATATGAGTCGACTCAACAGCCTTCATGAAACCGTTTCTAAACGTTGAGTTAGGCTGAAGAAGAGGGTTGCAATTGGTAAGCAAACGAATGCGTGTTAAGTTGCGCTCAAACTAGTTACAGGGTATCTAGTAGTCGAGCACTGTTGAATACAATTGATAACACTTTTCCAAAAGCTCTTGTTGTAGCATTGTGCACAGGGAACATTCTGCAAGCTATATGTTACTTTAGTAGATATTGTTACAGGGTATCTAACAGTCTTATAAGCATATTTGTAGATATAATAGATATCAGATGTAGTTTTGGGGAGAAGTTAGACAAATACGACCGTACCATTGCGCACTAAATCACTTTACAAGTGTTTACAGGGTCTCAACCCGTCGAGCATTGTCGAGTAGAATTAATAACACTGTTTCCTCAACGTCTCGTCATAGCACTGAGCAGTGGGTAACAGTGTGTTGTCGTTTGATTGTTACTTTAAAACCGATTACAGAGCAGCTAAAAATCAAGCATTCTCCTCTTTGCCCCCACAGATCCCGCCCAACTGGTGGTACCACGCCGCAGCTCGATGTGTGTGGAGCCAATCCTCCCCCCGCTGATGCAGATGCCGCCGATGCGGAAGCTCAACTCGAATCTGTCGCTTCACACACCGCAGTCGGAGATCTGGCCGTGGGCGTCGCAGCAGCGTCTGGCATCGGAGCACGGGCAAAGCCGGACACTACCGCGCTGCTTCCTGCGACAGACGGCGGGCAGTCAGGACAGTCTGGGATCGATGCAGAGCGGTTACAGTACCAGTCAGCAGCGTTTTTCACAGTATATGCAGCAACATCAGCAGCAACTTCAGCAACAAAATCGATATCTATCCACGCTGACATTGCCTCTGCCTTTGCCGCCGCCGCCTCCGCCGCGTCCCTTCAACAACGAGGAGCTGCTGTCGAAGGGTGCGTCGCAGTCGGGAGTCCAGTGGCCAGCCGCGATACCATCTTCCCCCTCCAACTACGGCCATGGACAGAGCAGCTTCCATCCGCAGTCTCTCTACGTTCCCGTCTCCAGCAGCGCTGCAGCGGCTTCTGCTGCAGTGCATCCACCCAAGTTCCAGAGAGCCTACGCTTTCGATGATGTCCAGCGACGGGCGAGCTTCGCCGTCAGCGATGCTTTCGATCTGGACGAACTCGAGCGGGAGAGACGACGCTCCCATGCGAGTCTCTTTGGTGGTATTGCCATGCCGCAGCCTCTGTCCCAATCTCAGTCTCAGTCCCAGAACCAATCCCAATCTCAATATCGGGAACCCTACGACGTCATCAATGGCACTGCAGTTTAAGGTGTCACTATTAGTATTGAGGGTAGTTTCTTGCTGAACTAGTTGGTCGCGAAGTCGCAAGCTGATAAACTATCGATAATAAATCGAAAATCGCTCACTTTTATCGTTCAGAGCACAACTATCTATCTATAATCCATAGAGCCATATCTATAACAATTCTGTGAGTAATTTCCACTTCACCTATTCTCTTCTTGTTTGAGACATTCAGCTACATTTGTTTCTGTTATCGATAACAATATATATATATCGATCTTTCATTTTAATTATCATCGACTTTTTACATATCAAAAACCTTTTCTTCCAATCCACAATGGTCCCAAAAGATTTTATTTTGGCATAAATTCAATAAATGCTCCAGACACTTCAAATTTGGTATAGTTGATTGTAGTAACAAATATTAGAGCTGAGATAAGTTTTACTTTTATGTGACCACACCCACTCCCACCGCCCACATAATGTGCGGAAGATACATAGTGATACATTAAAAGTATCGTCTCATACTTTTAAAAGCAAACGTTTTATAAGGAAATCTAAATTTATTTTGAGTTTATTATAAAAAGGAGGACTCTCTCATGCCCATTATCAATCGAGCTCCAGCCTCCTTATTATGTTTTATTCTATTTGGGGTGTCTACTTATCAAAATTTTGTTTATATTAAAAAAATATTTTCAAAAAATTTTCGATTTTAAGCCGCTGTGGGACCATTGTGCATTCTTAACATTCGACAACTATTTCTGACTTCTACACAACTTACATTTAATCAAAAAGGTATAGGTGTATTACTGAAAACACTATAGACGTCCATATATTTATAGATATCTGATAACTCAGTGTGGGTTTAAGAAATATTCTTCAAGTGTATCCTCTTATATTGAGGTTTCAATTTAAATTAACATAAACTGAACATCTACATGTTAAATACAAAATAGTCCTATAGATAAAATAATATATCGATCACTCAATTCTATTGCCATCGACTCAACTCCATATCCAAATTCCAGTTTATCTCTCGCACATCAGATCATGCCTGTTCTCATCTTAACTTTTTCGACAACTTTCGATTTCTGATTTCGAAGTCATTCAAACAGCTTAGAATAATATACGTATATGTGTGATTAAAATATTATCGAATATGTTATAGATGTCCATATATAACTAGATATATGCATAATTCAGTGTCCGTTTGCAAATTTACATAAGAAAATTCTTCAAGTGTATTATCTTATACTACTGTGGTTTCATGTTAATTCAACATAAACTGAACTTCTAAATGTTAAAAAAGATATTTATGATATCGACTCAATTTCGTAAAATATTTCTAAATAACTTTCTCACCTTAACTTTCTCCATTAATTATCGACAATTCCCGATTACTGATTTCTAAGTCATATACCTATCTTAGAATAATATATTTATATGTGTGTTTTTAATAATAACAAATATGTTATATATGTCCACATAATACAATACATTTCAGTGTCGGTTTACGATATTTACCTTAGAACATTCTATATTAACGTTCATATAGACGTATATATATAGATAACTGTATAATTCAGTGTCGGTTCTCGAATTTATATGAGAAAACTCTTTAAGTGCATTCACTTATATTGAGGTTCCAATTAAATTAAACTTATACTGAAGCTCTAAATGTAAAATAAAATATGTCTGCTAACGATATAGTGATATATCGATCATTTAACTTTATTGCCACCGAAATTGTCAATTCTATAACAAATTTCCAGATAAACTCTCCCACATCAGATCCTGCCTGTTCTCATCTTTAATTATGCTATAATTTTTCGACAAATTTCCATAGCTCAAAACAAGTCACATTTGTAAGAATAATATATGTATATGTGTGTTTTAAATATTATCGAATATGTTATAGATGTCCATATAAAGATACCTGAATAATTCAGTGTCAGATTATATAAATATATGTCGTTTTACGAATTTACATGAGAAAACTCTTCAAGTGCATGCACTACAAGAAAGCTCAAGTGTATCCACTTATATTGAGGTTTCAATTCAATATAATATAAACGGAACTGAACAAAATGCCAAATAAGATATGTATCCTATCGATAAAGTGATATATCGATCAATCAACTTTATTGTCATTGACTCATTTCCATAACAAATTTCTAGTTTATCTTTCTCACATACGATCCTTAATAATTTCATATTTAGATTTTCGACAACTTTCGACTAATGATTTCTAAATTATTCATATATCTTAGAATAATATATGTATATGTGTGATTTTAATATTATCAAATATGTTATAGATGTCTATATAATGATATCTGTATAATTCACTATCAGATTATATAGATATTTGTATAATTCAGTATCAGTGTTCGAATTTACATAAGAAAACTCTTCAAGTGTATCCACTATAAGAAAACTCTTCATGTGTATCCACGTATATCGAGGTTTCAATTCTATACAACATAAACTGAACTTCAAAATGTTAAATACGATATTTATGCCACCGATAAAGTGATATATCGATCATTCAACTTTATTGCCATTGACTCATTTCCAAGACAGATTTCTAGTTTATCTCTCTCACATCAGATCCTGGATATTCTCATCTTAACTTTTTCAACAACTATTGATCACTGTTTTCTAAGTCATTCCTATATCTTAGAATAATATACGTATATGTGTGATTACAATATTATCGAATGTGTTATAGACGTCCATATTTAGATATCTGTATAATTCAGTGTTGGTTTACGAATTTACATAAGAAAACTCTTCAAGTGTATCCACTTATATTGAGGTTTCAATTCAATTTAACATAAACTGAACTTCTAAATGTTAAATAAGATATTTATGCAACCGATAAAGTGATTATCGTTTATTAATCTTTATTACCATAAACTCATTTCGAAACCTGATTTCTAGTTTATTTCTTGCACATCAAATCCTACACATTCTTATTTTAACTTTTACAATACATTTTTGACACCTTTCGATAACTAATTTTTTAATATATGTCACATTTCTTAGAATAATATATGTATATGCATATGTGATTAAAATATTATCGAATATGTTATAGACGTCCATATATAGATATCTGTATAATTCAGTGTCGGTTTACGAATTTACATAAGAACATGTATCCTCTTATATTGAGGTTTCAATTATATATAAATGGATGTTACATATAAATGTTATATAAGATATCAGAATAGCAATGCATATTTGTGTATTTGCTGGATTTACCCGGCATTACCCGTGCTTTCCACCAGTTTTCCGCCTATTGCGATGGATTTTCCAAAACTGGTGAAGCAATCAACGATTACTTTTCATGTTGAGCATATCAAATAAGTATGAGGTCAATCAGACAGACTTTTAATAATTTCACATCTACTATTAAATTCTATGTTTACTTTCCATCTAAGGGAGCTTTTTATATCGAAATCTTTCAAACGTGTGTCGATTTTTTTTGGCTAGGCTTTGGAAAGTGAGTTTGAGACCGATTTGAAATAATTTATACTTTATCATTTCCATCTTTAACCAAAAATTTCCCACCCAAGGGGGTTAACTTTGTGAAATATTTTTTGAATAATTTGTACACAGGTCTTTGAATGTGACTTTAAGGTCGATCAGGTAAGCAACGGAAAATTTAAATACAACAATTTTCTGCCAATTTATTTCCTCCAAAATAGCATACAGTTTCCCCCGAAACATACAGGACACCTGGTTTTCAAATGGATCAAAAACCAATCGAATTAACGTCAAAAATGCTGAATACCCCAGTTTACCCGCCCTTTTTACCACACTTGAGGGTGATCTTTTGCAAAGTCTTGTCTAAGTTCTCTCACATTAAGTGAAAACTAGTATTAAAATGCAGTAATCCAGCTATTTGGGGCTTGGCCTGCGCGTTAAATGTCAATCACTAAGAGTTCTCTATACAAAGATATATAGTTTGATTAGCATCGAACTACCCTAACATATCTATTATGTAGGAACTATATAACTATATTAGAATTAAATATAGTATACGAAATGCGAAAGATGTAGATTAAGATACTGTGGTTATTGTAGATGTTTGATGTTATTGCCTGTGAGCATTTTGATTAGCCATAGGTTAAGATCTTGATGAATACTACAGTCGAGCTTCACTATAACGATCCGACAATTGCTCTAGATGTTGATATTGATGTACTATATATGTATGCACTCGATTATCCTATAGGGAGGCTCTACTGTACTACTACTAGTTAAACCAATAAAAATATGTTTCTAAATGTACGTACGAGTGTGTTATCAATCTTTATTGGATGGGTGGACGTTGCGGGACAAGGCTGAGAAAACTTAAGCTGGAGTTGTAGTTGATCAAGTGTTGTTCGATCACTTTGCTGGACAGGACCGCAGAACACAGTTCATCATCCTGTGATCCTGGCCAGCAAAGTAAGCGTCGCATCAGGTGGAATCTCTCTCCTACATATTCATGCGTTTCCAGAATTCCTGGCTGGGTGACAATGCCGGACTGGAGCTTACAAGTGACGCTGTGCCGGAAGACGATTGGCTCAACAGCTGAAGAGGATTGTGATTATGGCTTAAGCTACTCGTCAGACTGCTTGTGTTGGTCGTGGTATTGCCCATGTCGCCCAAGGCGTCCAGCAGTCCCAACAGCTTTGGGGCCGGAGCAACTGCATCCGTTAGGCTGCTAGGCGCAGTGTGTGGTCGATCTGCAGGCAAAAAGCTGGCATTCACTTTATTTATGGGCGCACTCCAAGGTCGTCTGGCTCGCAATCCCGCCGCAGTCTGCTCTTCCGTCTGATTGCCAAACAGCAGCTGCATCTTGGCCATGGAACGTTGCAGTTTGCGACTCGCCGGTGGCGTCTTCATTTCCTCCTCCAACGGGGAGTGCGTTTCGCTACTCAAGGCCTCCAGTTGCAACTGCGACTCGGCTGCCAGAAGCTGCAAGCTAGCTGGCTTGGAAACACGCGCCAGTGTCGCCTCCACGCGACTCAGCAGCTCTTGGGTCTCGTCCTGAACCTGGTCGACCAGCAGCCTGTTAGTTGTACTAACAATTGCCGCAGGACTTGTGGCATGCAACTCCGCCATCAACTTGTGCCTGGCCACAGCAATTGCATTTGTGAACTGATAACTTTCCGGTTCTAAGTCGGAGCCACTGCAGATGGGGGAGACAATGGGAGCGGCTGGAGCGGGAACTGGAGCAGATACCGAAGCTGGAGCTGGTGGCAATGCTGCTGTCATCTGTGGCGCCTCCTCGTTTCGTATACGAAGCTGCCACTCCCGAAAGCTGTCCAGTGTGCGTTGGAACTGATGATGTTCCCCTGCACAGCTGGCACTGATGTTGAGCTTCTCCTTTTGAGCACGCGCCCGCTCCAAATAGCCGAGAAAACTCTGCTCCAACAGATCACTTTCCTGCTCCAGCTGTAGCATGCGATTTCTGCGGTGGGAAGTGCGTGATTAGTACAGATTGATGGCAAGAACTCGGCCTACAATGCACTCACTTGGCACTGAGCAAGGCTTCGTTGAAGCTGGGCGCAGATTGAGCTCGTGCGTCTGCCAGAATTAGGCCAGGCGGCAGCTGTGTATTGATCGCTGCATGCAGCTTGAGGGGTCTGCCGGGGCAATCCTCCGACGGAGCAGTGTCCGCAGCCAAAGGTAGTAGGAATTGTGTAAACAGCGTTGGAAGATGAGCTGAACCAGCAATTGGCAGAGTACATTGAAGAGCACCCATTACAGGAGCTGACAGAGATCCCGAAAGACGACTCGTTAAATCAACTGCAACAGAAGCCGGCGATGTCGAAGACAGACCTGTAAGAGGAGTCAACGGATGAGCTGGAACAGCAGCTGATAGAGTAAGCGGATGAGCACCTGGAACACAAGTCGTAGCAGTTGCTGCAGTCGACAAAGTTCCTTGAAGTTGAGCAGACGCAGAAGTCGTAGGGTAAACTGGAGCAAAAGTCGACAAAGGAGCCTGTGGATGACCTGTAGCAGAAGTTGCAATCGATGCCGGCAGATGAGCTAGAGCAGGGGACGAAGAAGACCTAGCTGTCGAAAAAGTTCCTTCAAGTGGACATGAAACAGGAGCTGGAACAGAAGTCGTAGGGTGAACTAGAGCAGCAGTCGGAAAAGGTCCCTGAGGGTGGCTTGGAGCAGAAGTCGCAATCGTTACCGGCAGATGAGCTAGAGCAGGGGACGAAGAACTAGCAGTTGAAAAAGTCCCTTTAAGAGGACCTAGAACGGGAGCTGGAACAGAAGTCGTAGAGTGAACAGGAGCAGATGTCGGTACAGGGTCATGAGGATGACCTGGAGCAGAAGTCGCAAGAGTAGTCGGAAGCGGGATTGGAGCAGAAGCTGAAAGTGGTCCCGGAGGAAGACTTGGAATATGAATTACAGCAGGGGACGAAGCAAAACTAGCAGTCGGAAAAGTCCCCTCAAGTGGACCGGGAACAGGAGCTGGAACAGATGTCGAAAGATGACCTGAAGCAGCTGTAGATACAGAAGTCGCAAGACGATTCGGTAATGGAGCTGTTGTTGACCCTGCGACTGGCGGCGATTTGGAGACGGAACTGGCACTGGCGGGGGTAACATTACAGCCCGCATCCTTCCAAACCGGCTCGATATGCGCTGCCTGCTGGGCGGCCTGTTCCGTTTGCTGGATCTTCTCGGCCAGCAGCTGATGATGTGCCTCATAGTGTTCCAGCAGGCGAAAGATCTTGTGCACCAAACCACGTGCCTCCATCGATTGCGAGTCGCGTTCCACATGGCGGCACAAAGACTGCAAAGGGGGAACGGGTTAAGAAGTTATTTGGAATGAGGATGGAAATCAGATGTACGCACGCGCCAGGAACTCTGTCTGCTGCTAAGACGCATCAGCTCCGCATGGTGACGCAGCTTCACATCGAAGAGCTCGTCCAGACGCTTCTTCTGCAGCTCCAACGCCTTGTTCAGCGAGAGTTCTACTCGCTCCAGGAAGATCTGACCGCTTTTGCTGTGAAGCATCTCATAGATCCATTGTTCGTAGCTACGGACCAAAAGTACTGGCTCCTGTGCAGCTGTCGTCTGACTGGCCGCATGTCTCCAGACCTGCAGTTGACGCTCCATGCTAGTCGTTTTGTGCCGCTGCCGAGTGCCGGCAGTTTGACAGCCGACGGTTCGCCAACTGGGAGGAGGACGCTGGGTAGACATTGCTGTTTGGCTTGCAAAGTCCTTCAGCTGTCGCTGTTCCTGTTGTCGCTGTTCCTGCTGTCGCTGTTGTTGCTGTTCCTGCTGTCGCTGTTCCTGCTGTCGCTGTTCCTGCTGTCGCTGTTCCTGCTGTCGCTGTTCCTGCTGTCGCTTCTCTTGCTCCTGCTGCCTACTTTGCTGCAGTTCCTCCTGCTGCTTTTGCTTCAGCTCCTTCTCCATGGACTGCATGCCCTCCTGTATGCCCATAAAATGGCCATGGGAGAAACCCTCGCGATAACCCAGCTTGAATCCCTTGTGCCTGCCCACAGCATACTCTTGTTCCATGGCCAGATTGAGAACATTGCTCAGCGTGTGTATGCAGCCCGCGAGTTCACCCACCAGCGCCTCCATCCTTTCCAGTGTCGCGTACACACACTCCTGTGGTTGCCGCATCTGCTGCTGCAGCTGCGACAACACCTGCTGCACCACCGCTAAACTGGCCACCTGCTCCGCATGCAGATGCGGCATCTTTGGCACCGACGCCGACTCCGCTGGTAGCTGGATGGGACCGGCGGGTGATATCACCGTATTACCTTCCTGCTGCTTCTCCTGCTTCTCCCGCCGGTCTCCCTCCGGCAGCGGCAAGGCCGTTGTTCCCGGCTCCAATGTTTGTCCTCCGTCGAGCAGACGCTGCCGCTCGAGAAGCTCCTGCTGCAACAGTTGCTCGAATGCCGACTGCGAGATGATCTCGACGGGAGGAGCGCAGGATTTGCATAGACGACGCATATGGTGCATGAGTTGTCCCAGTTGCTGATCCACGCCGTTGAGAGATTGGGAGACGCGGGGCCCAATGAAGGTGCGTCCATCGGCGGCAACAATGAGCTCCTCCGCCAGATAGAGCTTGCTGGTGTCCACATCCGGACGACTCGGGAGACAATCCGCTGGATGAGTTTGCGTCGCTTCCGTGCGATTTGAAGTGCTCCAGCCCCGCGTTGGAGCTACCAGCACCTTGAAGAAGCCCAGCAGCAGTGACACCTGTTCTTCGTCATAGACACGCTCCACTGTCTGTCCGCATTGCAGCTGGAGTTCGTTGTGCTCGCCCAGAATCGCCTGGATCACCTGCTGCAGTTCCTCCTGGTTGAAGCGAAACGCCTTGCGACCCTCAAAATCTGGCAACGTGTGACGATGTGACATCTCGCTGCAGAAGACAGACAGGGTGTAATGACAGTTCTGAACGTAGAGGAACTCGGCGACGAGCGTGTGCAGGGCCAGCGTCATGGGGGAAAGCGGGAGGACTAGATCATTCGCCTGTTTCCGCTGATCGTTCAGCGTGGCAGAGGCCGACGCCTTGCGCAGCAGCTGACCTGGAAGGCAAGATAAAGATAAGCGATAACACAATAAGGGAAGGTCATCTTAGCCACGTCAAATAATTTGTACCATCTTTGACAGATCTTTCCTATGGCAACTATATTATATAGTAGTCGAATTTAATCACGATGTGCAATGGAATACCAGGACAGAGAAGATATCTCATAAAACAAAACAAAGCTATATAATAAAGGTGAGTTTTCGACCGATCACCCTTAGAGCAGCTAAATGATATATGTAGTAGTCTGATTCTAACCGGATTTTGTCAGAATGTATAAGACAACACCAAATACACAATTTGTAAGTTCGGTTTAGAAATCTTAAGAGACACAAAGATGAGAATGACAGCTATATGATATAGCAATCCAAATTTTGTCACAGTGTAGAAGACAAGTATACAATACGTAAATGATGTCGAGATATCTGAAAGAACTTAATATATCTCCATACTTATTCTTAAATTTTATATGATATAGTGATCCAATTTAAACTTAATTTGTTCAGGATGTAAAGGACATGAACAAAAGCAAGATTTTAAAAATCGTCGTTTGTCATACGTAATTATGATTTTCGACAGATCAAGTTTCATCAATACAGCTTTAAAACTGAGAAACAAGTTGGATTGGACACATACTCAGCTCTTGGTCCTCAACAAGAATATACTACATACATATACTATAACAGCGATTGGTCCAAACAAACAGAAAAGTTTTTGATCTTAGCTCGATGACGTCAACAAAATCTTAAAAATATCTTTGGAATGGATAGTCTGATTTGGGTGAATGAAATATCATTCGGCGCGTATTCTATGGGACTTTATGATCCAACCGAAGCAGAAAATTTACAAAGATATACAATTGTCTATATCTCGACAAATATTTGATCAATTCGAGATATTAGAATGTAATATTAAAATTACAGCAACTACGTTTTCAAACCATATATTATTTATTGCGATCGGCAATAATTGAATAAGATGTGAAAAGATCTACCAGGTATCAGAAATAAATAAACATTATGTATTATTAACTACATATGCGACTAAATCGGTTATAAATCAAGAGATTGTCGAATCGCCAATGCTTGTGTCCATGACTGTAGCTAGTGGCCAGCACACCAGCAAACTTCACTTCGTGTGTGAGTTTTTGGGGTCTGCTTTCGTCACTAGCTGGATATAACAACCAGTGATAACAGCCCAGCAAGGGTATACGACAAGGGAAAGAGCGTCGTAGACTTAGTCGACTCACCTAGCGAAGTGCTGTTAAAGCTGTTGATCAGATCCATGCGCACTTGCGCCTGCACCTTCCCCTCGATGCCCTCCTGCGCCATCCACTGTCTGAATTCCCGCTCGAAGTCCTGTTGCGACAGTTGCGCCAAGTGCTCCAACTGCAGACGCAGCTGCGCCGACTCTTCTTCATTCGAGCTACTTTTTGTAGTTGTAGTATTTGTTGTCCCTGTCCCTTTTATTGTTGTTGCTTTGCCAACAGTTGCACTTTTGCTTGCCCTTACCGTTATTTGCTGTCGCTCTTTGCTAGGCATTCGTGCTGTTCTCGGTCGCGTTCGTGACGACGTCATCGTGGTCGACGTCGGCGTCGGCGTCGACTTCCTTTTCAGCTGCGCTTGCGTTTCTCTTTCTTTTCTCGCTGCCTCATGCTTTCTCTCTCGCTCGCATTGCGTTTGCGGCTGTCGCAGCCATATTGACTCTTCTTCTTTGCTGCGCTGCTTGGCCATCGTTGCAGTGCGATTGCTGGCAGCACTTGTGCCGACGCCAGCGCCAGCAGCAGCAGCAGTTGGCCTTTGTTTTGTTTTCATTTCGTTTCGTTTTCGATTTTTTGAACACTTGCAATTTGGTGCGCATCGGTTTTGGATTCAGTTACAGTTACAGCTAGAGCTTCACAGATATCCGCTATTGCTTCAATCACAATAATTTTCGTATTTAATTGTGCACATTTTTTGTTTTTTCCTTTTTGTTGTTTTTGTTATTATTTGTTGTTTGTTGTTGATGTTGCCGGCACGGCCGCCGTTTGGTAAATAAGTTTCCGACGCCGCATCTGCAGCGGACTGCAGTCACAACCACCATTAAGGCACCAGCTGACAGCTGAGACAGCGCTGCCTGCGTCGCAGGACACGACGGTGGCGGCAGCGGCAGCGGGCGGTCAAGTGGAACGTTGCAACACAATTTAACTATTTTCCATTGCCAGTTCATGGCAAATATTTTATGGAATCTTAGGTGTAACTTTAAACACGCACACCACGTATACATACATATGTATTTAATTCACATTAATATACACATTTCAATTCTCTAGCAATGAGTCGTTTTCTTTGCGACGAAAATTGTACGATGAGCAATTTTAAATTGTTAAAATCAGCGCAAAGTAGAGCTGCAAAAATATCGATGGCGCTATCGATATATTGAATTGTATGCTTTTGGCAAATGTACACTATCGATAGTGTTCCGCAACATAATGGCTTAAAATCGCTTTAAATAAACCGCTTTTATAATAAACACTTTTAAATATGCTATAACGCGAAAGGTGATTTATTGCTTTGAAATACATTTCAGAATCAGCTGATTCTAATGTACAACTGCTGTTTGCAATTATGCCACATATTCAATAAATCCACAATAATAACACAAGAGGTGACACTTAAAAACTCCTAAAATCGTGTTTTGATAAAAACAGGTTAAGCTGAAATTAGGGTATTCTGTAGTCGTGCATTCTCTAGAGCGCGTTACAATAAAGCAAGCTGAACTTGACTGCATTGGTAATGAATGATGAAAGTAAGAAACTAAATATGTATGTAAAACAGTATTTAAATTTTGCATTAGCCTTTGCTGCGGGCAAACATGTTAACAGCTTGCTCTCGTATGTATTATCTAAAGCGCAATGACGAACAAGCCGTTAAGTCAAGCGCGCGCGACAGTAAGAAACCCTGTGCAAGTCTTCAATGAAAAGTATTGTTAAATTGCTTATAAAATATTATGACAGTGCTGGAAAATATGATTACATGAATTATGAAATACTTGATTTAGAACACACATTGTTAAGTTAAGATAGGGTTATATTAACAAACATGTGTGTAAGTAATCGCCATTATTATTTTATATATTCGAAATGTTTCCAGCCTAACAGTGAAGACGACCTGCTACGTTAACCAAACTGTGGTATTAGGATTATGCATATTTTAATGTTTTTCCGCCAAAATTTTAAGCCTTCTCGATATTATAGTTATCGTTGAACAATCGATTAGTTAAGTCGATATCAATGCTGTTTAAAAAAGTTGAATATCGTGCGGTCATAAGATTTTTTTTTTGAAGGGCCATACACCCACACAAATCAAAAACCGAGATGAACACCGTCTATGTGGAGTTTTTCCCATGATTTGCCATTGTAAAGCTTTGGGCTGCTGAATTTAGGTGTGGACGTACGAGACAAGAAGATGCGGCACGTCCGGGACGACCAAAAACTGTGACCACTGACGAAAACATCGCCAAAATTTACAAAAACGTTCTGTACGATCGCCGAATAAAAGTAAGAGAGATAGCTGTGATCACCAAGATCTCCAAAAAACCGCCTTTGCCACATTTAAACAACGAATTGTACATGAGAAAGCTCTCGGCGCGTTGGGTGTCTCATTTGTTCATTTTTGATTAACTATAGCAAGTCTCTCTTGGCGATGTTTATGCGTAATAAATCGGAGTTTTGATGCCGACTTATAACTGTGGATAAAACATGACTACACCACTATACTCTAGAAAGAAATTCCCAATCAAAACAGTGGATTGCAAAGGGGTATCCGCCACTAAAAAAACGAAAAGTGTTATTTCGGCTGGAAAAGTGATGGTGATAGGTTTTTTTTTTGGATAGTCGAGTAGTTATATACACCGATTTTCTGAAGAAAGGAAAAACAATCACAGGAGGCCACAATGCATCACTTTTGGATAAGCTAATGACAAAAAGTGCAGATAAACAGATACAGATACCCCATTTTGCAAAAGAAAACAAGCTGAACAGTCGGGACCCCGACCGTCATATACCCTGTTGCAGTACAGGGCCCCGCTCAAATTCGCTACCGATGAAATATGTATATTTGAATAAACACGTTTCTTCTGAGTTTAGTATCCAATAGTACTGCAATTTGCAGCACACATTGAGACTAGTATACTTATCATGTGTGCCAAATCTCTAGCTATTGTTATCAGCTTTTTGCGATGAATTTTTCTGGACACTTTAAGGCCAAGTTACTGATCATGTTTGTCAAATCTCAAGTCTCTAGCTTTAAAATTGCTTATGTTATGCCGATTTGTCTAGTGGTAAAACGTACGGGGCTTGGTATCGACAGTTTAAAATAATCTTGATCTGCCTGCAAATATAAGAAGTGCTGGGAGATCAAGTGCAAGCTTCTATCCTCTTACCATCTCTGAGATTCTTTCAGGATCAGATTATCATATGCTTTCCCGCTTGCGCAAATAGGAAATTGCTCAGGGTTTGTTATACTTCAAGTATCTGTTAAGTTAAGCTATTGTTATATTATAATTAGAGGCTGTGATAGTTCTTTTTCGATTTGCTTGGTCTGCGAGTGAGATGTTGAAATTTTAATATAAACTTGAGCTGCGTATGGTATTCATGAAACTACATTACAAATTTCAAGTCCCTAGCTCTTATAGTTGCTGAGATTGATGCATTCATACAGACGGACAGTTGTCGACTCGGCTACTCTAGAGTAAGTTTTGTGTAAGCCGAGCTTGAAATCTGTATCTTTTTTTGTCGATTGGCAGGACCACATTTCGCTTTTTATAATCTTAGTATACCCTTTGTACCTCTTGAGCACAGGGTTTAAGAACACAATGACATTCAGAGCTGATTAAACATTATTATATGTATTTACATCAATATGTATTCATATAACAATATATATATTTATATAATAACAGAAACCGTTCATCAAGTTATCTCTATGTATCGGAAAATGCCCGCTTATTTGTAGCTTTTGCCAACACGTCCACGTCCACGTTGACCGCCTTTACGGATTGTTCCCCCTGCGGTTGTTTCATCTGGATCTGCGCCACGCACTACGTTCTTAAACTTGCGTGAGTTCATGGCACGTTTACTAAAAAAAATTAAAATTATATTAATCGTTTTACCTTTTTTTAGATAAAGTAGACTAACCGTTTGTTAAGCGTATTTCGTGTGAGCGGTATATATGCATAGGGATCGAGTTTACTGCGCTGTTTTATGTCGCCTTTGGCTTTTTTGTTGGTATTACTACCGCCTCCATAACCAGATTTAACGGACATGGCATCACTGGACTTCTGGCCAAGTTGACGATGTATACCCCTTTGTGTGCTAGCGCCAGTCTTGCCCGAGAGCATACTTAGTGCATCGGTGGCCTTGCGCTTGGCACTAGGTGCTTGCTTTATTTCTTCCTCATCACTGGAGTCATCTTCCATGCCACGCTTTGGATTGCTGTCACTATCGCTGTCTGAATTATTATTATCATCATCATCATCTTTATTGCCTTGGCCACGCATCGCCTTGTCCGTGATGATGAGGCGTCCGTCATCTGCAGTCTTGAACCCGCCATTGGCCAGTTGTGGTTTGGCCTCCTTGATAGGGGCTGCTGTTGCTGCTGCAGAGCGGCTTGCTGTGAAGAATAATCTAGTTAGGAAAGGAAAAGACTTGCAAATAAAAAAGATAGCTTACTCAGAACATTGCCAACGGATTTGAGATCTGCCAGATCGACAATCTCGTCAGCATCTTCGCGAATGTAGGTGCTGCGCGGCTGCTTCTTGGACTTAGACTTGAGTTTCGACACGCCCACACTCTTAGTGGCGTCACCATCCTCTGTATCCATATCTTCGGTAATGTCTGAGTCTGAATCAGCTAAAATATCATCGATTCTGCAAAATGGGGATTAAAATTTAGATTGAATAATATCCTATCTTGTCTAATTCACTTCTAGCATACGTGTAGCTCTTTTGCTCCAAATTATCCACCAGTTCCTCATCAGAGTTTTCATCGGCCTGCGCATCTTCACTTTGCTTTTTGCGCGTATCACGTCGCATTTGCTTACGTATCTTTTTCAGCCGGCGATGGGTTACCTCGTCGTCGCCAGGCACAAATCGTGCGAGTTCTTGCGAATTGAATCGCTTGCAAAGCTTTTTGAGGAAATAACCAATCTGTATGCGACAATAACGCTTTGTATCCTTTGTCATGGCCGACAGGGAGCGCATCTATAATATAAACGAAAAGTTTGAGACTTATATGGTTATCATATTAATATAACACTTACAATTGTCTCCAGATGGTTGGCCACCAGCGGTATGGGCATCACTCTGATGAATGTGATAAGAAAAGCGACAGCTGCCTCCGTCTGATGCCGTGATTTCTGCACCACAAAGACAGAAACATGCTGCAGCACAAATTCCAAAGTGCTAACAGTTAGATGTTGGCCCTGATACTGCAGAACCGCACGAAAAACGAGAATGGTATTGGTAATTAACGATTCGTCGCCAGTAAAGCCAGCAGTCAAGATGTCGACAAACTCATTGATCTTGTCTGCCTCTTGATATAGATTAATAATAATTTTAATCAGCTGCTCAGCCACCGGCTCCTTGCGCGTCGAGAACTCTTTGTAATTGAGCACTGCCTCCGGAATAGTTTTCATAACCAGCTGATCGTTGTAGGTAAGATTAGTCCGGCAATCCAGCAACGATTTAAGACAGCTGCGTAAGAAAATGTAAATTTCAGATATGAATAAAGATATGTCTAGTCATTGTTGGGAAATAAAAATCACTTACTGCAAACGTGACGCCCGACAGACGCTACAGGTGGTGCTAAAGGCCTCCAGAAGTATCTGCTGTAGCATAATACAGTTTTTGCGTGTGAATTTTTGGCATGAGGCCTTGTCGGAGGTCATCAGCTCACGTAGTAACCTAATGGGCGGCAAATAGTAATATATATATATAGAAAACTATAAAGAAATATAAAGTTATTGCTTACTCGTAGGTTTTGCGCTGTTGTTTCTTCAACTTCTGATCATCTCGGGACACTAACTTGGACTTATCGTTGCGTAGAACGGGCGCCATATACTTCTCGAAGTAGGCCTCAATACCTTGACACTTTTGCACGCACACAATGGCCGCATTAATATCAAAGTATGCGTCGTATTCAAAGCTCGCCACTGCGCTGGCAGCCAACAGTCCCTGAGCTGTTCCAAAGAGCTGGGCTTGTACGTCGGCGGGAGTACGGGAGATATACATTCGTATGACATCCAAAACACGCTTGCGCTGATCTGCCTCATAGGTATTTGTTGGCTTTTGTGTGTATATGTTGAACAAGCGCGGCAGAAAATTGCGTGCATATTGGCCAATAGACGCATGGCATTCGGGACTCTGGCTGTCGTTCAACAACTCCATTAGACCGTCATAGATGGCCGCACGAAACTCTGAATTGTTGTCCAGGACCTCGCCCAGGGTAGGCGCCAGTTTTCGCAAATATTCGGGATCTCGTGGATGTCGACAGAATCCGGGAAATAGACCCCACAACTGACAGCTTAACAGCTCATAAATGTGCGCTTTTGCGTTGTTTTTCTCCTCAACCGAAAACTTGCGACACTTATCCTGACTATTCACTGCCAGTGGAATAACGTTCTCATGGAAGAACTGTAGGCTGGCTCCATCGGCGCCCTCACGCATCAATGGCAACAACCACGAACGATCCAGAGACACGCCGCCACTGGCATCGTTCAGCGGCAAGGCCTTCAGCACAAGTTCCGGACCAAGAGCCTTAATTGCGCTAATCAGTGTGTGTTCAATCTGTAAACGTAGAGTTGTCTGGCTTTCATATCGCTTACCAATTGTTGTCAACGATGGCATCAGCTCGACACTGTAAAAATAATAATAATAATAGATATGGTTCTTTTAAACAGGATGGTTGTTACATACCCAAAGTGTTTGCCACACGTCTCGAAGACGATAGAGAATATGACTATAACATATTTAGAGATCTCGCCAAAGGGTGCATTGAGCATGTTATGAAGTGCGGCAATCATTTTGGCCACCGACTGGCGATAGTTGTGGGCCAGTTCCTTCGTAGCACACGCACGTGATACGCAATCCTGCAGTAACTCTTTAATGCAATTGGAAACTCCTACGATAAGTTCACTGCGGTCTGACAGCCAAAGATCTGTGGTGAAGACTTCAAAGAGTCGCGGCAAAGCGTGCATGCATAAATCGAGCTGCAGCGTCGCCAAATGAGTATAACCCTCCTTGAGCACCGTGATCCAGGCAATTGTTTGGCGTATATCGTTGCGATCCGGCCGATACTCGTGTATGGCGGCAACGAGTTTGGCGCACAGCGTTGCATTCAGATTGACGCTGCGTGTAAGGAAAAGCGCATGCAACGCCTGAAAGCAATTGGTGCGCACCATAACATTGGACGCTGTCATAATAGACAACAGATGCTCACAGACGCTACGTATATCCTCTGTCCGAAAACCGGCTAGCGAGTCTTTCAATAAAGCGAGCGTATGCAACACTGTTGTCGGTCCATTAACCAACACTTCGGGCTTAAGCTGAGCCAAACAAAACTTTGTCACACGTGCGCTAGCTGGATGATGCATAATTTTCGGTGTCTGCTCCTCCTCCTCCTGCTCCTTCTCCATTTTATCCTCATCGTTATCAGTCTCAGCTGGCGTTGGTGGCAACATGAAACAACTGCCATTTATTATGGAGACAACGGCATGCTGTGCTGCCTTCCGAATCTTGGGCTTAGAGTGAATGCTGAAGGAGAGCAGTACATCAAAGTACTGAATCGTTGAGCTGTAAGACCATGTTGCGTAGTTCTGTGCGCGAAGCAGCACTGACATGCAGCCAATTAGCTAAAATTGAACAGGGTATTGTTAATATATATCAATAAAAACAAATTCCATACAATCTGTATATTAATAAGCTAAGAAAATCCCTTTTTTCAATTGATATACTTAAAATTTTGATACTTTTAAAGGTGACCATATAAATTAGAATGCACATTACTTACATAGCGTATGACAGACTGGTTGTTGGATTCAATAAAGCGCTGCAACAATTGCTGCAATGTGGCAGCTGTTTGATCAAAACGTTTTCGCAACACTGACACCGGAACAGACTTAATGCCCATTGATAGAAGTGCCACGCCGGCGTTTATGTCCCGTTCCTCGGTGGCGCCCTCAATTTGGTTGATTAGGAGCAGAAAGTATTCAGTGGAGGATTCGCTGCCGCCACGTTCACGTATGATCTCTGTTAGAGCACTTAATATCGCTAACATCTCTTTGTGCAAATCGGAGGAAGTGCGAAAGCCAGTGAGAAGTTTCTTGAAGCTCACGTTGCTACAGGTGCTGTAGTTGGATGCGAACGTTTGAATGGTATTAAATGTAGCCGTCTGTGTTCCGATGCCAGAGGCAGATGCAGACATGGCGTCATCGTCTCCTAACGTAAAGTTCTTTAGGCTACCGGAGACATCGTTGACGGTAGTCGTTGTTTTATTGTATGCCAGACGCTGTTCATGTTTGTGCACGGCTTCCATGGTGAGTCCGTTTGCTGATTCTGATGCCGCTGCTAAGGTGGCGCAAGTTAACATGTTTAGCAATTGCTGTAATAGTGATGTTTTTGTATTTTAATTTACCCAAATTCAAATTTGGCTGAAAGAACCGCGACTTCGCTTTCAGGCGATGCTTCATTTGCTCGGGATTCGATACGGCTGACTGGCCCTTGCTCCAGTTTTTGCCCTTAGTATGACGTTTCAATTTCGAACGAAATTTACCCATTGTCGGAACTTTTGTTTGCGCTCACAACGCACAGAAATCTAAATGTTAAAAATGCAAACTTAAAACACGTGCAGCACACAGAGATAGTGGTGCAAAAACATTGAAACGCTATCGATTAGAGCTGAACGCGGCAGTCTATATCGATAGGCATAACTATCGCTGAGAAATCAAAACAATAACATGCAGGTGTAATCACATTGACTGCTGTCTGACAAAGGCTGCCTGCCATCGCAGTCGATATATCGCACACGGCCAGCTATATCGATATGCACATTGTGCATTGCACAACTATCGCCGAGGAATCAAAACAATAACACGCAGTAATAATTCCAACAGAACGTGTAACACAAAAGCAACAGTTTCAACGCACAAACATATAACAAATATTTATATATATTTATATAGCATATATATGTAAATTTATCTATACATACGCCTTTGTGACGTGGCTATTCGCTCTGCCACAGTCAGTCGACTTTTGCAGTTGAAACAAAAACGCATCGTCACTGGGAATTTCATCAGTTTCCGTTACGCACAATTTCCATGTCGCATATTGATAATATATTTAATCAGGTACGTGCGCTGCTGCAAACGCAGAGCGTCAAGTTATGGGAGGAGCCCTACTATTCCGAAGACCTCGGCAGCATTGAGGCCTCTGTTGAGGTGAGTTAAACGCCTCCGATCTTGTCTAAAAACTTTGCTCAATTTCTTCCCTCTTCATCAGCTGCTGGCGGACGAGTTTAGCGACAAACTGGGCATCGATGCCTCCCGTTGTAAGTGCGCCATCGTTGAGCTGCAGGACAATGCGCTGAGGAAGCTGGCGGCACGGCGCGAGTTCAATGAAACGGGCCTGGCCTCGTTTAAAGTGCGTCGCATCGACAATCGCAATGGCACGACGAGTATTTTGGACATCAAGTGCGATCTGAACGAACTCGGCTCCACCCTGCAGGCGGCAATTGCCGCCAAGCTTCAGCTGAGCGATGCCAACCACGTAAAGTGCATCTCCGCCGGACGCATTGTCAATCCCAATGCCACGTTGGCCTCCCAGCAGCTCAGGAACAATCAGCAGCTGATCGTCATCATCGGTCAGGGCGACAATCACAATGGAGCTCTCCACGAACGCATCAATAAGATCAAGGACGATGTCGATGCTGTCGTTGCATCGCAGAATCAACTTATGGAGGTGGGTAGCAACTCCACGTGGACAGAAGAATGACGTGTGTCGAAGTCGGTTATCTTTAGAGTTTGCTCTGATCTAGGATTGAATTGAGTGTAAAAAGTGCATACAAAAGACAGAGATGGACAGATAAAAAGATAGGGAGAAAGAGAGAGCTCTTTGTCTTCTTTTATTATTTAAATACATATCGATTCTGTATGAAATAATACACAATTCGTGATATGCTATTTAAAAATGTCATTCTGTATGTAAGAATATTGATTATGATACTCTGTGATGCGGTATCATCAGAAACATGAATAAGTTGAAATAATATCCATTTTCCATTTATTTATATATATAAATCTCTTTGTCCTGACTGACACACTCACTGATCATTGTTGGAAGCAAACGATAAGACCAAATTTAGGATAGCGTTGAGTGCATACAAAAAACAGAGATGGACTGATAGAATGATAGGGGGAAAGAGAGAGCTCTTTGTCTTCTTTTATTATCATAAATATAGGTTATGTATGAAATAATACTCAACTCGTTGATATGCTATTTAAAACTTGATATTCTATATGTAGGAGTATGGTAGGTAATGCATCCTCATCATCAGAAACATAATTTGGTAGAAATTATATACATTTGCCATTTAATTATATATATAAATCTCTTTGTTTTGACTGAAATACTCATCTTTTTATTCATATATATAGATCTCTTTGTTTTGACTGACTGACTGACATACTCACGGATTATTGTGGGGAGCAAACGGTTAGACCTAAGAGTCTATAATTTTCACACAAAATAGCGAAGGCAATTTCATCAATATAACACTCAGACGGCATTTTTAGATATTCGATCGGCAAGTGGCTGTTTAGTTCCCACTTCAAACAATTTGTTTAGTATAGAAAACTGTATTTGTTTTCCCTTAGGTATCTCAATTCATCTCACAGATTGAGTATTTGATATTGTCTTTTATATCCTGATCAAATCACACCTTGTTATCTGACTAAATAATATGTTGTGCAGTAACATCAGAAATCGAGTTTCAAGAGAGTTTACAACAAGATTCTGTATGCAATAATATACTTCATGATTTGCTATAAAATTGCAAAGTTAATATATATATTAGTAGGAACTGTGAATTACTTCTGTATGTAAGGATATAGCTTATGATACCCTGTAATGTGACAAAATTAAGAGTTAGGCAAATTGATGTCGTAGATGTAACAACAAGAGTCCGTAGGAAGTAATATTCTCGTCATATTCTCTAAAATTGTCTTTGTCGTGGCGAAAATTAGAAATTATAATCTTTTAATGAGAACATCATCAATATAAACTTACGATATGAATATGAATAAATGAGATGAATATGATCTTCTCATAAGAATTTATGTTCTTTAAACTGCGAAAGCGCTTTCGATATGAACGAATATAGCCGATGATTTCCTATTAAGTTTTAAATGTTAAAACTGCAGGAAAACTGTATGTTTTGTGATATGACTTCCAATAGGTAAAACCAGCCTCTGTATGAAAGAGTAAACTTGATGAGACCCTGTATTAGTATGTCAAAACCGAGCTGACTGTGATAATGCTGACACTTTGTAATCGAGAACAAAGTTCTCTTTGTTTGGATTTTGATGTAGTATAGTTGCCTCGCTCTAATAAAAGAACTTGATTACTATGAATAGATTTTATAAGTATTTCTAACGCTTGTTTTCGCCTCTTAGATGGAGGATCAGGACGGCAATCCCGTCTTCCTGCCCCCCAACGAAAACCGAGCCCTGTTGACGGGCATGGGATATTGCGAGAAGGCGCGCGCGGCGATGCATCGTGAGGATTACGAGGAGGCGTTGCTGCTGCTTCTGGAGGCGGACGAACAATTCAATGGATGCAATTCCAAGTTTCTCGAGTCGGTGGACAACTATGCACTGCTCAATCTGGACATTGTGTGGTGCTATCTCTGCTTGAAGAATGTCTCCCAGCTGCCGGATGCCGATCGTCGGCTGAGCATCTGTGAGCGGAGTTTCCGTCGCAGCTACGGGGAGAATTACACTCGGCTTTATGCGCTCAAGGGACGCGGTTGCCCGGAACGTGCCTTAATTATGCGACTGCAGTTGCTGCAGGGCGTTGTGCTCTTCCATCAGAATCGTCGGGACGCGGCCTACGAAAGATTTGAGTCTGCGGCCGCCGTGCTCAGCGAGCTGAAGGTGAATGACGAGCAGCTGCTGTTGCTAGTCGAGATGGGCTTCGATGTCAGTGACGCTCGTCTGGCGTTGCGGTCCAGCTCCGGCGACGTGGAGCGAGCGGTGCAGTTTATCCAACAGCGGAAACAGCAGCTATCCACTGCACGGAAGCAATCAAAGTCGGAGCGCGCAATGCATCGGCAATATGCCAAGGAGGCGACCAAAGACAGCGACTGGGTGAATCCCCGCAGTGTCTGCACCCTCACCGAAATGGGCTTTGATCGTCGCCTCGCAGTGGAGGCCTTGAAACGCACCAAAAACGATGTGCCACGTGCGGTGAGTCGGCAGTTCTTTCTCCTGCATTTATGAGTCGCAATTGAGAGAGTTTAAGAAAATCAAGTTAGACAAAATGTATGTGGAGGAATGGGAGAGTCTTAGATGTACTAGTCATGAATGGAATATCCTGGAAACAGGATTATCTTTTATTTTCCATTTTTATTTTAAAATATTCATTTTGAAATTGTGCAATAATATTTTAATTTCAATTTGTATTTAAAAATCATAGCATGTCTCTTATTTTGAATTTGTATCATACATTTTTAAAGCCTTGCAGAGGTTATTATAATTTTGTCCCGCATGAAAGCAGACATCTCCTATAAATTATATATATATATTCTTGATCAGCATGAACAGCCTAGTCGATATAGCCATGTCCTTCTGTCCTTCTCTCCATCTGCCTGTCTGTTTATATGCAAACTAGTCTCTTAGTTTTAGAGCTGTCTGGATGTCTTTTGCTGCAAGTAGTTCGTATGTCGGAACCGGCCGGATCGGAAAACTATATCATATAGCTCCTATATATATATTTGCATCCTCATTGAAAAATCTTTTCTTTTTTGCAGGTGGAACTGCTGCAAACGGGCTCGGCTGAGCTGAGGGCCACGTTGCCCGCTGCCGAGAGTGCCGACGATGTGCAGCTGGCTGCACTGCTTCAACTGGGCTTCCTTGAGCCCACAGCACGGGCTGCCTTGGAGTCGACAAGTAACAATTTGTCGCAGGCAACGGATTTCCTGATGAAGGCCATACAAAGCGAGGAGGAGTTGCTGCAAACCGTTGAGAGGATGACAAAACTGGCCACAGCCGACATTGGTTTCAATGATGCCACAGCGTCTACATCCCAGGGGGTAACACCACCCTCCGCGCTCTTAGATACCGTGCTGAAGAAGGCCAAGGCTGAGATGGATGCCTATCAGGCTTATAAGCGTCTGCATGCGGATATGCCGCTAAATGATCAGGATTACCTTGATTTACCGCTGGTCCAGGAGGAGCAGCTGCTGGTCGAGTATCGTAATTTACTCGAGCAGTGATTTTGATCCTGCAGTTGCAGGAAATTCAATTGATTTGATTTAATCTTGATTCAAAACTGTTGTTAGTATCTAAGCATATTGAACTTAATTACATTCGTTATGGCGACTGCGACACGCGCAGTAAAAAAAACAATCGAAATAGAAATAAAAATAACCGGTTTATCATCTGTAGATAACTGTAATCATGACTTGTGTATTGCAAATCGGTGACTTATAATGATACTTAAGTGGCGTTTCAACCAATCCAATTTTACGTCCAACAAAACTGTCAACGGTTTGAGTTGTGTGTATTTCGTTTTGTCCAACTAGTCATAACATTAATCTATTGACTATTGAGTGCAATTGGCTCAGCTTCCTTCCTTCCCTCCGTCATTATTCAATTTATTGTTAACCTTGCTTGATTGTCACATTTATTATTTAATTTAAAAATGCAATTAAACGTTTATTCACACCTTTTCCAACACTGAGTCTGTGTGCCTGACAAAAGCTGCCCGCTGCATATTATCCTGTTAAGTGTAGACATTTTTATGTTAACCAAATTCAAATGGAAAATAAAACAAATAAACTTTATTTTATTTCAATTGGACTTTTAATTGTTGTTTTCTTTTTTAATCACAACAAATCACATCATCACTCGGCATCAGACGTATTTGTTGTAGATGTTGACATTTTTATGGCATAGACATAGATATATAATTTAAACATATTAAGGGTATTACGAAACCCATAATTTACTCGTTTCGAAAAATATTTCAAATGCTGTAATTAAATTCTTTATTGGAAATTCAATTACAAATAGGATTGTCTGCATCAAGGCTGGTCGATAAGGAAATACCCTGTGTTGGGATGTTTAATTAGAAATATTCCCTATTCTTATGTACGAGTTCTTGTTTATGTTCGGAAATATAACCGGAACCGGTGCCAGAATCGGAATAAACCGTTTCATATATGGTACTGGATCAGAAACCTATAACATTTTTGTTCCATAAAATCTTGAAATTTTCCAAAATTGCATTGAACTTGAACTGATATCGGAACCGCTTACCGATACCGAAACCCAAGCCGGAACCGAAAATTATTTCATTTTAAATGGTTTCGATCGGAGAATAGATTTGGAGAGCTAGACTTGGAGGAAAATGCTGTATACCCGCCTTCACTTGCTACCCTGTATGCAAATATACAAATAATAATATGTAAATGCTGGTTTAACGCGTTTGTTGCTAATAATCTCAACCTCGAACCCGGTTAAACGTCCAAGTAATACTCTCAGTATTATCAAAGATCTTTAATTTCAAGACCCAAATAGGTGTATAAATGTTCCTTGCTTTGTTCTGGGCAGACCGTAAATTGCAGATTGGCATCGTTTATTGCGCTTTGTGTGTTTAATTAAATAATTTTATAGGAAGCATTTGGCATACCCTGTAATTATTGCATCAATACGGTATACATTGTATTGATAATGAGAGATAATCATACTGTTGGAGATATAGATGAGATTATATGGATAACAATATATGTGGATTCTAACTAGAGATATACTTTGTAAGAAATGTAGTTATAAATAGATTTGGATCCTAAAATTGATCTTAAGTCTATAATAATTTAGTCTAGATACAATATATTGTTCTTTATGTTTCAGCAAGTCTTTTGCCAAAATATAATAATTATATCATAACTTCTTTCTTTTGATTTTTTTGTATAAAATAAGTCTCTAATCAAAGCTAGTTTTTAAATATATTTTTAATTTTCTGAAATAAGTACTCTATATTAACTCTATATTTCAGAATATTCCTCACTTAAATATAGGGTAGTTTTCAGTCAATTTATCTCACCTCGACTTCAACTTTGTATATATATAATTTTTTGGTTGCTATTTTAGCTTGTTTTCGGCTTTAGTTCCATTCTTTTTTCACCACTTACTCGCAGTATTTACGTTTTTAATGACTTTGGCAATTATGCGCAACTGATACTCAGCGAAGCGCAACTTTTTGGCCATTTTAAACGCATTTCTTGTTGTTGTTGTCTGCTTAGAATGGTTCTGGTATTTTGGTTTTAGGAACGAAGGGCAAATTGCTCGCTTTGTGCAGATTTTATCTGGACCGAGTCCAACTATAGAATCCATCATTAATAATTACTTTTATTTTTAACTTAAAAAACAAAACAATTAAATTCAAGCAAGGTTTCAATCATCCCTTAGAGTAAACAAGATGTTATTAGTATTTACTATATGTGTATATATAGTAGAGGCAAGTTTAATATGAAATTAAGCTAATGACTTCATAGATGTTTACGCAATAAAAGTATCTTCCGTCTTACTTTCTTTCAAGAGAAATAGTACATAGCTCACGTATATAAATAATAAACGATTTATACAATTATACACTTCTTATAACATACTTTGGATTTACTACATCTGGTTTAACTTATGATTATGATATCTACAATCTAAGTTCCTGCTGTCGCTCTGCTTTTGTTTCTCCAACTGTTTACTATGTCTAAAGTTTCCGAGATTGTAAACACAGAAAGGGAGAAACAATTATGAATTTATTTTGCACATGTTTTAAGTATATATTTTTGTAAATCTGTTATTTGTGAAATATCAAAAGCATGAACTAATTATAGTTACAGAACTTTCTAATGGAGATATCTCTAAAGGAAGATATGATATAAAGTTGTGTAATAATTGGTGAACAATAACCTTTTGTTGAGCTGCAAACTGCAACACCTGACTATACTGATTATACCTGACTTCAGCTTTAATTTAGGCTATGTCTGAACTTATAGAGCTTAATCGCAGCTTAATTAGTCTCTTAGCTATAGATACTTAATCTGCACAGTTAATTAAATATTTGTTTAGGTATTTATCTAAGACTACCTACCAACCAAGAAGTCAATGAAGTTCCCCCAATGCACTTAAGTTTATTATATTGATTATAATCGAGGAATTGTGGCTTTTCTATAGATTCTATGGGACATCGTTTCAAGTCCTACACATAGTAAACAAGCCGAACAGTCGGGACCCCGACCGTAATATACCCTGTGGGTCTACAGGAACCCGCTCAAATTCACTACAGATGAAATTCTCTAGTAATTCGTATTCATCATGTGTCCCAAATCTGAAGTCTCTAACTGTAATATTGCTCTTCTTATACGCTTTTCCGTTTTGTAGGCTAGGGGGGCGTGGCATCGTGATAACATTTTCTGGACACATTGACCACAAAATATTTATCATGTGTCCCAAATCTGAAGTCTCTAACTGTAATATTGCTCTTGTTATGAGGGTTTTGAGCTACAAAACTGCTTGCTTTATACTTTTACTTTTACTTAATTTGTGGGCAAAGAGGGCGTGGCATCCAAAAAAAAAAAGATAAACTAGATCTGCCTGCAAAAATTACCAGTGCTGGGACACCAAGTTCAAGCTTCTAGCTCTTACCATCTCTGAGATCCTTTCGTTCATACGGACGGACCGACAGACAGACAGACCGACAGACCGACGGACATGGCTATATCGACTCGGCTATTGATGCTGATCAAGAATATATATACTCTATGGGGTCGGCCACACTTCCATCTGCCTGTTACATACTTTTAACAAACTTAATATACCCCCACAGGGTATAAAAAGTCGGGCTATTAGTGCTTTTAACCCCACATTTTAAACTTAATTTCATACTAAAGTTGAATTTATTAAAGTCGAGTATCTCGATCTAATTTCAAGTGCAATTTCTTAACTACTCAAAAATAAAGTTTTTTAGTAGAATATTCAAAGTTAAAAGTGAGTTCAATACGCTCTTCAACTAAGCCGATTATTCTTGATTTAAGTACAATTCAAACCTGAATTTAAGATATCAAAATCTTAATATAAGACTTTACGAACTTTATCCGATTTGAACACGATTTCCGATCGTATATAAAGAAATTTAGTGCTCATTTCTAGTAAATCAAAAAGTTTACTTCATTCAAGGTTCTTTAATCTTTTTTCTACTTGGATAAAATATTTGTCTGTTAATTTTCAGTAATTTTAGCTTGTGTCAACTATGAATATCTAAAATCGCAATTATTTATTTCGAGCGCATTCGAACTTTTTATAAAAAATGTGTCACATCAAAATGCAAATATGTTACAGGGTCATCATCATTGGAAAGATCAAGTACTGTCGCTTTCATTATCGATTTCATTTTATATTTGATAAAAACCTAAAATAAACATTTGCCTGTCACAATTTTAAAAAACCAAATTTTTAATTTAATCTACAATAGTTTTGAATGCAAATGGCTGTTCCGAATAAGTCTAATTCAAGCTATCCTAAATATGTATTTTAGGGATCATTGATTTTAAAGTCATGTCAAGTAGATAAGGATCGTTTCGGGCTGAAGTATGATCACATGGGGTTCCAATCCATTAAGCCACAGTTGATGCTGATGGTACAAGGTACGACTGCGGAGTCTACACGCCTGACTTCATCGTGACTTTACAGTTTCCACTTGAAGGGAAAAGCGGGTTTGAAAAGAATAAAAGAACTTTAATATAGGGTATTAGTTAACTTAATAGGAAGCGATGTTGCAATTAAATTCATGCAACACATAGACGATATGTTAATTAACTGCGTGTCGTCGACTTTTCTGCGTTTTTTGGCCCAAAGTTCAGGCCAAACGAACTCTGCACGCAAACACGCTAACAAAAAGCCAAAAAATAAAACAGTTAGAACAGATCACGGAAGAGTTAAATGCAGCATTCAAACGATGGGGTGCGAGAGAGTTAGTGAGAGCGAGCGTGTGACAGGGATGGGGAGTGAGAGTGGGAGTGGGGAAATAAACGACGGCGACGTTAACCGATCGTTCGAATCGTCAATTTCGAATTGCCGGCGTTGTTGCTGCCTACGCTGTCGACGTCGCTGCTGCCGTCGCCGCTGTCGCCGTCGCCGTCGCTGCGGAATTAAATAATTTTCCGTAAGCGCGCTTTGTGAAGCTCAGTTCAATTGCGGCAAGCGTTGTCAACGGACGTCTCACAAAAGCTTTAGCGGAACTTTCAACTGCAAGTTTTACGACGTAAGCGCAAGCGCAGCAGCGACAACATAAGAAGAAGAAGAGCAAGACGACGCAGCAGCAGCTAAAACAAGAAGTGATCAGATGCAAATGCAGAGCAGCAAAGTAAACAAAGCTGCAGAACAATAAGTCAACAACTACAGAAAACTAGTGTGCGTGTGCGTTTGCGTACGTGTGTGTGTGTGTGTCTGCAACTGAAATAACAACAACAACAACAACAACAATAGTATTGATCACAACAAAAAGCGCAACGCATTGAAAGTAAAACTTGACGCCCGAAAAGCGAAATTACCAATAACCGAAACACCATTAAAAGCAAACTAAAGAAAAGAAGAAGGCGCAAAAGAAGAGGAAGAATAAGCAGAGACCGCAAGCAACAATAAGCCCAAGTCGTGTCTTAGTTTTTTTCGGTTTTGTTTTGTTACTTTTTTTTTTGTATTTTGTTTTTGTATCATATTTGTGCATAGTGCGAAACGAAATTAATATCAAAATCCAAACGACACCTTTGGCTCAACAGGTGCAACAGCAGCAGGAGGGGTAAGTATATGCAGTTGCGTATAACACTTGTTGAAGTGACTAACTAACTGACCGACTAACTGACCGACCAACTCACTAACTGACACACACATGCAGCAACTGCAAGTGCAACTGCAATTACAACAATTAGCCGAAAAGGCAGTGAACAAGCATTGATTTAATGACTTAGCGGCCCAAGCCGACAGCTGTTTTTAATCGCTATCGCTTTCAACTTACTTCACTGCTTCTTCTTTTTTCTTTCCTGCCTCTTTACTTTGATTCCGTTTATACCCTGTACGCATGGTTAATTGGCAAAAGAAAGTGTTTCATATGTAGTAGCTCTGAGCTAGCTGAGCCTTTGTTGTCAGCCTGCCAGCACTGCTTGCAAGGCGTGTGTTTACCACAAATGCACTGCTTGCAATAGGTGTGAATGTGACTAGTGTTGCCAGAACAGCCTTTTTACCGTCAAATGTGTCAATCTGTTTCTTTTTACAATTTTTTTTTTACCTTAGCATAAATATATATGTTTGTTTTTAGGTAAAACATAAATTCCCACACTTAATTTCGATAAACCTGATTTATCAATTAAATTGAATTTAACCCACGTATTGAGAGTAACAAAATGCATTTTATAGAGAATATTTTGAAATATCATAACTATGTTTTGGCTGCATATTTTATGATAAACTTCGAGAGGATATTGGATATAATTGACTATGTTTAAAACAATATCTTAATAAACATGAAAAACATCAGCTTTTTTCTATCCTCTAATCCACTAAAAACAGTTTTTTTTAGCTACTGCTAAGCTGACAACACTGAATGTATCTGCAAGCTGTTTCATTTTCTATTTCTCTGTACTTTAAGGTGTTAGACATGTGTTAGTAAACCTGCTCACAGGGTATCTTCAAGCCGAGCTTGTTGCCTGTCGTCTTCTTGGCACGTTGCAAGTGTTATTGTTATTATTGTTGTTCGACAATTGTGTAGTTGGTTTATTGTTTCGTCTGTGAAGGGCCCCCTGTCAGAGAGTTGCCAACAAAGAAACAAAGAAATGGCTCAACAACGACAATGAAAGTGAAAACTAATTGAAAAAAAAACTAAACTAATGTATAACTAAACTATATATATAGTCGAATAAATCATCAACGTCATTACCAGTCGAATAAGCCAACAAATATGCAAACTATTTAGACTCTTAACAATTTGCATTTATGCAATATTATACCTTCAATTATAAAAGCCACTTTCGAATTCCTAGAATGCGTAGTCTTTCGGTCTGCTATCTGAATAATATGTGCCTGATGTTTACTCTCAAATTGCAGTATTTTTTTATAGTTATATGAGAAAAAATTTGAAACATTGTTTACTTTACAATTATGGGTGTGTAATATTTCAAGATGGTACAAAATTTAAAATGATGAATCAGAAATCGAATTTAATTGTTGGAATTGAGATTATATCAAATTCTTGATCTAGGCTTTAATTGTGATTATTAAAAATCTATATGTACATATTTATAAATGAATATCTATTATTTACTATGACTGAACGTCATTCGGACTTAGATTTATTTAATCACTTTCAATCCGGTTCGTAACCTACATACTAGTATGCATAGAATATAAATTTGTTTGTTTTGATTAGATTTCAAGCATAGTTTCCTAGGTATATACTCGTATTGTTAGTTTATGTTTTTATTGAATCGCTATTTATAAGGAAGTGCTAAAACTATCATAAACTTAACAGCTTATCAATATTTTAACTGACTGATGAAACGAACCAATAGACCAGCTTACTAGTTATACTACCAATCTTTAACAAAGAACTACCAGTTTGCTTATATAGTTCTGTCATTTATTGTCCACAAAAATCACTTGGTCCTTATATTTTGAAATTAACTAAGCTTTCAAGTTATTAGTCTATCAGTTTAACAACCTAGCAGTCAGTGTATGTAAGTGGTAGTATATTATCTGTACACTCATATCAGAGAGAGTTACCTGTTTGCGTTATAAAGGTAGCTCGGCTTAATTGCATTGCGAGTGCTGCGAGTTGACCTTGTAAGTTGCTGACCAGGTTTATAAAGAACAAAAATTGTAAAATTAAAAATATACAGCTCAGCAGCATTTCCTATGCATGCGGCTTAAAGTTTATAAATAAATAATAGTAAATGCGATATACTTCCAAATAAAAGTCGAGTATAAATAGCCAAGACGTCTGCTGACGTCTGGATTCGATGCGGCCAACAGCGAATGGTTATTGCCAACTCATGCTGACGTCTGCAAGACTATAATATGATATTTAGAACAATATTCAGATTGTTCATAATAAGAGTGTATGTGTATATTAAATACTGAATATATGACTTTATATATCAAAAGTCGATGTCATTGCGAGAGTTCAGAGAGTTATATATGTGTATGTACATAGTATGTAGACATATCGAGATTGACTGGCATGTAAATTTAAGTGGGGAATAATAATCAAAAAAATAAAAACGCATTATACTTATGAAGCTCGTACGTAATACTGCTCGAAATGAAGGGACTGTGGGGGAATTGAACAGTGGAAAGAGACTTGGGGGGAAACGGGTTTATTGGATGGCTTGCAAATTGACAGTGACTAAAAACGAGTTTTCTATTTATTTACTTTGATATTTATATTTGATATACTACAGACTTAGTAAGTATAGCTGTCCCTTTCTCTCTCTCTCTATCCCTGTCTTTCTCTGTCTGGCAATTTTGCAATGTGTGACTTTTTTCAAAGACTCATGGCCAAGGTCGAATGCCTAATGCTTGGATCTATTGATTGACTGCTAAAAGCACTTTTCATACATTTATAGTCTGTTTGCTTCTTCTTCTTCTACTATCTCAGCTGTTGCTTCTTCTTTGACTTTTTAGTATAGAAAATGTACTTGCAGTTAAAATTGTCACTTAAGTTTAAATTTATGAGTTAGTTAAACGTGTAAATGCCAAATTGTTTTAGTAACCTACCGTTTTTGAAGGCGTTCTCAGCTTTTTCTTATCTTAACTATTGTCTCATTTCTAGGTCATTCGCTCTATTAAATAATTGGCACGTAGTGCAGTCTTTGATGCTAATCTAAGCCAAGTCTGCAGAGATACCAGAAATACTTTCTAGCTCTTGATGTAATGTCAAGTGTGACTTACGTGCCATACATTGCTGTTTTTGCAGGGTATTATACTGTTCTGCTTAATAATAGGAAGAAAGAAGTGTAGCTACTTTCAAATATCTACAGATCTGGATATAGATTGGATATATTTACTTGGATTTTGTCAATGGCTATAACTAGATCAAACTCAATTATAAATCCGTTAGTAGACAATATGGAGTACTCTGTAATTATCCCAACAAGTGCGTAAATAATTACAATTATAGATCAATTATAGTTACTATAAGAAGGGAAAGATCTTTAGGCTATCTGAAGATTTTTCTCTTCTTTTAGTACCTTTAAAATTTAATTTATTTAGTTGTAAACAATCTTTATTTAGTTAATTGTGCTGTTAAGACTTTAAGTTTTTATTAAGAACTTCCTAAGTACTATAAAGGCTTGAACTATTGTTAATATCAACTTCATCACGGAGCTCATCTGTAATTACAGATACAATGACGTGGGTCAAAAAAAGTTACTGATTGGGATTATGTAAGGTATTATAATTGTGGGAGGGCCAGAGATAGATAGATAGTATAATAGAGACGAGTAAGTGTAAGTATGTATTATCTTAGACAGACTTAGCAACAAGTTTGACATTTTACCAGATGCTCTTTCTTTTAATGAGATCTGACACTTTCGATTTACTTAGTTTGATGATGACTGCGCCCTCTTCACACGGCGAGCTGTCAGGAGAAGTCACGAAATCGTTTAAGATTGTCTACGATTTCGTTGTCTTGCAAGTAATTTGAATTAATTAAAAGCTCAGTTTGCTGAAAGCCGCGAAGAACCCCCTTGAATCAAACACTGCCAACAGGTTTGACGGATGCTTGAAACTTACTTATATCCCGTTTCGCCATAGTCGACTGACAAGTGTATACTCTACAGAAAATAATTGGGGGATTTACTCAGCTGAACATTATAAATTAGCTTGCATTATTTACAGATCGACAAGCTGAAATACAACAAGGGTATAAATAGAGAATAATTTTAAGCAACTGATAAAGAAGACCGGTTATTAAAATCAGGAACATTCGTCTTAAATAAGATTACAAGATCACTTTAAGCGAAAATATTATAATTAAGAATTTTCGTCTAAAATATACGTCAAGAATATAATATCAGTGTATACTACTTCTGTCTGTTTTAAACTGTGCTGTTGTTATTTCCTGTACTAACTTGGGAATTTCCTATGCCATCATTGTAAACATTTTAGATAGATCTTAAACTTAGTATAGTTTATTGGTTGTAGGGCATTTGTTTGGCGTTGTGCAGAGTTTTTTACCTGTACCTGTAATATCTTTTGTTTTTGTGTGATTTGTGTTTTAATGCGTTTCGCTTTGCTTCGTAAATGTGCGAGTTGTATTTTAATTAGTCTAAAGGTTGATTTGACTCGTAACTCAACTCAACTCGCAACCCGAAACTGAAGAAGAAATAAAGCGACAGAAGATTTAGTAATTATACAACGAATTAAACATTTTAAATCATTTCAGTCTTGAAACATTTCTAAATTTCACATACCATTGGTTATTAATGTATGTATTTCCAGAACTTGTAAAATCCGCACTTTCCATCAAACTGAAACTCAAACTCTGCGACTCTTTTGTCTGTTCGGAGGCTACGTGTTTCGACTGCCTAATTGGCAAGTGCGATCTTTCTCACAGAGATATACCCAATAGCCATACGTATGTATATATTATATATAATATATGTCGATTTTGCGACGTCTTTCTTCCGCATGCAAAGTGATGCCGGACAGACGTCTGGGAGTAAATAATAGACTTACTAATGTGTTAATTATAACTAGCAATTGTTGGTAGACTTGCATGTAATTCATTAGCATGGTTTTATTATGTATAAGTATGTGATCGGATATCCTGAACTGAGTATCTTCGATTAACTGGGAAACTTGGTGCAACAAAGTCGGAATGTGTGGCATTGATCGTTTGAAACGATCAGGGAAACATATTACTTTGCTTTGGTAGATAATAGTAAATGAATCTTTGATTAGTTCAATTCAGGATGAATAAGGTAAAAATACACATTTAATATCAGATCGAAGCAGTACAATATATTAAACCATCCGATATCATCATTGATTACTTTGTTAAAGTCATGTTAGATTATTGTATACAATCTCTAATCTTAAAGACCTCTTTAAAGAGAAGAATCTTCAACTCAATAACCTTAGGTCATCAAACGTTTGTTCTAAACTCTCATCTGATCTCTCTTATCGATACTCGAAAGAAGATTTTGATCTGCATTCTAATCGATTTTGTAATGATTCAAGATCTTCTCGGTTTAGCAAGAGTGAGAAATGTGATTATCGTTCTTATTAGTATCATCATCGATCACTTTCTCCGTGGAAAATAATCTCTAACTGCGTTGTCATTATCAGTGTCGCTTTTCTCCCACAACGATTCTCAAAACACGAGTCTGATTGATCTGCCGTAACCTTATAAAGTTGACAACTGATAAGGGCGAACAGAAAAGATGCAAGAGAAGATCATGCATAAATATTGACATAGATTGCAAATAAAAAAAATTTTTTTGTTATTATAAGTTTCATGGAAATTTTAATAGTTAAACGCAATAAGAGTACGCAAATCATTGCAAGTGGGGCAATCGCGCTTGATTGATCAACAGATCACTAATAGATCAATGAAATGCTTGATTATGTCGTAATGCCATTAGTTAGCTTGTGTCATTTGAATGAGAGCAACATCAAGTTGCAGGCATACACACACAGGCACAGATACATACATATGGAAGGTGTGTGTATTTTTTGAACTGGTTCATATAGTATTGCAGACAAGTCAGAAGAAAAACTTGGACTACTTTGTAATTGTTGCAGTTGCGCTCGATTTTGCAATTGAGTTAAAGTCATGGAAGTGATCACAGCTGTTTAAAGCTTAATTGTCAATATAGTTATTGTTTGAGAGAATTATATTGAGATATTTATTTAACTTTAATTTCACAATCTTGTCATCTTTGATAGAAAGAAGATCGGTTAAGCAGTGTGACTGAACTGTTAAACAAATTGGTAATAACATTCGATAACTTCAGCAATTAGGATAAACTTTTATGGAGATATAATCCCGTCGAGATAATATCTATTAAAGCTCATACAGCTGAATATATGGGGCATCTGTTTGGAGAGAGATACCCATCAAAGAGATACCGACGATATAGAAATGTATTTATATTGAAAATATTGATATCGATTAAGGCGTTACTTCTCTGATCAAAATAACATAGAAGTGATCATGAAATTGAAGCTTACCTTGTAATCAGAGGCTAATTGTTTAACTCTTGATCATAACTCTTGAGTTCTGATGAGCAGCTGTGTGAGCTGTGTTTAGAATAAGTCAAGGAAAAGCCTTGTCAGGGTGTCAATGGCATAGATACACTCGATGAGCCAGTGTATCTCTAACGTCTAGCAATAAATCATTTTTCTTTTGTTTGGATTTGCGAGAATTAACTACTCAGACAAGTTAGAACATGACAAGACAAGTTCGTATCAAGTTAAATCATGCATTGATCGAACTTTGAAACGCATTGTAGAAGTGTGTTCGGTTGTCAAACCCCTTCTGGCTAGAGACTAAATAGCAAAATAGTAAGGAGAGAGATTCGACAAAAAAATATCCAACCAGTTGGTATCCAAAGTCACAAGTCAAGATTTGCATACAAATAAAGATACAGAAGGCACTAACTGGTTTTTGTTCTCACTCACGTACTCATCAAGAGACCCTCCGTTGTGCCTAACAACATCCAACCATTCCACAGCCTAGAATTATTTCTGGGAATCTCTTCAACAATTGCTGCTCTAATGGGGCTCCAATGAGATTAAACTAGGGATGGCATTTAAGTCTTTGGCAAATTTTGTAAATCTAAATGGAGCAGGCTCTTAAGTATTTATTCTTAGATAGAAAGTATAAAAATTTTCTTGTTTTTTTCTTATGCAATTTACTTTTGGTTTGTGGTTTTGATTAATCATAGTTCGTAAAATTTAATTAAATAAGTATATTAAATAAAAACTGTAATTCCCTTTTCAAATACCTTGTGCTCATATCGAGATGGAGAGTGAATATGTTGGCTACATATTTGTAAATTTATATATTAAATATTGTTAGATTAATACTCCTCCCCCCTGAATAATATCTTCCTTCAATCAATTTATAATCTTCTCCATGTCTTTCTATATTGTTTTTTTCTCTTATAAATACCAGTTTTATATATGTTTAAAGAATATATAATGATAATGTAATTATTTGTAAAACAAACTTACTAAAGATCTTGATCCCCTTTGCCATCTTCATCTGATTGAAATTGATTTTTAATCACATTCAATCTGATCAGATTCTCAACTCGATTAATGCGGAAATGGAACAAGATGCAATTCTATATATTCTTATTACAACTAAATGTTACGGGTGGATCAAGGGGATCGAGGAGATTCGGGGTAATATCTGACAATTTAATCTCTTGAGTCCGCAAACACATATGGAAGTATTTAAGATTCAAGGTTAACTGCCAGCTGATTACTTATAGTTCTCGCAATTAGCGGATATGAATTAAAGATAAGGAAAGCCAACCAAGACTCTCTAGCTAATAAGCCAGATTCACTGATGAAGATGACGACGACGATTCGGATTCCCACAGTATTGCCAAAGTGGTAATAAAATACTCCAACACAAAGCATAAACAACAGACAACATATCATCTCAGGGTTCTCACACGTCACGCGTAATTATCGCAAATACTTGAGAATCTATTAACGCCTGCTTTTCGCTTTGGCCAACAATTTAGGCCCGACCTACTTAGCCTGCCAATAGCAACAGGGGCGCAGCGACAGTAATAAACGGGCCCAAAGTGGGCTATGGCTTAAGCGTATGTTTAAGTCTACTATTGAGAAGAGCCGTCGGCTCGATCTCGACAACAAAACTTCAAATGAACTTCCTCAAATAAAATGTATACCCTAAAATAGGAAAGTGCGAGTTGTTGTGTGCTTATTAGGCGACAGTTGCAATCAAAATGCCAGATGACACAACTGAAAAGCAACTGCATTCAATAAATACAATATTTGCAAACCTGTTTGCTGGCTTCTTGCCAAATAGTTTGTGCTCTCGAAACGGTAAATACCCTGTAAGTAAGTGTAAGATATAGTTAATACAAACATTTATTTGTGCTTATTATAAAATCATTAGCAAATGTTCAGAATATCATTAAATATATTCAGAATACATTAAAAATGTATGATGTATGTATGTATGTAAAGTCTAACAATGACAGATAAATAGGTCGACTAAAGAGAATAGTCGAAGTTGTTAATGTTGCCACCCCATCTATATTGCTTAGAACGGAAATTACTCTTTTTGTCTGTTACCTACAAGTACACAACTTTGTTATACCCTCAGAAAGCATAGGTATTTGTACAGAGTATCAATTAATGCTGAATATTTGAGCGTTTCTCTTTTTTATTTATTATCTTGCTTTGACTACAACTGAATATGCTTGACATACCTTAAAAACATTCTTGGATTAAGTCGGATATGAATAATACAAATTACATAAATATTATTACTGTTCTCGGATCTAGCAGTAGCTAACTTAACTCTAAACTAATTATATGCCTTCTACATAGATAGCATATCCTCACAAATAACCCCATTTTTTCTTTGCAGAGAATCTACAGCAACAAAATGTGTTACTAATTTGCTGAATCAAAAATATTAAGTTGAAAATACCTCGTGATCGGTTGATTGCAGTTTGTTGCATAGAATTGAGTATCTGCAACTGTCCACGATCACAATGTCCTTTGCGAGAAGTGAGGTTAGATCATTGCTGCGCAAGGATTTGCTTGTAAGATGGCGTCAAAAGGGTTTGACCCTAACACTGCTCGCTTGGCCCGTGCTAATCTTCATGCTGCTCTACATTATTCGTCTCAAATATGGCTCGGAACAGATGGAGGCATGCCAGTTTCCCACACGTCTGCTTCCCACAAAGAATCAGGTAGTGCCTGGCGCCTTTTCCTACATCTGTAGCATAGAGAACAAGTGCCTGAAGTCAGAGCCCTACGAGGAGTATTCTAAATGGCAGGACGCACCGTAAGCTTTATATCTTCTTTCTTTTCTTTACTCCTAAAAAATCGTTTATTCTTACAGCTTACATTCTGTTATTGAAATCATAAATATATTTGTAACGGATGATAAACTGTATAATGCAGTCATAGAACTCCCGGAGAAGGCGAACTTTGTGAGTGCTGTGACGACGCTGGTGACGAGCAATCATCTTGATATCATAAGTAGTGAGTATTCCATGTTAATTCGGTTAAGCCAAAAACGTGAATCGAGCGAATTCTTCAATTTCAATTCAATTGAATCTATCGGATAGAAAGATGCTATTACTGGGCATATAACAGTCGAGCACACTCAACTGTTGCATTTCCAACTTGTTTTCCTAGCTAATTGTAATCTTTTTCGTAGGCAACATAAGCGAAATTGTTTCATTGGTGCCACGAATCGAACGCCTGATGAACTACAGTTTTGACATTACGAAACTATTTTCAAGTAAGTTGACAATCCAACTTTCCCCACTTCAGCTGGCGCTTTACCCCCTCGCTCTTTCGATTCCTTTCCCTCCTCGTAGATCGTGAAACCTTTGTAAAGTTTGGTGTTCTCCTTTGCGGTCATCCCTTTCCCAGCACGGATAGCATACCCCTGGTCAATGACATACTCTACTCGGAGGACTTTAGCGAGGTGAACGATGATGAGCTTAATGCTATGCCAAGTAAGTGGCGGGATCTCTCCAGGCAGAAATAACAGAGTTAATATTTTCTCCAATCTGTAGCCAAGTACTGCAAGCGCTTGTATCTGGATGTAACATCGACAAACCAGGGCAAACTCACCTGGAACTTCATCAAACCCATTATACAAGGCAAGATTCTCTACACACCAAAACAAGCGGATACGGATAGCATTGTCAAGTTTGTAAGAGCTGTGTGAATATCAATTTGTTAAAAATGTATCTAACTATCTGTACTTTAGGTGAATGGCACCTTTGAGGAGATGGACCGTATGAAGAAGCTGGCAAATGCCACTGCCTCAATCTTGAACAAGCTGCACACGAATGCTACCTTCCAGGATGCCTTTGAGAGTCTGCTGAAGCTGGCACGATCGCCGTTGGTAAAGAGTCTGGTGGGGGATGACTTTGACATTGATGAGATAGAGAGGATGATGAATTATGTGAGAAGTAATGAGCTCATACGTGAGATTCTGAACACAATTAGTGACCTACTCGAATGCCTATCTGTGGATCGCTTTGAGCTGGTGGAAAGTGTGGATAATTTACATCATCGAGCCTACGAGCTGAACCAGCAACGTCTCTTTTTGGCCGCTCTGAACTTTGAGAATGTGACGGGCCAACAGATCAGCTACAAGATTCACATGGACACAGACAACACACAGCCGACGTCCGAGAATAAGAATCGATTCTGGTTTCCGGGACCGGCAGCTAGTATGTTGGTGGATCTGAAGTATCATCGGGGATTTGTCCAGCTTAAGCAGATGGTCGACTTGGCCATCATCAAGCACAAGCGTCAGGAACTGGGTCCAGTTGAGGAGCCCGAAAAAGATTCTCCTACGCGTCCTCTCATAAAAGTTGAAACCGTGGACGATGATCTCTTTGATGATGACGACGATAAGGACTTTGATCTCAATCTAGACAGCAGTGTCGAGCAGGCTGATTCAGAAACGACAACTCTACCATCACTGTCAAGTGATGTGGAGACAACAACTAATCGGCAAGAGGAGGAAGAGACAACCACGGAACAGGTGAATGTCGGAACCACCATTGAACCGGATCTCCCCTCTCTCTCTGACAGCGATGCATTGAATGAACGTTTCCGCCGGGAAGATCTGCAAGATTCGCTACAGTTTTTGCAACAGCACGAAGCCGGAAGTCGTGTCAAGCGGGCTGGTCTTTTGGATTTGCTCAGCAGCTTCGGTGGCGACTCCGATTCGAAGGCTATCAAATTTGCTGTGGACGACATGCAATTTTACACCAAGCAATTTCCTTATCCCGCCTATACAAGTGATGAGTAAGTTCAGGATTTCAAGGTATATTTTATCCTCTTAATTGATTGTCCAATTTTGCAGCTTCAAGCGAGGACTCTATCTGGCTCAAGCAGTTCAAGTGGCCTACTGTCTAGGACTGGTTGTTGCCGTAGCTATATGCGTAAGGGAGCGTATTTGGATGCGGGAGAGTCGCAACAGCATGGTAAGTAAATGGTTTTTGAATAGGCATAGTTTGATTAAAGAATATTGATCGAAGAGATTTAAGGAACTAAATCACACTGATGCAAACTTCATTAAATGATTTTCCCAAATGATCCCTGGATGCCTGATTATATATTCATTTGGGAAAATTTATCAATTCAACTTCCTCATCTGGCTATTTCACCCTGATCATCTGCTGACCCTCTGATCGCACTGATCGAAAACTTCTATGAAATGATCTCTGATCTCCCAATTATATCTTGATTGGAGGTACCTTCCTTAGTTTAATTTCCGGTCTCCTGCTCATCCTACTGTTTAATACTAGTTATTTGCTGATCACACAATTTAAAGAAAACTCTCTCAGGTTCAGTATGGATCTGACATACTGATCCTTTCTTTTACATTAACTTCCAAAATATGATCTCTGATCTCCTAATTATACATTGATTGGAGGAATCTTCCTCAACTCAACTTCTGATCTCCTATTTATCACACTGAACAAGGGACACTATTTCACTCAATCTCTGAAACATATTGGTCCATTCTCTCATATCGACTTCCTGATCGAAGGAATCTTTCTCATTTTTCCTATAGTGATCTCCTAACTATATATTTATTGGATACAATTTTCTTAAGTTAATTTAATGCTAATAAATTGTTGATTTCACTGAACGATAGAAATTTCCTCGATCCAATCTGCGTTGTCTAACACAACTTAATTGCTGATCTTTCAGCTGATGCGATCCATGGGCTTGAGAGCACACTCGGAACTGGTTGCCTGGGTACTCGTGAGTTTTTTGGAGCTGTGTGCGGTTTTCGTCCTGATCAGCCTTGTGCTTTACTCCGGCGGTATTCTGGTCTATACCAACTGGTTCTTCATGATGTTCTACTGTCTAGTGTTTGGCGCGTGTCTTATATCATTTTGGTAAGTACTTCTTAATGGTTCTGCAACTATTTACTGAGTCTCCTGAGTTGCAGCTACATGTGCTCCAACTTCTTTGTTTCGGCCAACATTGGTGCAGTCGCTGCAGCGTTGTTGTTCTTCATCACGCTCTGTCCATATATCATTGTGCTGCTCTTCGATACGAAACTGAATTTGTTTGAGAGTTTTCTGGTAGATCTCTCCTTTACGACAGCCTTTGCCAAGGGCTGGAGCGAAATTATGCGCCTGGAGTTGCAGGAGAAGGGACTGGGCCTCAATTACCTCCAGCAGAATGGTCCTGCTGGCAGCGAATGCGCCTTGGCCTTGCTCATGTTTCTGCTGGATATTATCATCTATGCGGCAATTGGTTATGGCTATCAGCATTATAAGAAAAGTGAGTATCGGGGTAATCATTTAGTTTACGTCAATAACCCTTATCTAATCACCCTTACCCTACCCGTTAGATAATTACAGATTTGTAAGGGTGGCACGAGCTCAGCTAGACGCCAAGCTGGGCGCCTCGCTCAGCAGCGTGACAAAGATGTATGGCGACAAGTATGCTCTGTCAAATCTCAGCTTGGACTTTGCCCGCAACCAGGTGAGCTGTCTCTTGGGCAGAAATGGTGCTGGCAAGAGCACGTTGATCAAGCTCCTAACAGGCCAGACGGTGCAGACAACCGGTCAGATCGTACTCGCCGGCGAACACAACGTGGGCGTCTGTTGGCAGGACAACATCCTCATACCCAAGCTGACGGCACGTGAGCATCTGGAACTGTATGCCCAGTTAAAGCTCGAAGCTGCCGCCCAGGACAAGGATGAGCACCAAGTGACAGCGGACCAGGAAGTTCGTCGTACGCTGCAGAGTTTGAACTTCGGAAAATACGAGAATTACTTTGTCCATCAGCTTTCCGGGGGCTATCAGCGACGTCTCTGTGTAGCGATCGCATTCATTGCCTCGCCGAGTGTCGTCATCCTAGACGAGCCATGCAATGGGGTGGATGCCAAGGCGAGGAAACACATCTGGCAGCTGATTGAACGTCTGCAGCAGGGACGCGCTGTCATCTTCGCCACACATTTCCTTGACGAGGCAAAGTATCTCAGCGACGCGCTCTTCATCATGCGGAACGTAAGATCGCACTCTGTCTCCCTATTTTTGAACGCAAACTAAGATCGAATTCATTTCCTTTCCCCCCTTAGGGTCGAATTGTAGCCCAGCACAATCGGGACTCGCTACAGCGTCTCTGCACCTCAGATTACAGCATTGAGATGCGCTGCGTCGACGTCAATGCCTCGACAGTGATTGTGCAACAGGCCAAGGATCTGCTTAGGGAGAGTCATGTGGTGGCTGGCAAGAAGCCGCATCAACTGATTATTACCGGCAGCTATGCACACAATCTCACCTCGAGTACAGTGAAGTTCCTCGAGCAACTGCAGGCTCAGGAGACGGCGGGCAACATTTCCGATCTCTCGCTGAATAGCAGCTCTAGCTTGGAGCAGGAATTCGAGCAGCTGAATCGCAACAATGAACAGGCCAATCAATATGATGGGCCAACCACTGGTAACATTGTCACGGGTCCTGGAGATGTGACAGAGCAGCCACCTGGCTGGTGGACACAGTTCCTGCTCTTGCTGGGGAAACGACGTCGTCATCTGTGTCGTAACTATCGCCTTCTGTTATATGTTCTCCTGCTGCCGGCGATCTTCGAGCTGTGCGCAATGTGGTTTATCAGCTACCGTCTGGAGGATGACTTCGATACGGTGTTGCCCCTCAGTCGATCCCTCTATCCCCACACCACTCAGCTGCTTAGTCGGGAGCGACTCACGAAGTTCGGGGAACCGCTCTATGAGAATCTCCACTCGGATTGCGGTACGGATTTCGAGTGTAACGAGTTCAGCAACTCCAGGCAGGCATTCTATTGGGTACTCAATAGCCTGGATGAGTATCGCGGTCGTCGCTATGGAGGTTACTCCCTGAATGGTAGCGGTGCCACTGTCTGGTACAACAACAAGGGCTACCACTCGATGGTCGCCTGGCTGAATGACCTCAATGTCCAGCTGCTGCGCACCAGTCTCAACAACACGGACTTTGATATTCACGCCTTCAACGAGCCCTGGAAACTGGGCTTTTCCGAGCTCAGCACCAGCTCTGTGCTTCGTCAGGCTGGTGATTCCTGCATGGTCTTTATCCTGCTTATCGCGTTCGGTTTGGTCGTCGCTGCCGGCTCCGTTTATCTGGTCAACGAGCGGATCCATGGTGAGAAGCTACAGCAGCGTCTCAGCGGTGTCAGTGCTGTCACCTATTGGCTGGTTGCCTTCCTTTGGGACTACCTCATCATGGTGCTCGCTCTGCTCGTGTGTCTGGTCATTGTCCTCCTCTTCAATATGCCTGTCTTTGTCGACCGACAGCAGTTGGCGGGCATTGTGGCCCTCTCCCTGATGTTCAGGTAAGCTACTCTACCGATCGCCTATTGTTCTCGGATCCACTTGTTGGTTTAATGACAGATCTACTCCTCGATAAATTTACCTATTGATCTGCTTATTAATCTACCTCCTCGATCAATCTATCAAGTTTCTTTACTACAACTCGATTAACCTCAGACGATCTTCTTAATAATCTCCATGGATCTCCCTATCAATTTTTTAATCGATCTACACCTCGCTATATCTGTCTATCTAACGAATCAAATCATCTATGTATTCATGTATTTCTGCAAATATCCGTCAATCGATCATATGTGTCGACTTACCCATCGATGTATATCCCTCGACATGTTTATTGATATAATACTCGAACTATCTATCTATTTGCACCTCCACATACTTCGAGATCTATCTAACGATCAACATCTCGATCTATCCCACGATGTATCTATTGATCTTTCGCTAGATGTACCTCTCAATTTATCTATTGACCTAAGCATAGACATAAACTTTAAGTTCTTTCTCGAAATGCGGTCAATTATCAGTATACTTATCAAAATATATAAACTCCCATTGATATACATTTTTAACTACACCCCTGAAACTACAATTTAATTCATATCTCGATCCTCTAGCTCATATGTTTACTTCTCGATCAACCTAGTAATCGGTCCACATTTCATTCCATTTCTGTTGTCATCGGTTTACTCTTGCCGATCTATAGTTCGATCTACCTGTCGATCTATCTATCGATCTATTCTTATATCTACCTCTATTTTACCCATATAGTTCTCGACATATACCTTAATCTGTCCCATGACTTACTCGCCCATCTACACAGCGATAAAATTAACTTTCAACATATTTAAAACCTTTAAAAGTACCTCTCCATATGCCTATCAGTCTGCTTCTCGATATGACTCATCATACCTAAAAACCAACTAAATTATCTTTTTATTGATCTACCCCTCTAAAAATCAATCGATCTTCTACTCGATATACATATCAATCTACCTCTCGATCTACCCCTTAAACTACCTTTACCTATCCATCTACCGAGGGTGCTACTTCTCGATATCGAAATGTATACTCTTATCATTTCTACCTGTTTAACTGTTGCTCTATCAAGTAATTCATTCACGATCAACTTATCCCTTTACCAATCTCACTTCCACTGTATTCCATTTCTATTTGTTGATCTTTCAATCCATCTACTCATCCATCCGATTTGATTAGCGATATCCCATAAATCTAGCTCTTGATATATTCTCGGGCTACTTTTCGATCTTGGAACGTATAAATCTATTTTTCTATTTCTTCATCTATCTACCCCTTTAACTACCTATCAACCTACTAAACAATGTTCCATTCGATGTACACCAACCATACTCCTTTCATCCACGATCTCAAACAACATTGCGAATCAATCTCGCTTCCGAATTATGCCATTTCTTCCATAGCTTTGCCTGCGTACCGGCCGTGCATGTGGCGGAGAAGATCTTCAGCGACTCGAGCATTGCCATCGTGTCAATATTCTGCGCCAACATCATCATACCCCTCATAACGATGGGCATTGTGCTGATCCTAGGCGTTGTGGGCGATAGCAGCACGTGGGACAGTTGGCGGTATGGGTTGAATAGTGCGTTCCTCGTCTTTCCGCAGCATGCTTTAGGCGATGGCTTGCTGGAGCTCTGCAAGAACTTTATGGTTGCCCAAGTCTTCAAGCGATACGACATTGAATCGTACAAACATCCACTGGCAAGCGATCTCCTCCAGCGTCACTTTTCCGCTTTGGCTTTGCTGGGAATTGCGGGCCTTCTGCTTAACGTACTGATCGAGTGTCAATTCCTGACTCGATGCTGGCATCACATGACCAGCCTACTCGACTGTCAATACCGTCGAGAGTTGCGCAAGCTCGGACAGCTTAAGTTGGTCAATATACAGAGCATCTTCAAGAGCTGTGTTGGAGCCGACGAGGCTCTGCGGGTAGACAATCTGTGGCACGCCTATCGACGCGGGCGCTACGCAGTGAAGCATGTGCACTTTGGGGTGCAGCACGGCGAATGCTTCGGACTTTTAGGCAAGAACGGAGCTGGCAAGTCGACGATATTCAAGCTGCTCACACGCCAGCTGCTGCCCAACATGGGACAGATCTACTTCGATCATGTAAGTTGCAAGTTACCCGCTGCATTTGAATACTCCTTAACATGCTCGTCTTCTCCTGCCACAGCCCAGCCTATCATACTGCCCGCAGACGAATCCCTTGGATCCGCTGTTGACCGTCGCCGAGTGCATTCGACTGTATGGTCAACTGCGTGGTATCAAGAATGTAGAGGCGCTGCTTGAGCGCCTCTTGGACACCTACGAGCTGCGCAGCTATCGAGATATCCAGGTGAAGAAACTGAGCGGTGGAAATCGCCGAAAGCTGACAGTGGCCATCACCTGTTGTGGCTACACGCCGACCGTCCTAATGGACGAACCGACCAGTGACATGGATCCGGTGACGCGCTCCTTTGTTTACCGCACCATCGAACAGCTGCTGGCGGCTCGTCGTGCCGTTCTGCTGACCTCGCACTCCATCTCAGAGATCGAGCACTTGTGCCAGCACGTGGCGGTGCTCAAGGACGGTCAGATCGTGGCCAGCAACAGTCCGGCTCAGCTAAAGTCTCAGCATGGTGGCTATTATGCCATCAGCTGCTTCTGTGCACCACTTCAGCAGGCGGAGTTGGCCAAGATGCTGCCACAACGCCTGCCTGGCGCCATGGAGCTGCAGCATTATGCGCACAGTCTGCGTTTCCTGGTCAAGGTTCGACAGGGTGGCGCCTCTGCGGAGGTTGGCGGCAAGCTGCCAACTCTTGCCCAGCTCTTCGATGCGGTTCGGGAGATGGCCGGCAGCTTGGAATTGCCGGCGCACTTTGCCATCGGTCGCTGTCGCTTCGAGTCAGTCTTCGAGCGCATCCTCGACAGCTGTGAGGCAACGACGACCGCCATGCCAAATGGCAAGTCCGACTTCCCCAGCAAGTCGGCGGCAGTTAGCGGCTCCCTGCAAACGGGATACGTGCACAACAATTACGAGGAGACCACAACCTAAAACTGAACCCTTCTCCGATCTGTTCTCAGCTTCATGTTCTCTCGAAAATCATTGGGAATGTGAAAATTGACGGCAGTTCGGCTTATTGTATGTTTATTGTTTAGACAAGTTATTTTTTATATGTGATAAGTTAGGACGCTCCATGCCAGTGATAAGTTTACGACAATCTCCCATTTAATATTCCTTTTTTATGTTTATGTTTTTTATGTTGTTGGGGTGTTCTGGTAGCTGTAATCTCCAATTTCAGGTTTGTTCGGGCACCTTTTTAATTGTTAGACGAATTTAGAGCTTTAAACGATGTGTAAAAATATTATTATTGTATCGTTAGGCCTCACTCATCGTATCTTATCATATCTGAATTTATCCTCTAGCGTATACTATTATATGTACATACGTCTTCATAGCGACGCCGGCGAGTGCAATGCAAGCGTTTCAGCTCACAAATGGATGTGATGGGGTCCTGATGAAAGGCCCTAGAATGTTATAAGTACTTATATCTAATAGAATACCTATATCTATACCTCTATCTATACATAAATATAAACCCAAGTCAAGCACTAAAAGAGTTAATCGTGATTCCGTGGGGACGCTTTTTGTGTCAGCGGGCTGAATGCATTTTGTATACCAACGAATATTGAATATCGAATATCAAATCAACAAATGTACGAGTTTGATAAACGATTGTTAATAATAAAGTGGCAAATTCTGTTGTAATTATATGCGGTTTATGATTGGGAAAGACACTTATTTCAGTAGGACGTTGCTCAAAACTTCAGATACAATAAAGGACGATTTATACGTAGCAAACAAAAATAGTTTATATATTATATTGCTTCCTGAGTAAACTAATTCAGTTATCAAGTCATGAAGACTTTTGCATTTGAGGCTTAAATGAAATCGTACAACTATAAATCATTATTTTATACAATATTTATTACAAGACGAGATTTTTTGTTTATGTTTTTTATCTAAGAGAGTATGAAAGATATATGCTTCGTATATTTTATTGGAATTTGAAACATACATGAAATGCCTAAACGGAAGGAAATGCAATTTATTAAATTTATTTTAAAAGTATTATTTTACATCTTTTATTTTATAAATTTTTAAGTATGCATGTTAAACCATATAAAAAGAGGTAAGGAACACACACAAGAGGGAGAATGAGATAGAGCTTAAATGGAAAAGCGAGAAAAGAGGGAGGAACTTAATTAATTGGTGAAGCAAAAAGTTTGCATACCTAATGTTTCATATTTAATGAAGCAGTTAAAAGTGTCAGAAATCCGAATGCTTGCTATCCGCTGGTCTATAGAAAAATGTAATTACACCAAATGGTGTAACATTAACTAAAACGTGCTCTGAAAGCCGAACTGCAAGTTTAGTGTTGCCCACTTTTAGGAACCAAGGAAAATGGCTAATTTCAAAGGGAAATCATTTAGCTCCCTTCTGATTGTTGGGGCGCTATTTAGCCGTAAAAACGCTGCAGCAGCATCTACACTGATAAAAAAGGAGTCTTGCTGAAATCTTAAGAATCTTTGAAATCAAGTGCTTCATAAATACAAAGGGTCTATTACGTATGTCAAAAAAATATGCTCGTATATGGCAGACCCCATAAGGTATATATATTCTTGATCAGCGTCAAAGCCAAGTCGATAACAGCTGGAATAAGCAAATTTGGTGACAATAAGTACTCCTATAGTGTGACCATATATCAAGCTTGTTTTATAATTTTGCTACGCCCCCTTCCGCCCCACAAATTGGAAAAATAAACGAATTATAGGTGAATTTTTTAAAGCTGAATATTTAAAACGGAGATAATAAATTATATTTATTTCTCCATCACATATAAATGATGAAAACACCCTTTATTGTATCGCTTTAATACTTATATTATTTTAACAAAATGACAAAATAAAAAATAAAAATTGTATCAGCCCACAAAAAATTTTTAAATATGGTTCCAGACACATGTTTTAGACAAAAGATTTTAAAATTAACGTTTTTTTTCAACAAACTATGAATTATCGTCGAACAAATGCAACAAGAACAAAAATTGTTTTTATCAGTGTAGCCCTTTCTCGCTTTCTCATTTTCATTAACATAGTCAAAACTGTTAGCCCCTAAGTGCCATCCCTCTCATTCACATTCTCTCTATCCCACCATTTTGAGGATTATGGAGTGCGTTTGCGAGTGTGTGTGTGTGTGTATATGTGTGTGTGTGGTATTTATATGAAAGCTTTTGAAGTATTGCGATTCTATTGTACTAGGTCCAAAATGTTGGCTTGTGTTTGGCCTGAGGATCATTCAAGTGGGCAGAGGGGTGATAGGGGTTTCATGAAACGAAATGAATCCTTTGGGAAAAGTGCTTTGTATATTTTTTGAATTTCCGCTTTGGCGGGCGGAGTGTGGGGCGTGGTAATACCTAAATTATTTTTTCAAAGGATTAAATTAAATTCCATTTGGTTTGGCAAAAGCTTCAAATGTTCAGGTAAAATGAGCGCCTCAAATTAAATCAGCGAAAAATCAACATAATTAAAAACATTTCCACAATTTTCGTTTTTTCTCCATTTCTTTATTTTTTTATACAAACTGAACTCATAACCAAATTAACATGCACAACGTGTGTGTGTGAGCGGGTGAGTGTGTGTGTGTTTGTATGCTAATGAAAATGGATGCGTGTAAATGGAAGTTGTTGTCCGTTGTCTGCCAACGAATATTGCAATTGAAAAGGAATAATAAAAAAAACAACAATTATTTGTTAATATAATAAATACAACAATTGACTGGGGCTTTAACTATATATTTTAAATGCAATGTAGCTTCCAAGCTCGACCTGTAGATACCTTACATTACATTACATGCCATACTTACAGATCTAATATAAGTATTTAAAAATTGTATGTTTAGATATTTATATTTGTATTCTAATTACAGGCCATACGCTAGTCGGGCATTCTCAGTTGTTTACTAATTTCGCAGTTTTATTTTGTAATTGCATAATCCAACCGGAAGTACAAACAAATAATTGCATAATAATTAATATAATTTATTGGGAAATTGTGCATTGAGCTGTTTGTAAAGTGGGCGTGGCCACTCTAATAATTACAAATACATTTAAGATGTCTCATTCACAGAGTATAAATCGAAGGATGCTTTCGATTAAATGTTATTCAAATCAATAGCCTACTTGGACTGAAAGTTAACATCCAAAATTAAATCAAATATATGTTTCGAAATTTTCAATCCTAGATTGCCTTGGAAAACTTGGACCTAGGTCCTACAGTCTGTAATATTATCAGTTCCCAGTTCAACCTCAGACGTGAGCTGAACGCTTTTCCAATAATTTCAAATAAATCTATAAGAAATAAAAGGTAAGTATATGATATTGTGCTGGAAATATTTGTGTTATTTACTTTGCATCTAAGGTTTTAAGCCAGAAATGGACGGGCCAAGGGTTGCTGTTCATATGGATGGCAATGGCGATGTATTCTATGGATGGCAAGCTGGACTTCGACTGGTCTCGATCAAAAGCTCCTTCCAATTCAAAGGCAGAATTTGGCTGCTTGTTTACTGGGAGGGATACGTTTTACCAGAGGCTGTTCCACTTTCGCTGATGCCCAAGAAATTCCACGCAATGGTTATCGAGTTTATTGAGAAGAAGAGAGATTCTTGAGTAAGAGTCATTAATGAATGAATAAACGACTTAACGAATTTTATTAATTTTTAATGCGAAATGTGTGAAATTGGGAAAAAACTAACACCTATATTGCGGTTTAGTTATAGCGGCTAACCGAGTGGTAGATATTTTAAATTTGAACGTAAAGAGCGCTGTGATCAAAAGAGCAATAGTTAAGGAAATGGGGGAATGATGAATTATAGATCATAGATATGTGAAAAAATTTTAAGGTAGTTTCTAATACAGGAGTCTGGCAATAGTTTAACTGAGTTTGATTGAAAAGACTCGTACATACTACATAGAGCAAAGCTGGATGGATTTGAGACAACGTCTCGATGATAGTAATGATCATGTGCAAAGATAGTTATGGAATTTTAAAGGGAATATTCTGGGATTTATCAAGGGCATAGTTTAAAGAAACTTGAACTGTTGAATTCGAAATGTCGGGATGGCTATGCAAAAATTAACGACAAAATGTGAAATACTAGATTGAGAAAATAAATGCTCATTGATCTTAGATAAGTTAAATATTGCAATTTAAAGCAGGGATCGCAAATAAGTGTATTCTACATAATTGTAAAAATTCCAGATTAAACTTTTTTGGATCAAGTCAAGTATCTTCGAAAAGGATGCATTTTTATATTAAATTTGTATTATAACTCTTATGATTGATATTAATTATACAAACTTATTTTAACCCTCATTGACTTCGATATACAAATTAAATATATGACTCTTGTTTTTTATTTTTAATTTAAGTTTTAGTTTTACTCTTATTTTTGACTTTTAAGGAGGAAGTTCTTCTGAAGAATTCGTAGTATACATAGAGCAAATCGTCAAGCAGTCTCTGATCCAGATAGAACGACGTAAGTATATATCCCATAAATAAATAAACTATATACAAATTTCCAACACGACACGAATCATGATCCATACATGGATACTTTAAGGGTCGAAATGTCCAAGTCGAAGAACACAGTAAAGAAAGCGGATATGCAGCAAGGTCTGATGACGGCCAAGGTTAGCTCCGGTTCCGGGGATTATGGATGCGGTCGACCGGAAGCGGGAGATGCCAGTCGGTCGACGGTATCGTTGCGCTTTCAGGAACTTTCGTTGCGACACTCGGACGTGCAACTGTTGCAAGGTCCGCATGCGTTAAACGAACGCCTCTTGAGTTTCTATTACACATATTTGCAAACTCGACGCTACAAGATGAAACCGGAACTGCATTTCCTGTCACCGGCGTTAAGTCAAAGCTTGCGGCATCTGCAACTGCGGGAACGGCGTCGTCTCGTCCGAGATTTGCAGCTGCCGAACAAACAGTTTATGTTCGTGCCCTTGGCCGATGAATCTCATTGGTCGCTGTTGCTTGTGGCACGTCCGGATCGCAAGTTCTACTATTTCGACCCCGAGGATAATCGGCATTTGATTCTGGCGCGATTGCTCTACGAAAATCTACGCACTGTCCTTGGCGCCGATGAATATCACTTCACTGTGGGTCGCTGTCTGCAACTGGCTAAGGGTCAAGGTTACGAGTCGGGCGTCCATCTCATGTGCATGACCGACAACTTGGCCGACTATGTGTCCCGCTGTGGTTATGCCACAAGCACGTTGCTTGTCTCCACTCAGGAGGTGCGTGGCATGCGTGCATCGCAGTTGCAACTCATACGCACTCTCGGTGGCAACTTTCCACCGTCCAGCGTCAAGTCGGCTCCGTGATTTCCCCTTCCCGTTATCGTTCTCTTCCGTTCAACTTGCTCCCAATACATTCTGTGCATCGGTTCGTTCAAAAACAAAAGTAATAAATGAAGCGGCCGAAGGAGTTCAGATTTAACTTGAGACTCACTCGGTTTGATCGGCATCCTTCTCTGCCACATTTACTGCTACCAACTCATCACAAGCTTTTGACTTTAGTTGCGCTTTACTCCAGGTGACTTCTCAACATAATCTCAGATGTAGCTTTAATGCACTTTTGGTTTAACTTTAAGCTTTAGTGGGCTGAAACTTTAGTGTCACCAGCTTTCGGTTGAGTTATTAGCTTTAAATGTTCCTTATTGCTGGCACATTCTGCAGATAATTTCAGATACAGCGGGATGTGGTTATCTAATTAAATGTGGTTTTCTTACCTCAGTTATGGCTTTAAATTGCATTTATGTGTAGTCGCTTTAAAGCAGCTGGTAATCTGAGCATACAGTTTAAGTGAGCTATCCCTTAGATGATAATGTACTTTCAGGTGAGCTGCCAGCTATTAATGGGCTTTTTTATATCAGTTGGAGCTTTAGTGCTGAAAGTTTTCGGTTGAGTTTCTTAGACTTACATTGCTTCTTAGTGCAGGCACATTTTGCAGTTAATCTCAGTTTCAGGAGCAATGTGCTTTCAGCTGATCTTCTAGAATTAAATTGGCTAGTATAACCTCAGTTGTAGCTTTAAATTGCATTTATGTATAGTGACATTTAGGCAGCTGGTAATCTTAAATTACAGTTTAAGTGAGATTTTCTTCAGGTGACTTCTAAACATGATCTCAGATGTAGCTCAAATGTACAATCGGTTTAACTTTAAGCTTTAGTGGGCTTAAGATCTAGTGTCAGCAGCTTTCGATTGCGCTTTTTGATTACAATGCATATTCTGCAGTTAATCTCAGCTTCAGAAGTAATGTGGTTTAAGATGAGCATTTAAAATTAAATGTGCTTTTCTAATCTCAGTTGTGGCTTTAAATTGTATTTCTTTTATGTCGCATTAGGGTATCTTGTAATCTGAGCTTACAGTATAATTGAGCTTTCCTTTAGGTGACTTTTGCACCTAATTTAAAATGTAGATTTAATGTACTTTCAGTTTGGGCTTTTGAATATAAGCTCGAGCTTTTGTGTCAGCAGCTTTTGGTTGAGTTTTTAGCGGTAAATTGGAGCTTTAGCATTAATTTCAGGTTTAAATGCGCTTTACTGCATGCACTGAACACAATTAAGCTTTGCTGTAACTTTTAGCTGAGCTTTCAATATCAACTGCAGTTTTATGGATAAATCTATTTTGCAAAGAGACTATGCTATTAAACTCTAATGCAGCTTTTATTCCAACCTTTTTGCGAACGATAATGAACATTCTAAAATGTCATTCGACATTAAAAACTAACAAAAGCTCAATTACAACCTTGTGCAATGAGCAACAACTCGGAAAAAGTAAATTTATGTGGAGTACTTGAACATAAATTTAAGAAACTTGATTTGTTTTGCAGTTCACTTTTGCCTGGCTGCACTCGCAGCAGATGTTTGTGGGCGTGAGGGAGAAAGCATGACGGGATGGATTGGGTGGGAGGGTTGGAAAATAGGCGTCGTCCTAATTTGAAGCTAAGCTGCGCAAATAACTCAATTAGTCTTTACACTTGCCACGCCCATTTGTGTAGAGGCGCTTATCAAAAGGCAACACGTAGAAGAGTGTATATAGGAAAAGGGTCGGGGGGGAGGGGAAAGTAGTGTATTTCGCTTGGCATTAACTTTGTTTCGCCTTCTTCTTCGTCTTCTTTTGCTGTTGCTTCGTGGGCAAAAGTTTTTGGCGCAAAGCGCGTTGATGAAGAAGTCCATAAAGGTGCGAAGCCCAGCGGTCTTGGCCCTGCAGCTGTTAAGCTCCTCGCTCTTCTCACTTCCCATACTCCTCCCGCTCTCATTCCTCTATCTACACTCTCACCTCTCCCTCCTTCATCTGCTCTCTCACACACTGCTTGACTGGACTGCTTGAGTGGATGGCAAAAGCAACAAACAAAAAGCAAACTCGATTCTAGAGGGCGCCACAGAAAATGGCAAATAAATAAAAGCTGGCAACAACAACAACAAGGACAACACTAAAGCGCTGCTGTTGCAACGGTACAGTAAAGTAAATTTCAAAATGGCGTGAAAATGTAAGCGAAAAACAAAGTTAATTGTTGGCCGTTCGCTGCCAGCTGCAGCGTTGGCGTTAGCGTCAGCGTCGGCAATTCAAGACAGCATCGCACACACAGCCACACACACACATAAACTCGCACACAAGTGCATAAATAATGCAATCTGTCTGAAGCGCAGCAAATTCTGAAATTAGTCGAGGCAGCTGAGGTAACTAAGGGAACGGTACATTACCCCTCCCCCGCTGATTAAAACAACTAATGGTAATCACTGCTTCGTTGCGAGTGCTGTTCTTTAAATTGTCTATTAGTGTAGACATACATACATATGTATATGTTGTTTTAATTATATATTAACCACAGTTTATTATGTTATTATATGAACTATGTGATATTTTATTATATTATTGTATTATTATTAAGTAGTAATTGATCGGCAGATCGGCTTATTTGACATTTTAAGGCTGACCACGAACTCCAGACGGCTGACAACGAACTTCCTCTATCAATACTTCTTGTAAATCCTTAGCTGCTCGGCTTGCTCACTAACGATTCCGACGACTGATCTTTACGGCTGATATCGACTGACTGCTTGACCGCTTGTCTCCTATTGTTCAACTCGCTTGACTCCGACAGTTCACTCTGACTGATTCCGACTAGAGTTGTATCAAATCGTTCGGATTAAGATCAATTGAACTAATCACTAAAGTGAACGAACGAACTAAATCCCTGATTGTAGGTCATTTAGTTCAGTGATTCGTATCCCATTATAGTTCGTTCAGTGACTCGAATCCCATTATAGTTCGTTCAGTGACTAGAATCCCTTTTAGTTCGTTCAGTGACTCGAATCCCAATATAGTTCGTTCAGTGACTCGAATCCCATTATAGTTCGTTCGTTAAAATGAATAAAAATTTTATACATAGTTCGATTATCATTCGCTTTGGTTATCGCAACGGTAAAATTTTAAAAACGTTTGTCTGCTTAAATATGTCTTTGAAAAGGAAGCGCGCTGAAGTGTGGAACTATATACATAGTTGAAGATGACAAACATGGCAAATGCGTGTATTGCAAATGCAAAATAAGTATCTGTGGAGGATCTCACAGTAACTTGACTCGAAATTTGAAAGCTAAACACCCCACAGTGTCTGTTGACCACCAGCAACCTGCGGCGCAGCAAATACCTCTATCAACACAAGGTTCTGGTCCGTCCGTTTGAACTTCCTTGGCGGCATTAAGCAATGAAGCTTACAAAGCATATTTTATGTGTTATAGCATATGTTATCTTCCAATCTCACTTCAGTATGAAGCAATGAAGCTTACAAATTGATTAAATATTGATTAAATTATGAATTTTACTTCAATTTTGTTTAAATCTATTGCTTTTTACTTAATTCTATTTTTAAACGTAACAACCGACAGTGCTCTTATAACGATGTTAGATTCGAGTCACTGAACGATCTAAAGAGATTCGAGTCACTGAACGATCTAAAGAGATTCTAGTCACTGAACGATCTAAAGAGATTCGAGTCACTGAACGATCTAAAGAGATTCTAGTCACTGAACGATCTAAAGAGATTCGAGTCATTGAACGAACTACTGAACTATATGAAAGATTAGTTCGTTCATCAAAAATTGAACTACTGAACTAAATCCTTCAATTGAACTACGATGAACAACTCTAATTCCGACAGTTCACTCCGACTAAATGCGACTGCTTATATCGATAACGCTACTGGTATCGATATACCTTAGATGTTAATACTGTTTGTCGCAGCTTCACCTAGTACCCTGTGTTACATACATGTGTATGTAACATGTATCAAGTCAGTCAAGTAATTGTTTTGACAAAATTAAAAATTTACATATTGTTTTCTTAGACCCTTTCCTTTAAAAAAGTGTAATTGTATATTAAGTTAAGTTATGTTAAGAAAGTCTGGCAGACACCGTAAAGTATATTTATTCTTGTTAAGCATTTACAGACGAAACTATATAGCCGTCTGTCCGCCCGGCTGTATGAGCGCCTAGATCTCAGAGACTATAAGAGCTAGAGACACCAGATCTGGTATGTTGATCCGTGTATGGGCTAGAACCAGTTTGTGTTAAAAGCTTGTACCCTTCCGCCCTAGTAAAACGAAAATGATATTCTTGAAATCCCATATAACGAGAATTATTAAATTTAGAGTCCTGAAGTTTTGCACACATGACAATCATTGGCACTGCTTAGCCTATTGACGTTCAATATACCAAATTTGGTGTCTCTAGCTCATAAAGACTCTGAGATCTAGGCGCTCATACAGACAGACGGACAGACGGACGGACGGACAGACGGACGGCCGGACAGATGGACATGGCTTTATCGACTCGACTGTTGATTCTGATCAAGAATATGTATACATTATGGGGTCTGCTCAAATTCCTTAGACCTGTTACGCACATTTTTTTTTGACAAACTTAAAAGACCCTTATACTATTTTAAAGTAAAGGGTCTAATAAAATAGAAACATGTGAATTGATTTCATCGTCAATACAATAACTTAATTATACTTACTTACTGTACGATATATAGATAAAACAAGCCGGTCTGTCGGGGCGTGTGCTACAGTCAAAGCCGACTATGAGAGACCCCGGACTTATTCTGGAAAACCTACACACGCGAACAAACACGCTGCAAGGTATTGACATTGTAGCGTTAGTGCTCTCTTCTTCTTCCATTGGTTTTTTATTATCTGTTACGCACTTTGTTTTTTTTAAAAAAAACTTAATAGACCCTTGGTAATTTTATACAGACAGGGAATAGAAAAAACACAAAAGTCTTAGCCAGCATAGTTGCAGTACGAATGACGACCTTTCTGGGCTATGTTAGCACCTCCTTATTACCTTCTTACCACCAACTTACCACCCGATTACCACCATTTTATCTAGTCGTGAATTAACCCACTGGGACAAGCTCTAATCATGTTTCCGAATGTTCAATAAGTACGCAATTTGATTCGGATTCATTTGGTTAATAGTTGACCTTGTTCAAGTGGCCTAAATGGATACCAAGGCCAAGTAATCTTCTCCTCAAACTCACACACTTTCGCTCAACCATTTTGAGCGGAAGGATATTAAATTTTTCATTTTCTCAAAAGCCAGGCCAACTACTAACAGCCAACGGCAAACGGGCCATCAGCTATCAGCCTGTTCCATTACCAATTAGTCCAAGACTTGAGCACAATGAACGGACCAAGGTCAGTGGCCTGTTATGGACGTGGTCTGTCTTGGCCTGGCTTAGTCTATCGGTGGGTTTGGATTTGGGCCGTGATATTGGACAGTTGGTGGTTGGCCATTAGGCGTGCGCTTCGGGCTTAATTAATCATTGCTAAGTGAGTTCCAAAAAAGAAGAAGCACAGATAATACAAAAAACGGAGAACAAAAAACTGTTGGACATAAATGTGATTCTTACTTTTTCTCTTTTTATACCCTGCGCTCATTGAAAATTGCCAATCATGGGCATTATTGTTTTGTGTAAAAGTTAATTCTTGCTCATATCTGATTGAGCAGTATCAGTAGCCGAGTTGATAAGACTATAAGGCATAGATACTCCAATTTTTGAATGTTTGATTGCTTACATCATACGCAGATTAAATTTATTAACAGTCTTGTAGTTTAATGAATAAAGCTAAAGTTTTATCACACATGATACAAACCGTAGTCCCGAATTAACCTAAAGATATAATCACAATCCTATGTATATTAAGCTCTAAAGTAATTCAAGTAGAAATTTTAAATGCCTCACATAGCAATCTACGTAGCTTACCGCGTGTTTGCTCGTGCGTGTATGTGTCTTACTGGGTTAATATCAATTGATCCAAGGCTCTTACTGAAACCTTAGGTTCAGGGATTCCAGAAATCCTTCCTCTATGGTTCGAACAGTCAAACCGAATATTTTCTTAAATGTTGGAGGCTTGCAGCCTTGGCTTATGTATGACCGTGTTTGCAAATACGGAATAGTGTAACTCTGGGTCTACGTGCAGGGCATCTCGTAGTCGAGCATTCTCGGCTGTCGCGTTCTTCCGTGTTTTTAGTGTCCAGCTCATTCGCCGGGCATCGTCCGTTTGGCTTGGCACAATGCTCGTTTCCGGCTGTCCGGCACACAAATTACTTAAAGATAGACGAGACGATGCGAGATGAGATGAGAGAGGAGCTGAGGATGAGCCCAAGAGGGAGTTGGACAGGAAGCCGGGGGAGGGAGCCTGGATCGGGAGCAGGCAACGACGCGTTATTTCCGTTTCCGTTCAACTTCAACTTTCGCCTTGCCACATTCAACACTTTTGCGCATTGAGTGATGAAGTTGCGACCGGTTAGCCGGGTTGTAGGGTTGTAGGGTTGCAGTCTTGTAGGGTTGTCCCGGGTTGCCCTGGGTTGCCCGGCCAGGTCTTGCTCTCTTGCTGCTCCACTTTGTATTTCCCCCTTTCCACTCTCTCTCAGCCATGTCTCCGGTCGTGTCGCCGGCTCCTGACATAAGGCATAATCATTTCTGTTTCTCCTTTTTTTTTTGCTCCCCCCTGCGGAATTGTTCGAGAAGCGACGGCGCTTTGGCAAGTGATAAAATGTTTTATGTGCTCGAGTGTCTGATAACAATAAATAACGCCATCAGCGGAACCAGGCAGACAACCGGCAGGACGACCAATGGAGCAGTAGACCATGGGACCATGGGACCATCGGACCATGGGACACGGCCAGGGACATGTAAACAAATTGGCGTTGAAAGCCCGTTGACGGGTCGCCATCGTTGATGTTGGGGGCCAAAAAGGGGGCATTGATTCTGCGTAACATCAAATGAAATTTGTGGCCAGTTGTTTGTTTAGGCTATGCTATCCCCTCTAGTGATAATCCCTTCCACTTGCCTATCCTCGCCTCCCTTTCCGAACATAGTCCATTGTTTTGTCTGCTCTTGATTTTGCTTTTGGCCTATTTGCATTTTAATGATGAATTGTAATCAACATCAATTTGAGGCCTTCGCTCTGAATTTAGATCCTTGGCCTATTAATCATCACGCCCAGTGTTTGCCTTCCTCTCATTCTCTCTATCTCTCTCTGTCTCTTTCCCACTCTAGCGAAAGTTTATGTGTGAAATATTTGATTAGTTTGCGATTTGTGTATGTGATGCTTGGGTTTTTATGCTAAAACGTTTAGCACTTAACTCATTTTCTACTGATTACAATATATTAAAGGAGCAACGAGTTTCGTCTAATTAATTGTGGTCTTTTGTCATATACGAGGGTATCCTGGCTAGTCGAGTATACTCTGACATCTTCGACAAATTTTTATGGATTTCATTTAATGCTTATCTTTTTTATGCCTATTTGTAGTTTGGCAATACATTACATTTTGTTATCTAGTTTCAGTGTGGATACTATATAAATTTGATATTTTATACCCGGCATTCAAAGAGTGTAAGAGTATTATTGCAGAGTGCTTATGTTTGTATCACGTTGAGGGCATTTCCAAATCTGATATATAGTATTTATGCATGGAGTTCGTTGAGAATAGGATAAACTTTTAATTTATATCTAAATAATGTGAATCAAGTACTCAACACCTGTTAAATAACTGCGACTTCATAAAAAATACTTGCACCTCCCTTAATATCCCTCCCCCTACCCAACTCCTCGCAGAAGCCAGCCCCAACAATGTAAGCCAGTCGGAAAGGCTACAGTCGAAGTCGACTATGAGAGACCCTTTGCTTATTCTTTAAAAAGGAAATAAGAGTAACACTAACAGTTCCTATAAAGCGTTTTAACGTCAATATGCTCTTCTTCTTGCTTTGGCCCGACACTGAGTATTATTGAGTTTTGAATAACTTCCGAGTTTATTATCCGATCGATCAGAATACATTTGTACTGTGTGCCAAAATTCAAGGCTCCAGGCTTAAAATTTACCATTATATGAGATTTCAAGCATTTTTTTGTTGAATAACTTCCCAGATTGTTATCCGATCGCGATACCATTTTCAGCATTGGGACCTTGATGCTCGTCATGTGTGCCAAAATTCAGGACTCTATCTTTAATATTCTTCGTTTTATGGGATTTGACAAATTTTGTTTTCGATTTACGGACGCGGAAGGGGGCGTGTCAAAATTTTAAGATAAACTTGATCTGCTTATCCCATAGACGAACCACCATACAAAATTTGGTGACTCTAGCTCTTATAGTCACTGAGATCTAGGCGCTCATACAGACAGACGGGCAGACGGACATGGCTATATCGTGAATCAAGAAATAACCAGTCGGAAAGGCTACAGTCAAAGTCGACTATGAGAGACCCTTTACTTATTCTTCAAAAAGGAAAGAAAAGTAACACTAATAGTACCCCATAGCGCGTTGTTACGTCAATATATTCATCTTCTTCCTTTTGCCCGACACTGAGTATTATTATTATCCGATCGTGATGAAATTTTCAGAATACATTAGGACCCCGATGCTTGTAATGTGTGCCAAAATTCAAGGCTCCAGACTTAAAATTTAGCGTTATATGGGATTTATATGGGATTTTTTTTTTTATAACTTCCGAGTTTATTATCCGATCGCGATAAAATTTTCAGCATTGGGACCTTGATGCTCGTCATGTGTGCCAAAATTCAGGACTCTATCTTTAATATTCTTCGTTTTATGGGATTTGAAAAATGTTGTTTTCGATTTACGGTGGTGGAAGGGGGCGTGTCAAATTTTTAGCATAAACTTGATCTGCTTAGCCTATAGACGAACTACCATACCAAATTTGGTGACTCTAGCTCTTATAGTCTCTGAGATCTAGGCGCTCATACAGACAGACGGACATGACGGACATGACTCGACTGTTGATGCTGATCAAGAATATATATATACTTTATGGGGTCCGCCAGACTTCCTTCGACTTGTTACGAATATTTGTTTTTTTGACAAACTTAATAGACCTTATACTTTTTTAAAGTAAAGGGCCTAAAAAGATGCGGCCAATTTTCTCAATTCAAGTTAAGGTCTCAGTTATCTAACTGAAACAAGCCGATCAGTCGAGCGGGCGCGACAGTAGGATACCCTGTGCAGGTCTTCAAAGAAAAGTATTTTCATTATAATGGGATCTAAATATATCGCTTGAAGTCGATTTTGCTTGCATCGAGTGTAGGTAGCTTGCGATAGCCTGGCAACACTGGACTGCGGCTGTTGATTGTTTATGTTAAGCGCCATAGCAGACAAAAGGCATATCAAACATACATGAACAAACGCGTCTTTTCGTTCATTATATCGTCGGCGCGGCGCAGCGACTGCGCTGCTACTGCGCTGCTACTGCGCTGCTACTGCGCTGCAACGCATCTGCTGCGCTGCATAAATTTGTTTCTTGAATAACTTCTGAGTTCAATATCCGATCGTACTGAAATTTGTAGCACACATTGAGAGTTGGATACTTACCATGTGTGCCAAATCTCAAGTCTCTAGCTATGAAACTGCTCTTGTTATCAGCTTTTACGAGTTGTGGGCGAAGGGGGCGTGGCATCGCGATGAAATTTTCAGGACACATTAAGCCCAAGCTTTTTATCATGTGTGCCAAATCTCAAGTCTCTATCTTTAATATTGCTTATGTTATTTTGATTATTCTAATTTTAAAACCAACGGGACTTGATATCGAAAAATGAAAATAAACTTGATCTGCGTATGGTATTCAGGAACTTACATTCCAAATTTGAAGTCTCTAGCACTTATAGTTGCTGAGATCCACGCGTTCATACAGACGGACAGACAGACGGACGGACAGACGGACAGACTGACAGACGGACAGACAGACGGACAGGTGTCAATCGACTCGCCTAATGATACTGATTAAGAATATATATACTTTATATAGTCGGAGATGCTTCCTTCTGCCTGTTACATACATTCACACAAATTCATTATAGCCTTTTTTGCCCATTTTTAATGGGCACAGGCTATAAAAATAACACGTTATATTAAACACAACTATAAACAAGCCGCTCAGTCGGGGCGCTGCGACAGTAGGGTGTCCTGAGCCAGTCTTCTTTGTTATTTTTGGCATGCCAAAGATTTCATACCCATGCAGAGCCTTGTATTCAATTTTCATTGATCTTTCCTATGACAACTATGAACATGATATAGTAATACGATTATAACCAAAGTTTGTCATAATGTAAAAGACCCAAAACACATTGGTTGAGAAATCTTAACAATCAACACAGATATTCATCCTAAGCCATAATTTTCAGTCAAACATTCATATCGCTGCTATGTAATATAGTAGACCGATTAAAACCGAATTTGGTCAGGATGTATAAAACAAATTCATAATCTATGAGATTGGTTAAGTTACTTCGAAAGACAAACTAGTTTTCATAATAAAGTATGAAAATTATAATACCCTCTGCAAGGGTATAAAAACGCATCTTAGAGGAGTAAAGACATTGTTGAAAACTGTAATGACTGCATATCCTTTAAATGATAAGTAAAATCGATTTAAAAGAATAATTATTATAGTGAATTTGTTTAAGATTAGTTAAGATTACCATTGTGTCCGAACTAAAGCTAATTAGAAAGATATTACCTTAAAAGAGTTGGCTATAAGTCCACTATACAAAAACCTTATTCTTCAGGAGAAGGTTTAATTTATATTGTCTGTGCTTCGATTGGTAATATCGTGACCAAATTTGAGCCTAACTGTTGTTCAGCTATAATATTATACATGATATTAATGTATAAGTTTATTTACATCTTGGCATCCTTCATTGAAAAAGAGTTTCACACATTACTCTCGTGAAAATGCGTCGGTATCGTTATGGTGTAAATAAGATAAAAAATTCATTAAAATATTTTATAAAATGTTTAATAATTTAGACGACTTCTTAGTGTAAAGTTGGTTATGTTCTTTCCTTCTCCGATTGAAATAGATTTTAGAAATGGAGTGCGAACGTAAGCGGAAATTTCAGAAGGATGTTCATTGTTATTGCTTTTCCGTCTATTTTATTATGCTCGCACTTTGGACCATTATTCATGCTTGTTGTTTGTTTGATTCCCGTTGTCATCGCCTTACTTTTCCAAGACTTTCCCAGCAGTTACCTTAATTAGCACGTTGTTCACTTGGATCTCTCTGAATGGCATCCATCGACTTGTCAACAATAGGCAAGAACGCCCCGTTGTCTTGTACCCAGTTAAGGTAAAGCGGCTATGTGTCCCCTCTCCCTCTCCATCTGCGTCACCATCATCCTTTTCCTTTGGGCGATGCTTGACTTTGATGTAGCCCATGAGCAGAAAGAAGAAGCCAAGGAAGATGAGGACAGGAAAGCGACGACATCGTGAACGTTAACGTTGTCGAGTTGCATTTGATGCAATTGAAATCGAAGTCGCATCTTTTGCCATTTCTTTGTCTCCCAGCTCAGTTGGCTTCCTTTCCCTGTATTCCGTGTGCCCCTTGAGTCCTTGTTGCCATGTTGCAACTTGCCAAATGGCAAAAAGGCGTTGATATTTTAGAGCCCAAAGGAGGTGTAACGAAGGATGGGAAGGAAGTGGAGGTCTGTGGAGGAGTGGCAAGCAAATATGCTCACATAGCAGACACATTTGACGGAGAAATCGCACGGATTTCTGGCATCAATGCGCAGCCAAAACAGCAGCTGCCGTGGAGCACGCAGTAGAAGAAGAAGAAGAAGAAGCTGAGGCAGATGCAGACGCAGCCGAGGTAGAAGAAGAAGAAGAAGTAGACGTTGAAGTCTTTTTTATTTAAAAGTCACAACGCGTTCGCGGGGAGAAAATTGACAAAATCACATGAAAGTGGCTAAGACGCATTGTTGAGTTGATAAAGGAGGGATGAAGGGGGGATGGGAAAAGGGGCGAATAGGATTCCAGTGTACGTTGCCACTTAAAGTCGAGTGTGTTTCACAGACAAGTCAACTTAACAATGCAATCCTCAAAAAGAAAGCGTAATATACTAACGACACATATAGATACAGATACAAATATGTATGTACATATATGCTAAAGACATAAGTGCATTCCGTGTGAAAGACATTTATTCACATCTATAGAAACTTAAATTCGTATACTTTAAAATATATATAAATAAAAGTGTCGATTAGATATCCTTAGAAGCTATTTGATCCTGAAGTAAAACTATCATTAAAGATTATGACTTTTCTATGATGTTTATGGTAATAAGTATGCTAAGCTATCTACAGGGTGGGGCAAAAGTAGTCACCCTATTAGAAAACGCTATAAATGGAAACAATTAGTATGCGTTCTTGCGGAGTAAACCGATTCATGGCTTGTCAATTTGTATTCTGGCGTTTGTTTACGTACTTCAGAAATGTCAAAACTGAATTGACATTTGTGCCCATGCAAGAGTTATAGCGTTTTCTAATAGGGTTATTACTTTTGCCTCACCCTGTATAAGTTCAGAGCTATCAAAGGTCTAAGATAAATTTTATAGCTTTTTTTAAATTAATGTAATGGCTTGTACAATCAATCAGAGCGAAATTCCCAACATTTCAAACTTGATTTCTCACCAAAGTCTCGGCTAATTACTAAAGTCGAAAATATTTAAATATTTTAATACTTTAAAGTGATTAAAGGACAATTTGTAATCGTTTAAATTAAATGTAACACACAGTTCTATTATGACGTCTGCTTTATTTCGTGTCTCTTAAACGACTAACTCCGGCAACACACCGTTGTATTTCACAATTCCCTTTAGAGCGAGATCAAGCTAGGTCGATCTCCATTGTCTTAGTATGTTAAAGCGAGATAGCTAATCTATCTGGATAGTTAGTGATGGGCGGATATACCGTCTGGTGATGGTAGGGTATACAATCTAGTGGTGGTAGGGTTATCCGAGTATAGGAATGTTAACAGACTATCGGCCTGCTACAAATTCAAGCCTGATCCGAACACCGAAACACTGTAACTCTGTACAAAACATATTATAGCGATATAATTGAAGAATTTTCAAACTAGTTCGGTGAATATTCAGTTGGAAAACTGTTTCGAACTCGAGCTCCGAACGTACATATATAATAATTTCCGTTCTTATTTTTTTGTTAAATCTAGAGCTTTACATACTTCAAGATAATTTCCTGTTATATATGAATTATTTGAACTTGGTTAAATATGCTTATTTGTTTGCTCCATTTTATACCCTGTTGGGGTATATTAAGTTTGTTTAAAGTATGTAACAGGCAAAAGGACGCGTGTCCGACCCCATAAAGTATATATATTCTTGATCAGCATCAATAGCTGAGTCGATAAATCCATGTCCGTCGGTCTGTCGGTCCGTCGGTCCGTCGGTCTGTCGGTCCGTCCGTATGAACGAAAGGATCTCAGAGATGGTAAGAGCTAGAAGCTTGAACTTGGTCTCCCAGCACAGGTAAGTTTTGCAGGCAGATCAAGTTTTTTCTTTTTTTTTTTTGGATGCCACGCCCCCTTGGCACACAAATCAAGAAAAAGCTCACAGCAAAGGCAAGAGACTTGAAATTTGGCATACATGATGAGTATCTTAGGGTTGATGTGTCCAGAAAATTTGAGCACGAAGCTACACCCCTTTCGCCCGCAAATCAAGAATAAAACGAATTACTTGAGAATTACATTGGGAGTGAATTTGAACGGGGATCTGTAGAGCCACAGGGTATATTACAGTCGCGGTCACGACTTTTGGGCTTGTTGTAATGTTGTATTTATACCAAGTTGGGACTTGAGAAATCGCAAGTACTTAAGTAGAGATCATTCGAACTTAACATAAGTACGTCTTTTTCACTCAGTGTACTTGTACTATGTATTCTTAATCAGTATAAACAGCCGTGACGATTTGGCCATATATATGTAGTTAATTGACTTGTTTAAAGTACAGATAGTAAATAGAGGAGTTGTTCCAGAAACTACAGAAGCAGTTAACTGAAAAAGTGCCATATCTCATTTGCTTTCCTAGTTCATGTAAATTGTAAACATATTTAAATTAATTTCATCCAAAAACCGAATTCATGCAAATGATTATCATATTATTAACAAATCTTAGGAAGCTTTAAGTTTAACCTGACATTATCCCTTCGCAGGTGGAGCGCAATCAATCCAAAGCAAACCTATTTTCTTTTTTGGGTGTATTTGGGTAAACAGAATTTAAGCCAAATTAAACAAATTAAATGTTGTTGCAAGTTGCTATTTAATATGGAAATTCAACTGACTCAAAGGGGTCAAACATTAGAAGACCGCATGATAAGTGGGTGGAAGTGGAGGGGGACGGGGACGGGCTGGTATGGTTGCTGACCTTTCAATATCCGTTTCCGTCTCATGTGTTTTTGCTCCCCTTTTTAGAACCGTTTTACGGCAAGGCCAAGAAATGGGCGTGTCTGGCGCCATTGCCTCCAGACAATGCTCGCACCCTAAACGGGCACAACTTTGGATGCATAATGAAGCGGCTGCCTTCCCTTCCCCCATCTTCCCTCCGTTCGTTCTTTCATAAGAGAAAGAATTTGACGCAGCATAAAAAAATGGTAAAAAAAAAAGTCGTAACTTTTATAAAATTGTACCTGTTGTTGTTGCTTTTATTTACCCAACGGCTCTTCACCTGAGCACGCCGGAAACTGTGCTTTAAAATTAACTCGAGACACTGAAGCGACGCGTCCTTGTCCTCCCCGTCCTTCTGCCCGCCCCCCCTATTTTCTCCTGTCGCTTTCCCATTCAACTGCTGCTGCTGCCCTTTCCTCACGGCGAATGCGCACTTAATGAGCGTTTAATTGGCTCAGTGTTTACTAGGTGCCAAAAGGGGAGTGGGGTCCACGCTGCAGGTAGCGTCCATGGAAGGGGTTCGGGTCTGGGGTCTGCGATGTGGGGTATCGGGACTCTGGTACCGGTATTTTGATGGGCTTTTCCTTTTGGTTTGTTTTGTGGGTTTTGCGCTGTTCGAGTTGATTGAATTTCTTGTAGAAACTTTTTAATTGCATTCAATTGCTGTTGATCGGCTAAATAAATGTGCGTATTTATTGTTAACGTTGTTGCACATTTCATTCTTTTTTTTTTTTTTTTGCCACATCACGCGCTGTAAATAATCGCGCGCGAAACGCGCCAAATATTTGCGACGCGTTTTCATTTGGCAAATTGTTTTCCGCTTGACTATTTCTGGGCTAAACATAAAGAACGGCAAACGACAAAGCAAACCAAAACACGTTTCAGATTTTTACGTAGTACGTACCTCCCCCTCCCCCCCTTAGTCCATTCGTGCCCCCTTTCCCACCGGCCAAACAATCCTTAGCAAGCTGCGCATTCCCTTCTTCGAATCCTGTTCTTGTGTTCATGATTTTATTTTCAAATGCTGCAGCATTTTATGTGGCCATTAAAATATTTTATTGCTCTTGGCGTAAATTTAAGCAATAATAAAATAAAAAAGGCGCAACAACAACAATAGGGATGAGAATAAGCAACTGAAGATGATGAAGAAGAAGCTGAAACGTAAGACAACCTCAAAAAAAAAAACAACCAAAAACAACCAAAAACATAAGTAAAAACAAGATACAAATTTAGAAATTTACTTCGTCGAAGCCTTAATGCCCTTGTGGATTGTTAGAGATGTTTAAAGTCTTGATTTAAATTAATTAAACTCTATATAATTAAGTTGTAATTTGTGACAATTTTTAAAATGAACAAAGTATGAGGAAAATCGGAAAATAAATTTGATTTGAAACAAGTTGAAGACTGATACTTTTCTCAGAAACTGTTCTGACTAAAGTTGATACGTTGATATTTGTTTGTTTTCTTCTTTTTTTACGTAGTTTCTTTCACCATCGAAATACCCTCTGTTAGGGCAAAAGAAAAACAACTCGACATCGGATTGTTTTCTTTATTTTTTTCCTTTCCTCAGTTTACAATTTCCCATTGACTTGAGTTGCGTTTCGTTTCGTTTGGTTTTTGTTTTTGTTTTTTTTTTTCGTTAGTGAAAATTTAATTTGCATTTACGCATAAAATGCTGCTACATAACTTGTGGGCATACCAGACCGAGACGGAGACCGAGAGCGAGTCCCGGGAAGGGACCACAATCAGAATCCAGGATGACTCCATCGTTGCCCATCGACCAGCCTTTATTTTTTTCTTTTTTGGATGCCACGCCTCGCAAGTTTCTCTTACACCTTGCTGGCCATTCTCTCTGAGTGTGTGTGTGTGTGTGTAACATATTCAACGTGTGCTATTTATGGCAGCAGCTGTTCAGCAGCCAGCCTGCCCTTCGTCTCTTCCATTGCAGCCCCAAGGTTCGACGTCGGTGCCCAGAGCTTGTGACTGCCTACCTCCCTACCTCCCCTCGTTCGCCTTCCCTTTTTTTTTGCGAATGCTACGCATATTAATGGCATCCAATTGATTTACTTGTGCCATCAGTTCTTTTTTTTTCCTTCGTGTGCAGGTCTCAAAATTGAACTATTGAAATCCACTTTGAATCGAGTCGTAAAATTTATTTGCCAGCAAACTTTAAATTTATTAAATTTGTATGACATAAATGCAATATTTTTGAGTGCAAATAAAATAAACTTGACCAGGCAGTGTCTAAATGTTATGAAATCAAATATAATCAACATTTTCTATGGGTACTTTTAGGTAAAATAAGTTGTATAAGTTGCATTTTTCTTTTTGCTATATATCTTACTGCTTTTAAATAATCTTTATAAGATGTAATTTCTATGCTAAGTCACGCGTACAGGGTATTTGCTAGTTTAGCAAATGAATCACAATTCCTTTTATTTGTTTTCCCTCAATAAGTAAAATCTCTTTTGCTCTATTTGTAGTAATTTATTATCCGGCCCGCCATTCGGTAGACAGCACATTTTCATTGTTTTCGTTTCCCCCTGAATTTCACTTTAGCTTTGGCTATAAGTGGATTGTTTTCATGCTTATCCCTCGGTTCTCTATCATATCTGCCACTTCCACTCAGCAGCATTGAGCAGTGTTTAAGGCGCAAAAAAGAAGAAAGTTGTTGTCATTGATATCATTAAAAATAATACCTAATATTAGTCGATTGTTTGCCAAAGAACAAATCGAGCGTTTAACTTTAAGGATAAATTTGTGGATACTCAAAGATACATACGCACTTTCGTTTTGGCTTTTTAATTTATGCAGAATGAAAAGCCACAAAATCTCATGGCTTATCACGAATAGACAAAACGTTTCGGTAATTTGTTAAATATTTGCATCATTTTGAAAGGAAATCCAAACAGATGACAAGCACTTTGGTAAGTCGAGTAAATTTGTTCATAAATAAATAAAATGCTATTTGGATTTGAGAGGTGTGCGTTGACAATGGGGCGGCGACGACTCCGAAGGCAGCAGCTCTCTGGATCGGGACGATGGCGTTAAATTGCTGTCAACATTTGTGTTTGCCTCCGGTCGCCTCGTCCTGACCTGATGAACTTTGCGATTGCTGGAAAAAGGTTACAAAAGAATTGAAATCGACGTAAATTTCGCGTTGCACTCGCAAATTTTGCAAATGAAGTGCGACGAATTGTAAAATGGAATTGGATTTGTACCTCCCTTCTCCCATCTGCCTCCTTCATTCTCTCCCCCCCCGTTTGACCCGAACTCCAACTGCTAATGAAATGCGATAAAATGTCATCCAGCCGTAATAATGCTGACTATTCTTCCGTCTCGCCCGTTTTGTATTGAAAGAGCGACTCTGCCGACTATCGACTGTCGACTGTCGACTGCTGACTATGGTTGACTGGGGGGAAGGGGAGGGGTGAAAAGGTGGAAAATGGGTTGAGTTTTTCATTGATCGATTTAATTTCAAGCGCTGTTTTGTCGTTTCGATTTGATGTTCGCTCGGATTTGGCGGCGATTGTGCGGAAATTAGTTGAAAGTTTACCAAACTGAAATCAAACTGTGATTCCAATTGGGTTTTGATGGCGACAGCATGGTGTGTGTGTGTGTGTGTGTGTGTGTGAGTGAGTGCAACAGAGATTGCACAGATTGCAACATTATTTTGAAACGTAAAACGAAACTCAAATCTGTTACATGCAATACTGGATTTTAATAGAAACCTTTGTCAGTTAATATATTGAACCGATGTTATGGATTTGTTTGCATTTATATTTCTATGCTTTGTTGTTCGTGGGAAATGATATTCAATGCTCGTAGATGTTCAAGGGACCATGCAACAGATTTTATAAATTACGAAACAATTAAAAAGCAGATATCAATCCGAGTTTTAATACTACAAAGTTGTTGTAATTGTAGACCATTTAATAGACTTTTGATTTGCCCTTATATTCAATATATCCATGTTAATTAATTATCATATAACAGTTGTCTAGGAGATTTCTAAGCGGCACATAGCAATTTTCCAAACTTGTACCAAAAACAGCGATTTTTGCATTTTGCTCGTAAGAAAAATACTTTCCTTTCCCGATTTCCACTAGTTAGTGTCAACTGTAATTAATTTTTAGGTCAACAATTCAACTTGTAAACTTAGCTGCAAGTTTTCCATTTAAAGCAAAAGATAAAGAAGAATGTGAGTGGATGAGAAGGATGCCAAGTAAGTCAACTGGCAACTGGCAACTGGCAACTGACAACAACAAGAACTAATTGTGCAACAATCTCGCTGCAATCGAGTCGACAAATGTAAATCAAAACTTGGCCGAGTAGCTGGCTAATTAGATTAAGACCAGGACCAAAAACTAACAGAGTAATGGAAGTTGTAGATTAAACAAAAAGTGCAACAAGAAACAGTTATGACAACTGTGCCCCTCCCCACCTCTTCCATCAACACTATCCCCTCCATGCCATGCTGTTGACAATTTGGCTGATGCTTTTTTGTTGCCACATGCAAATTTTTGACTGGGCGCCAAGTGGCAAGTGGCAACATTGTCGTTGCAGTTGCAGTTTCTTTCGAGTCGCGACTTTGTTGCTGATGCTGCGCTTAATTATTTCCTTGGCCGGCAATCAACAATCAACATAATTTTGACACGCCTACTTTTCTGCAGTGGGGCGTTTGGGAAATGAAAAATGAGCAAAGTTTTTAGTCAGCCATTTGAGCATTCAAAAAGTTTATCGAGTCACTCGAAATGTGAATCTATTTGGGTCAGACAACATTGCCAGAGGTTGCCAGACATTTTGTGGGCGCAAGTGAAGAATAAGTGGGCGTGCCATCAGATATATCAGCTGATCCTTGCTCAGGACTATTCAGATGTGACAGATAACTGGTAAATTTGGAGATTTGAGCGAAAAACAGGTCAATTTGCCAGATATCGGACAACTGCATTGTCTGACAGATGCAAAATCAAAAAAAAAAACGCATAGTTATGATAGATAAATTTAAACAAAAATTGAAGTAAGCCAAAGAGTCGGAGTCTTTGACACGCCAGAGATTTCATACCCTTGCAGAACCCTAATGCAGTTTTCAACCGATCTTTATAGTGATCCGATGTACACCAAATTTGGATAGGATATATACTAAGATATATCCAAATGCATAATCTGTGATATTGGTTAAGGTATATCTATATTATAGTATATATATAGTGATCCGATCCGGCGGTTCCAACATATGAACTGCCTACAGAAAAAAGACGTACCTGTAACAAGTGTCGTTCAGAGAGCTCTAAGACTGAGAGACTGGAATGCATAGAAACAGACAGACTGACAGCGGACTCGGTTGTTGTTGTTGAACAAGAATATATATTACTATAGGCTATAGGCTATAAAAATAACAAGCCGAACGTCGGGATCCCGACCACAATATACCCTGTGGCTCTACAGGGACCCGCTCAAATTCACTCTCGATGTAATTGTCTTGTAGTTAATTTTTTTTAAATTTGTGGGCAAAGGGGGCGTGGCAGCGTGATGCAATTTTCTGGACAAGGCCCCGATGTTTCTCCTGTGTGACAAAATTGAAAGATCTAGCTTAAAAATTGATCATTATATGGGATTTCAAAATGTTTTTGAATAGCTTCAGAACTTTAGCTTTAATAATTCTCGATTTATGGGATTTAACATTTTTTTTCGATTTACGGGGGCAGAAGAGGACGTAACACAAACTGGTGCTGCGTAGCCCATAGACGGACCAACATACCAAATTTGGTATCTCTAGCTCTTGTAGTCTCTGAGATCTATGCGCTCATACATACAGAGGACGGACAGACAGACGGACATGGCTATATCGACTCGGCTGCTGATGCTGATTAAGAATATATATACTTTATGGGGTCTGCCAGACTTCTTTCGACTTGTTACGCACACTTTTTTCCCACTTTCTTAAAAGATCTTTATTGTTTTCTTTAAATAAAGGGTCTAATAAATCTATTTAAATTATTGTTAATTGGGACACAAAGTTAGAATCATATGCATTTTATATATCAATAATCGATTGTCTTAAGTTTTGAACTCATGTTTAGAGACTGTAAAATTTGTCAGATATCTGACAGAAGTGAACTTAGCTTGCCAGATTTGTATACTATATCGTATTTCAAGAGAATTGTCTGAAGCAGCCACAAATATTTGAGCAGTTATCTGACACTTAAACTGTGTGGCATTTGACTGGCAAGTGAATTGCCAGACCAGATATCTGACACATGTGAACTTGGCTTAAATGGTGTGCCAGACACATGTGAACTTGGCTTAATCAATATCTCCAAGCGGAGTGAGCATCATAAACATTCTAGAAGAACATAAAAATAAACATAAATATAAACATAAATAAATAGCACACACAGGTGTACGACCTGTACAGGTTGTGGGACAGGTGGACAGTTGGACAGTTGGAATGGATGGATACAGGTGTACACTTCTACTATGGCAACTGGACAACACTTTCTCTGGCCGCTTCAATTTCGATTTCGATTGCATAATTTATGTTGCCTGGGCCAACACTTTGGCTCAGCTGCTTTTGATGGTTGTCTTTAAGGGAAGCACCCCCCCGCCCACGCCCCTTTGCACTACCCCTCCTTCTGCAGTGTGAACCCGACCTCAATCGTGTGTTGGGGGTGTATTTGGATAGCCTTTTAAACGGAACATACAACTATCGATCTCACTTAAGCCCAGGCACACACACACACACGGGCTATTGCCGTGGCCATATGCAAACTGGCAATAAAATTTAAATATTTTGCATATAAATCAAATCGATGGGAAATTTTCGGTAGAAAGGCAAAAGCCCAAAGTCCCAACGGTAACATACACTACACTACATACAACACACACTACACTACAACCCCTTTCGTACACACACTACAGTTGGGAACTGTCTATCTGTCTATGTCTGTATCGGTGTGTGAGTGTGTGTGTGTGTGTCTGTGGAGTGTGTGTGTGTGTGTGTGTGTGGAGTGTTCTGCTACATACGTGCGCTTGTCACTTGCCGCTTGCCGCTTGCCACTTACCACTTGCCACATGCGGAGGCAAAGTCAAAGCGTCGGTGCTCAAAGGACCTGTTTCCGTTTTGTCAACCTGAGAACCAACCATATGCATTCAGTTAGGCATAGGGATAACGGGATAACGGAATAACGTATAGACCAATAGGGGGTGACGAGTGTGGTGAGGGGGAGGGGGAGGGGCGGGGAGTCGTCGAGGGAAAGGGTAAGTGTAAGTGTAAGGTTGAGGGTCGGTTTGGTCGGTTTAGCTAAGTGTTTTCTTGCTTGTTTCTGACTGTCCGTGAGTGCACGAGTCCGTGTCGGGTTTGCTGACATGAATTGTGAGGACTTGAGGCACTCCGAGTGCCATTTTGGCTAAATGAGCGATCAACTTGAGGATTATGCCCTGGCATTCAGAACTCATAACTTTGAGTAACTGCAAATTGATTAATAGCCTTATGGAATTCGAAGCTACGAGAGATGTTGATTTGATATACGTAGAATATCAGTAATTAGACAGATACCCAAAGGTTATAAAAGACTTATAAGCCTCTGCAAATTGAGTAACTGACATCTAAAACTTGTAAAGTATTTATATTTGCTTATATATGCAGCTGATTTAAAGGAAGAAGAACTGTTGAATGATTGAATGTTGAATTACAATTCTGTTTAATCTGATATGGTATTAATTGTACTATTTTAAGGCTGTAATTAAAGTAAACTGTAGTAAGATATATTTCAGATTTCAGAAATTGAACTTCAGTCACAAGAAACTCCACTGAATGAAGTTTTATTTGGGAATCAATGACAGACGATTCTGCTGTTAAAGCTAACCAATCAATAATTCTATGTATGTACAGATATTAACGTATTTATTTATTTATGCATATTTAGTTAAAGAAAATCATGAAGTATGCCCATAAGTATTATAGGCCTAAGGCTGAAAGACAGACAGACAGCTGACTGAGAGTGCAGAAGTGGAAGTTGGTCCGATTTAAGGCACAAAACAGAAAGATGTTTGTGTTCGGCCCTGCTGACGGGTATACGATGCCGGGTAGATGGTTTCTGGTATCTGGTAACTGGTAACTGGTAACTGGTGTATGGTGCATTTCGTGCATGTCTTGTGCACTTTTTGGTCACATTTATTACACAATTCCAATAAATAACATTTCATAGGGCTTCCTGGCAGTTGCTGGCCGCAAGCATTACTACGGCTGCCGTTGAGGACAACGATTGTCGACTGTAGACTCGATTCGCCGAGTACGGCAACGACAACATCAACAACAACATCAACAACAACAACAACAAGGAGAACAACAACAACTTCAACAACAACAGCAATTTCTTTATGGTATTTACAAGGACATCGTCAGCTCGTCATCGTTTGCGCTTGACAGAGGCAAATTTTATTTACGAGTATTTTGCAAAGGATTCTTTCGGTTGCAACGGACTTACATATGTAAATGTCTGTGGGATGCACACATATACATACATCCATACATACATACTACGTCTACGCATATACATACATACATACTCGTATAAGAAGCCATACATAAGTTAAATTTTCGCTATAAATTTTGTGCTTTATTGATATTTTATAAAATTCCCATTGCAATTTGACAGTTGAAGTGTGGCCAATTTCAATTAAATTCCCTCTTCAATTACAAACTAAATTAATTTTGATGCTTCTTTTTGTTAATTTCTGCGAGCTTGTGGTTATTAAATCCATTAAGTGTTTAGACAGTCGATTACACTGCAATTACAAGCATATGGGTTTTATAACATCATTAAAATTGAGTGTCTGTCATTTTATACCCTCTGCGGGTATATAAAGTTTGTTGAAAGTATGTAACACATCTATGGAAGTCTGATAATGTATATATATTCTTGAGCAGCATCAGCAGCCGAGTCGATATAGTCATGTTCGTTTTTCCGTCTGTCCGCCCGTTCTTCTGTCCGTCTGTCCGTACGTGCGTCTGTACGAGTGCCTAGATCTCAGAGACTATAAGAGCTAGAGACACCAAATTTGGTATGTTGATCCGTCTATTGGCTGTTAGCAGAACCAGTTTGTGCTTTCAATCCCACAAAATTATTAAATTAAACACTGACGTTACAACACACTATAGGGTATTTGCCCATTTTAGGGAATTTCTTAAAGCCTCAAGAGCTAAACCAAATAATTGAATCAACTTTTTTGCATTGCGCTTAGATAGAATATAGGGCAATTAAGGAATAGTCGAGAGCTTTACAGATTAAGTAAAAGGTCTCTCATAGTCGGCTTCGACTGCAGCATACCGTTTTCTACTATCGCTCCCGCCCCGACTCTCCGATTTGTTTTAGCTGTGTATTTTCTAGATAATATTTTAGTATGTAACATATTTAGCTAAGTCTTTCTATTTCTGCATTATTCTTGATTCTAGATAATGATCTAAAATCACGTCTTAAATCAACGCTTATATTTCCAACGAAGACTTGCAAGGGAATCTTTAAGTTGTAATAAGTGTATCCTACAGTACAAACTGCAAACTGAGTGCAGATTTTAAGCAGGTCTGAAGTGAATTATAAAATAAATTTACGTTATTTTTGCTAAACTCAAGTTTTGTTAAACTATTATAACGACTTTTCGAAAGGCACTGAAACCTAAAAATATATTCTGAAAAACAGTTCGTTGGGTTTTTTGAAAAAGTGATTGAGCTTTGCGATAATGAGACTGATCAGAGCATACTTGATCAATATTTATAGCATATCGATAAGCTCCAGGCGTTGCTGCAACTATCGATAACGCTCTTACCATGTAATGCTGCATTTTATTGATAGACACTCGTCCCACTGGAGATGCATTTATAGGTAGTCGATTACAGTTGGTCAAGTAATTCTCTTGACAAAATAAAAAGTCAATCACTTTATTTGTGGATCTTAGAACAAGTAAGCAAATGTAAATAATGAGACTTATTGAGTTTTACTATTATTAAAAGTAATAAATAAATATGTGAATTTTCTATTCTGTCAAAAGAATTATTTGGCATACGGTATATACCTTCTTTTAGCTATATAATGTGTAGTTACACGTGCAATAAATTTTACAGGGTATCCGTTCTTGCCAATGTGTTTGTGGCTCAGCTGTTTGTCAGCTTATTTATTGATTATAATGAGGTGCAAGGCACATTATTGATTTATCAGTGGCACGAAGTGAGCACAGTTCAAGCTTAAGGTAGAAGGAGGCTTGGTGAAAGGAAGTAGCGAGAAGTGAAAAGGGAGGAGTGTGTTGACTGGGATTGGCCAAGAAGTGCAGGTTGTTTGCTATGCAAACTTTGGCTCTGGCTGTTGCCTTTAATCAAATATCAATAAAGTTGCCCAACTAGGACGGAACTTCTCTCATATTTATGTGGTCGTGATTATGTTTAATGTGCTTTTTCCTTCGACTTCGACTTGGATTTCTTTACTCCCTCCTCGATTTGTCTCCCCCGCCGACTTCCTTCTTGTGCCGCCTTCTAAACAGCTCAATGTTTGCTTGACTTTAAGTTTGTGCCGTTTGTGTTAAGCACGCAAAATGCAACGTGCAATTGTGTTGCCCCCTTCCCTCCTTGCTTTACCCTGCTCCCAGCCCAAAACTTCTTTGCCCCCAAGCATCGTATAATGGAATATAATACTGCATTTATTTGATTTACATACCAAACTGCAGTTATGCATGCAATCTGTTCAACTCTGACTCCCTTTCTATATTGGTGTGTGTGTGTGTAAATTTGAACTTGATATGCACCGAGAATTGTAGAAAGCATGCCTTAAGCTAAAATATACATACATTCGAGTATTCTGAGGCATTTTAATCGTGGGAAGGCATTTATGTATATACATTTAATTGAAATGAATCGACAATGAAAGGATTAATTAAAATTACATGTTATCAATACGTACGCGTAGTTTTCGATTACCATGTATTCCACATTGAGAACTTTAGCTTAAATAATTGCATTTATTTCAATTTTCTCATTACTTAAGAAAAGTAAAGAATTTAACATATGTACATTTGACATTTAGGGTTACCTCACATATCACAACGTCAACGTAAACTGCCTTTAAATCAGTGGTCGGCACCAACACAGTCATATATTTCTTGCATTAGTGTGCGAATTAACAGAATTTTAACAGGCGTCAAGCATGTGCCGTTTCTTGCCCTTTATATTATTGATTCTCATCAAAACGGCTATTACTGGTCATTATGTGTATAAAAATGAATACTTTTTCAAAAAGTCCAACAACCATTTATTTTTCTGTGTATATAATGTATAATTTGTCAAAATTGTGCAGCGTAGCATCACAATGCCTGATCAGAAGCTGATTCATTTTGCTTCGCCTCAACAGTGACATTTTAGCTTAAAAGCGCCATAACAGCGACTTAACAGAAACAGAAAAATTTTATACTGTACGTGTGCAGGCAGCGCTGCGGCAGAGAAAATCCCTATGCACGGTGCGCGGCGTGTGCCGACCACTGCTTTAAATCCCAAATTACGTAGCTTAACCTTGCGTAACGTAATGCTGTTACAATCGTTGTGACTGCTGCCATCAAATTGAAACGGACACTGACATCATTATCGTTATCGTTATCGTAATCGACATCGTATCGTTGGTGTTGGGACCGAAAGTTCAAATGTGTCACAATAACGTTAAAGTGAACGTTAACGTTAACATTAACGTAAGCGTTAGCGCAACACAAGCATAACGTTATGACGTAACGAGACATAAAGTCGACATCAATCCCATTTTTACTCCATCCACCCAATTCACAATTCTCAATTCCCGTTTAACGTTCTCCGTTTCCCATTCGCCAGTCGCCAGTCGCTAGTCGAAAAAATTCCCATTTTCCATTATTCCATTCAAATCGTTTGCAGTTGGACAAAAAAAAAAAACTGCTTGCAATGTCACAAATTACAATTTACATTCTGGCAATTTTTATTTAAAGGTCTCTTTCAGCTACGGGGAGAAGAAGGAGCGGCTGGAGGTCAAGCAGCGGGAGGAGAAGGATCAGTTTAGCAGGTGATGGAAAGAGAAAGAACCGAAAGCATTCAGCGAACTGAACAGATCAGGATAATGGCGAGGAAGGGGAGAGAAGAGGCTAGACTGGTCCCAAATGTTGTTGTTGTCATTGTTGTGGCTGTTGTGGCTGTTGTCGCACTTATGCACACTTAATGGCAGCGACAATCGACCAACCGAATGTTCTTAGCCTTGGCCAAAAGCGGCCAAAATCATTGGCCATGGCCGAGCAGCCGGCACAATGCGCAATAATAAAAACAATAACGAGAACAACAACAACATCCGTTGTAGCTGTGACCCAGCTATCACCCAACATACCCACGCCCCCCCCCCCCCCATCGAACATCTACCCCTTCTCATCCCTTGCCACATACGGTGCCAACATTCTGGCGGGCCAACTCTTTTTTTGCTCATTTTGTTTGAGCATATTGAACAATTGTTGTAGGAAAAACCCATTTGGCTATTGTTTGTCATACTTTCCGCCCTTCCCTTTCCCCCTATCCCCCATTTCCCCATATCCCTTTCCTGCCACTCCCCTTTCTGACCGTCTGCCTTACTGCAGTGGGATTTTCAATAAATGACTTACAACGCGGCAGTTAACATTGGCAAAGCGGGCAGCTGGCTGGTTGCATGCCACATGCGAGTGTGTGTGTGGCATGTGGCATGTGGGGCAGGCAGCAGCCCATCAATGAGTCAGCGTGGTAGTGGGGGTACCAATTGGTTGTGTGGTGTGGTGTGGTGTGGTGTCCATAGATCCAGACCCAGACCCCAACCCAGATTCAGATCCAGATCCAGGTCGTGGTCCAGTCGCTGTTCCTGCCCGCTTTTGTTTGTGCTTTTAACGAGCACAGCTGCGTGGAGGACGCGAAAATCGCTTTTAAAAATAATAACAGTGTTGTTTGGACCAGGCAACGAGACTCGCATGTGACAAAGGCATTGCCAATGCTCACATCCAAAATTGGGCATTTACACTGAAGCACATTCCAGGTATTCTGCAACAAAAAGGATTAATTTTACTAGCTAATAAATTATCTCATTAAAATTTAACTAATTTTGAAGTACTAACGAACTATATAGAATTTACCACGTTAAAGCGTTTGAAAGCTTAATTAATAAATGAAATAAATTAATGTACTCTTCATTTAGATTCGATATCGGCAAAAGAAATGGGAAACGGCAAAAGTTCATTTAATTTTCAGCCTTTACTCATTAAGATTTTGTCATATTCTCGGATTCAATCTGGCTGAAAGCTTTCTAAAATCAATGATAATTTTTAAGTTAATTTAAATTAATATAATTCAATCAAGCACAGTTATAATGCTGTTGAAAGCTTTATTAATAAACTAATTAATAGTGATCTATATTTAAATTTTATATCGGCAAGAGAATCAAGTAGGAAATGACAAAGTTCATTTAGCTTTCAGTACATAGCAATGAATAATTTTTAAATTGATGAAATTTTATTAAATTGAACTAAATAAAACTAATTCTTAAATATGTAAAATGCAATGCATTTAAAAGCCAAGCTTTAAAGCTATTAAAAGCTGAATAAATAAGTTAAGTAATTGCTCTGCTTTTCATTTACATTCGTTATCGTCAAAAGAGTTAGCGAATAACGAAGTTAAATAAGCTTTAAGCTTTCATTCATAATGATTTCATTAAATCATCTGGCTTAAAGCTATTTCTATAGCTTTTAACATTAATATTTAAATATTATAATAGTTGTCTAAGCTTAGCTTAACAAGTTGAATATATGTATTAAAAGCTCAATTAATTGAGACTAATTAAACGTACAACTTTAAATTCAAACATCATTTAGCTTAAAGTTGCAGGCGCTTTCAAAGCTTTTCATTTTGAACTATTTAACTATGGAACTATTTAACTTTTTTAATACTTTTTCTCTGGGTATTATATTTATCTATCTCTCTCTGTCTCTTCGATTCTTTTCCGACCACTTTATATACATAGTATATGTGCCTGTCTCTCTATGTTTTGCTCTGTTTCTGACTCACGTTTTCGACTTTCTCAATCCTTTTTTTCACTCTGTCTCTCGAATATTCTCCTGTTTTTCCTTTGATCTAACTCTATTTCTCGTCCCTCCTTTCTTTCCTTCTCTCTCGTACTCTACTTTTTATTTCTCAATCTATTACTTTCCTCAATATTTCTTCCACCCTCTCGAAATATTTTAAGATACCTTGAACCGAAAGTACTCGATTTTTGTCTGTTGTTTACAGGGTATACTAAGTACCACGAACAGTTTTAGCAAACACAATCGATTGCTTTTAATGCTCTTCGCTTTATGCCCCTTCCTTTATGTCCCCCTCCCTCTCTCTCTTTCTCTTGCTGTCTCATTCGCTGTTAACTTAACTGACCAGCTTGTTGACCACTTCATCTGACGCTGCTATTTTTGTTGGCTAATGAAAACATTTGGTCCGCAAATGGAGTACGAGTAGTTATTAAAATATTTTTCTATGTATGCCTGCCATTCCCCTCTCACCCTCCTTCCTTTGGCATTTACAGGCACTCCACACTCACACACACACACACACACACACACATATGTACTGCAAGTTGATGAGATGAACGGCATATTTGTTGGTTTCTGGGCCTTCGAGCCACGTTGATGAGATTGGACACGCTTCCACTTTGGGTCTCTGCCTTGATATGTTGCAGTATGGGTTGCATTGCTGTTTCTGTTTGTTTGCTTTAAAGTGCAGCTTATTTACCTGACCAGATGCGTCTGTGTGTGTGAGTGTGTGTGATGGCCCGCATAAATGACGCACTGCATGTGTTTCGAGTTGGTTCGATATACTGAATATCCTTGTTGTTCCCCTTACCTCTTCCCCTCTTCCACACACTCCGCTCTCTGCTCTCCTCTTTCCCCTATTCCCACTTTCCCCTCCTATTGCCCAGTTGTTCGCAGTGTGCTTTTGATCCTTCGGCTCGCTTCGTTTCACGTCTCTCCTTCTGCGTATTTTTTTGTACTGATTTTAATCAACGCATTTAATGTGTGCATTTGTTTGTCATTTTCAGTTATTGCTACATAAACAATATACATGTATGAACATATGTATACTAAGAACATTACTTTACCTGTATTAAAAGTGATGTTCTATCTTCTTGGGACATGTTGAATGTGTTGAAAATATGGCAGAAAGAAACAGATATTTTATCTATTATTGTACTGGAAGTACAAAGTCGAATTTTCAGATTGAAAACTTAAATGGCAGTTCTTTATCATATTTAATATTAAAGTGCGTTTCGTTCCAAAGAACTTTAGAACTATTTAAACTTGTAGACAACAATTGATTTGATTAGGATAAATACTTGTTAGCTCGAAGCAGTTTAAATCTAAGTATAAATTACGCCTACTGTCAGTTTATTATGAATAGCTAGACACAGACTAAGAGCGCTCTCTATTAGCCATAAAAATGTTCCTTCCTCTTCCTTTGCTGATAGGGTATGTCCCAGTCATATTTACTCTAAATTGATGATTCAATCTATTCATAATGTAAACATTGCCATTCTTCTATATACGTAGTTTAATCACATCTTTACACCTCTATATATTTTTATTATGCATCCTTCACACTTAAACAAGTCTACAGGGTATCCACCAGTCGCTCTTTTAGCGAAATACCATATGGAAACGTAATCGAGACGATCCGAAGGATAACAAATGCAATGCAATTGAGCTGGGCATTGCAATTGTCTCTTCATTTACAGACATTTAAAATTTTACCTTGGCAATCGCAATCACAATCGCATTGCCAATCAAAACATTATTCATCCTGTCATGTCCACAAACGCATTCACATCCACATCGTATCGTTTTGTATATCGTAAATGCTATATCGTTTAAGTAATCTGCTGAACAGTCGTTGTGAGAATTGTCGAATTGTCATTTCACTTTTGTCACTTTGTAAATTCCAATTAAAACATTTAAGGCCGAACAAGAACGACAAGGACGACAAGAACAAGGACTTTATGTTAAGTCTGATGTCCAATTAAGTTGATATGTCTATGACAAAGAGGACAATCGAATAGAGAGGTCAATACAGAGACTGGTTTATACCCTGTATGCATTTGTAATGATATAATGAAGGAAGGATAATAGACTAGAGAATAACAGACAATGATAGAGGCTAGAAGACACCCTGTAAGCTTCCGAAGAAGGACAATTCTATAAAGATGTAATGACGGAGACTAGCAGATACCCTGTGTATATTCGCAAATAATTAAATAGGATTTAAAGCTGTTTTTTAACTTGTCTCTCGCCGAGCTTCCAGTAATAATTTTCATTTTTAAAGGCAGATATGTTACTCACAGCCTATCATATATCACTTCCTTACAAAACTTTTACAGGGTATGGAAATATAATACTCGACAGACAGATGATTGTAAAGAAATGCCTAACAAAGGACTAATTACTTCAATTGTCCTTTTGCACTTTATCAGTTAAGCTAAAGTGAGGTTAAGATGAAGCTAGTGTTGAAATTTTCAATTAAATTGATAAATAAAATATTAAAAACAATTTCCAATCGTAAATGGAATTGGTAAAATGTAAATTTATTTTTAAAAGTATGCTAAGCTAACGACAAATATTCTTATTAGGTAGAGAAAGAATAATTACTTTTTCAGGGGTGAATAATGACGATGACAAATCATCGCAAATTTTAGAAAATTCATTTGAAACTGATTGATTGAAAAAAAAATTTCATTAAATCAGCTTTAAACTTAGTAGTTATAAATAAAGTCAGTCAAGAAAATCAAGCTTTCATACAAATATTTATTGTATACTCAATTATTTACTTAACTTAATTTGATTTAGCTCTGAGTTATATTTTTAAATTTTAGTCATATCATCATATCTTAATATCATTTTGTGAGGAAGAATATAGTCAATCATTATGCTCAATCATTCACTCAATCATTAATTCTACAATTTACTCAAACATTTCCTCTTCCAAAGACAGATATAAGAACGGTCGGAAATAATTCAGTTATCGTAACCTAAATAGGCATAATCAATAATTTAATCAATCATTTTCTCAATCCTTTACTTTAAAATATATTCGACCATTTCTTAATATATTTTCTGTGAAAAGATATATCTTCTCAATCAATTCGTAAATCATTTACTATGTATTGTAATCCATCAGATTTTTATTTTAATTTGCGAGGAATTAGAGAAAATGATTTACCCAAACAGTCAATCATTATACTCAATCATACACTCAATCATTCATTCTATAAAGTACACTATCATTTCCTCTACAATAGAGAGCTGGAACACTGTTTTAAATGAGCTAGCAGCTGCAGATGGTTTTTCCAGAGGGTTTTTCCAGTAACTTAACTTAAAGTTGCGTTTTAAGCGTTTTGCGCGCGATAAAAATCGCGCCGCGAACGTGACAATCGACACAACGTCGAGTGCAAACAATGGCAGCAGCAGCAGGCAGTGGGAGAAGAGGCAAGGGGAGAGGGAAGGGAAAGTCGAGAGCCTGGCATTAAGTGAAGCCTGCTTGTCGTTTTGTTATTGTGCGTGCGTTTGGGCCAATGTTGCTTTGTGGCGAGGAACCAGGGAAGGATGGTGAGGAACAGAAGAGGAAAGTGGTGCGAAAAGTGGGGAGGAACGTGGGGTTGATAGTGGGGAGGGAGACGGGCATGACGACCCACTTGTTTACCTTTTGTGAGTATCAACGTCGCTAGCCAAAGGCTGTCAGCCAGGCTGCTTATCGGCCTTAAAGTTTACTTCCCTACCGCCCTTAGACTCCCTTAAAGCACTCTCGCGCCCTTCTCCCTGTTCCCTTCCCCACTCACGAACTCCCGCATAATGGCTCGCGGTGTCCCAGTCACGGAAATCTTGTCGAGATTTATTCATACGCCGCGGCAAGTTACGAGTTGCAGCCTATAAAATATTTAGAGAGTACTCGTATTCGGTGTGAGGTAAAACAAAGGTTCCTCCTATCAGGTTGACCCACTCAAGTCGGCCCCGGTGCTCCCCTCTGTCATTTCTACCCTCCTTTCTTCCTTGGCCAGCAATTTGCACTCAATTGCAATTTCCGTGCCGTGTTGCCAACGCCATTTCCATTGCTACGTGAACGCCGTCGACTGCATCCGCCTGCCAATGGGTTAACACCAAATCCCGATCCCGGCACTAGCTCCACAGCCAGAGTTGCCACCTGGCACAGTGGGGCAAGTTCATGCACTGCCATTTGTGCATTTCAAAATTAAATCTGTATATTTTGACGAAATTACCAAAATGTAATTGAATAGAAATAACTTTGCCATTTAATATAAAAGTTTTGCATTTTTTGGGACTTTAAGTCGAGTGAGTCTTACCTCCAAAATTTGTTTTTATTATAATTTATTTATTTATCATCGAAATTCGATTGACATGGGAAGGAAGTAATGTCAATTACGCTTATTGAATAATTTTAGGTGAATAGTCAACACTTCGACTTTGTTCTGATATCCGAAGGAAAGATGAACTGAAAATGAAAATTGGCAGTCAACTGAAAGACCATTTGCAATTAATTAATAAAAATAGTATTAATTCGGTCAATTAAACTTATTGATTTATTCTAAACTATTAAGAATCGACACAAATATTTTATTAAAATAATATAAATATAAATAAATAAAATTGTTTACTACAACTAATTTTAATAAATTATAATTTGAGAACAAAGTAATAAATGGACAATGTTAAAATGCATATTGTGAAATATACATAGACTAGACTTTCATTTTATAGCAAATCCGGTGATTGAAAGTTCCATTCAATCAAGGATGTTACATTCATATGGGATGAAAGTGACATTCGTATCGGACGTAACTGACTCTGGCCACATTCACCAAGTATTTTCAGTGTTACAAGTGAAAATACAAAGAAAAATCTTGATTTTATTTTATATACTTATCACATAATATGCAATCGGATTATCACCACATACAGTTCATTGAAAATATGAAACTAATAGAGAATATAATTAATACTTCGTTTAATAAGTCCCCGGGCTAACATATAAAACACCCTTCATTCTCAAAACTAAATTTTATTCATCGATATAGTTTCCATCTTAGATGACACATTCAATTCAACGCTTCTCTAACTCTTCAAATTCCTTATTAAAAAATTATGCAACTTTGACCTGAAAATGAACTTCAGTTGCGGCGATTATTTCCTCATTGGAGCGATATCTATTTCCCTAAAGCATTTTTTTTCAGATCTGCATAGAGCCAGGTCTAGGGGTCAAATCTGGAGAATATGGGGGTTGTGGCAGCAACTCGAATCGTAATTCGTTTAATTTGACCATCGTCTTCATCGACTTGTGGACCGGTACATTGTCTTGGTAAAGCAATGGTTTTTTCTTCGCCATATAAGACCGTTTTTTCTTGAATTTTTTCAGCCAATCGATCTATCAGAGCCATTTGGTTCCACTCGCTACTGATTGTTTTGTTTTTATCAAGGTATTCGATGAACAAAATAGCGAAAAAATAGACGCCATAACCTTACCAACTAAGTGTTTAGATTTTGGAAGCTTCCGACTACTTTCACCGGCTTCTGTCCATTCAGCTGACTGACTATTTGGCTCATGAGTCTACTGATGCATCTATGTTTTATCAATTGTGATGTAGCGACGTAAAAAATTGAGTTTATTCCGGTTTAAAATGTCCCGACAAGTCTCGGAATCATCGATACGCTGTTGTTTTTGGTCAGTGGGCAGTAAACGAGGCATCCATTTTAAGCAAATTTTTTTTCATACCCAAATGTACGTGTAAAATTGTAAATACAATCCCTTCTGATATCTTCATGGTCTCTGCTACCTCCTTGAATTTCAGTTTACGATCACCCAGTACGATTTTCCGCACTTTGCTGATGTTTTTCATGGTAACTGCCGTATTTGGCCGTCCAGAACGTTCACTGTGTGTTCGATGCCGTTCCGACCTCTTTTAAATTCATTGTACCAGTCGCAGATTGTCAATTTGTCAGGATGGCACAAAAGAATTTAGTTATAGCATTTTCAAATAGGGTGAATACTTTTGCTCCAACCTGTACTTTACAAGTAAGTATCATTGCATTTGGAAAATAAATAAAAAAGATGTCCAAATACAGTTAATACAAGTGGATAACATTCAAATAGATGGTTATTATTTTCTTAAGTTTCAAAATATAATATTATTCAATAATTGCCTGGTAAGTAGTACATTTGATCCATTGTGCCGCGACTTGTGGCACGTACGACGCGAGTGGCAAATGGGAAATGCGCAGAAATTTGTTCAGCCATTTGTTGTTAGTTGTTGGTTGGTTGTTGGTTGTTGCTTGCTTATTGTTGTTGGCTGCATGTTGCTGTTGTTGTGGTTCTTGCTTTTTTAAATATCAATATAAAACGTGACAGAACTGGCTTTTTAGAATATGCATTCAATGTAAAGACACGCTCAACCTGTAGGCTCCTCCCCCGGCTTTTGTTCCCTTTAAAGCCTTCAACAAATCTCATTTAGTGACTCATCTTGTAAGCGGTTTAACTGCTTAAAGCTCAGCTGACCAGAACAGACAACTGTTAGCGGCAGAAGGAGAGAATAGCGTCAGGATAACGACATGCTTTTAAACCGCCCCACTTCCTTTCACTCCTCCGAGTAAGCTTCCAGAAAGAGGAGTTACAGAAGAGGAAAAAGTAGAAGTGACAAAGGGAGTAAACACTTTAGAAGTACAAGTGTGAGTAGATAGGGGGCAAACTGAAGTCGGAGTGAGACTACTAAAAGTGTGACTAAGAGTGCAGCTAAGATCAGAAAAGTTGTAGAAAAGTAGTCAAAACAGGAGCAAAAATACTGGAAATAAAGTTAATAGAAGTAGGAGTAGTACTATTCATTTTTTTGTACAAATAAAAAACTTAAGTAAAGACATGATTAATAAGAAAGAGGAGTAAACGAAAAGTAGTAGAATTACCAGGAATGTCTAGGAATAATTACTGCATTTTATTTAAAGAATTTATGTACAGAAAGAAATATTATGTAGAATTTTGTGTGTGGAAACTGTACGCATCAATGAATAAATAAAAGCGAATAACTTTTATTGTCGTATTGGTTTCTTTGCATCCCTGAGAGTCGGTGAGAGAGCGAACTGCTTACTCTCTCACTGAGTAAGACTTGTGCCTAGTGTAGTTGCGGTAGTTCTTTTTGCTGGTCCGTTCTCTACACGAACAAAAGGAGAATGAGAGAAAGAGTGTCGTTTGTGTTGCGGCGTTGCCAGGCAAGAATAAGTAGAAATTGACGGGAAGTTTAGAGTTGAGTGGCCTGAGAAAACAGACGCATTTCGGCGATCAATTGCACGACGCAAAATCCAAAAACTGAAGGCATGAGATGTGTGTGGAAGATGGTATTGACGTGATGAACACCACAATCCAACGTTGCTCCAACATAACAGTTGCTACATGATCAGTTCTTTCAAAGAAACAGGCAATAATTTGTTTTGAAGTGCTGCGATCGCGAACAACTTTTGTTAGGTTTTACTTGATTTTGAACACTAATTTCTTTACACCAATCGACCGAGTGTGTGAGGTATTCAACGGTATTCAAATTTTTTTAAGAGCAAATAATTATGTAATATTGCATGTACGCTAATGGAAATAATGCCCAAAGATGCCTTAGTCTCATGGTATGTCACAGCATCAATTGATTCTGGCACAACGACTGTTCCGTTAACATCTTAACGGAATTCGTTTTACAGCGACCAACATTGTAGGAGTTTCCCACAGTGACTAAGCTCAGCACGAAAATGTCCTTTTCAAGGAAGTTGATTGGAGTATCGATAAAGTAAGCGATAAGAAAAATGACAGTGGGAATTGAAGTGTATAAAATCAAAAATTAAAATTGGAAATCAGGAAATATAAATTAATTTTATGGAAGTGGCAAATCTCATCTAGTTTCTACTGCGATCTAACATTTGTAGGTGTTGTTCTTAGAAAGGGGACGCATTGAGAAAATTCTTCACGGGATGCACAATGGAGACGGAGATTGGGGCGAAGAACGAATCGGAGATAAAACGAAGATTCAAGCAGGCATCGACGGTTGCGACCGTGCAACATATGCTAAGCAAGCTGGCGACGCAATGTTTCCGCAAGTGTGTGGCAAGGCCGCAGGAGTCGTTGAGTGGCAGCGAACAGAGGTGCATCTCGTTGTGCACGGACAGGTATGTAGATTCGTTCAACCTGGTGGCAAAGGCCTACGGCAATCGCTTGCAATATGAGCTGAGAAAGAGCCTCGACCACGAGGCACAAAGAAGGTCGGAAAAGCACTAACTTGTACAGAGATCTCTTGCCAATTAATGGGAAAAGTATTTAAGCCAAGTAGCCCACTATATTGTTGTCAAGGTATTTTTGTTTCGAAAAGAGGACAGTTTGAAATTAGGTTAAACATAAATTTAAAGTAAAGTCAAGGAGATGGAAAACGAACCGGTTGGGGAGACGGCACTAATAATGCGACAATTGAAGCATCAAATTGCGATGGCCAATGCCCAAGAGCTGTTGGCCAACATCACCTGCAAGTGCTTCGAGAAGTGTGTAACAAAACCGCGGGATCATCTCAGTGGCCAGGAACAGAGTTGCATTAATCTCTGCATGGATCGGTTCCTCGACTCGTACCGCCTATGTGCGCACACCTACGGACATCGCCTTCGCCGTGAGCACAGTCGTCAGCAGGCCTGATAAGCACGTGAGGAGTGATTACAGCGGGGGGAGGTGGTAGCTGATAAGGAGGGGTGCCAGCAAAATGGGGGGGATCGTTGTTATAATTTCAACCACAATATACGAGAACATCTACACATCTCCAATGCTGCGCCTTTTGAATGGGTCTTCTTTGTGTGGAGTTCATTCGCATTAGGAAACGAACTTTGACAGCTCGCTATAGCTCGTTACAGCTCGGCAATGCTCGTTAGAGCTCGGTATTCCTTGGTACGCCTCGTCGGTTGCTTTATCCCGTGTCCTGTGGTCGAAAACGGGCGAATTTCAATAGTTTCAGCTGGTTTTCATCGCTTTGTTTGGGCCTCATTTGAATGCCCAGTCGCAATGGTTGTTGCCCCTGCGTCTCCCTCCTCTTACACCGTCTCCCTTTTGGGCTAGCCTCCGCAATCTCTTGCAACCGTCCGCCACCCTCCTCGACCATCTGCTCAATTCCGTCAACTGTCAAATTGCAGTCCAGGGTTGACTCTATGTTGAATGAGTTATGTGATTATGCATAAGTTCTATTTACATCGCGGCACGTAATGAACGTTTTATCACATGCAACGCCAATTGCACGGAGAGCGAGGGTTGCTCAACGTGTTTCTGTATTGAGAGCCTGCTTAGTGAGCCTATTGAATTAAGCTGGATTACTGAACTTTAATGAACTTTTTACTTCAACTCTATCTAAAAGTTGGTGTCACTCATTAAAAAATTGCTAGAGAGGAATTGATTTTGTTAGTCAATTTCAATTGAGGGCGAGGGTAGTTCGATATGTTATGATTGCAGCTGTATGCATAGTTTTGCAAAAGCTTTAGTTTAAGCTCGAAGCTGCTAAGAGCTATTGACACATAGTCAAGACGGAAAAGTCACAGCTTAAAGATAGTGCGAGGTATGCCCAATATGTTTCTTGATTGCAACTTTACTTTATGTTCAGATTTATTGAATATTTAAATTAAAAGGACACCCATAGAGATACTTTGAGAAATATTAACAACAGCAAACGTTTGTTCAAATGAAAGCGGTATAATTGTATGTCTAATGCCCAGAGCGAATAAACCTTTCAGCTTTTCATCACTGAACGCTGTTAAAGCAGGATGCAAGCATTTCTTAACCTCATATAATCATTTTAATAATTTTAAGGCGCTTTAAAAGCTCTTGTAAAATTGTAAGATACTCAGACGAACATTCGTTGAATGATAAAAAGAAGACGGGTCTTTCCTTTTATTTCAGGGATTACAGTTAAGCTCGTGAGAAAGCTTTTATGCGCTTCTTACATGAAAGAAGCGGTTGCAACGACAAAATGCAAAATGTATAGTGAATTTTCCCTGTTCACGCAATCAAAAGCCACAAATGCTTGAACATAAAGTGCGCCGGCCGGGAATCGAACCCGGATCTGCTGTTTGGGATACAACCATGCTGGCCACTACACCACCGGCGCTGTCAGTGCCAACGAGGCCAAATGTCAGCCAAGTGCCTGCAATCCAAATAGAAGTTCGAATGGTGGAGACATGGGGAAAAAGGTAGGTAGGAGGAACAAGGAGGGACAAGGACAGCTGCTTATGGCTCGTCAACATCAACAGCTTTGATGATTGCATTCAACTCTCAACTGTCGACTGCCGGACAAGGACGTCAGTGTGTCTATAAATCAACAGCTGCATATTTTTGGTATGCCCTGGCGAAGGCAGAGTCAAGAGGGGGGAGGGGAGAGGGAGTAAAATGAAGCTGAATTACAGTCCCGTCTGAAAGGTTGGGAGGAAGTTACCCTGGTTTGCCTTGCGGTTGAATTAAGTCAAACAAAAGCAAGCAGCTTTGCTTAGATTACGCATACGCCGTGTTGCACGTCCGAGTTGCGAGTTGACGTTGCCGTCGAGTTGCGAGTGCGAGGTTAAAGCACACGCAAAGGTGCCACAAAAGCGCAAATGTAAATGGGCTTTTTCAAAAATGAATATTAAATTGCAAAGCAGCCAACGAAACGGGCAAAGTAAGACATGGAGCCAAGGGGTCGGAAGGGGTAGTTGGGGTAGCTGAGCTCGCATTTACATATGTATGTGCCATATTTCTGTGCGAAACTAAAGGGGGAAAACAGAGTGCTGCCTAGAAAGTTGTTGCTTTTGCTCGTTGCACGCAGAGCTGTTGAATGACGAGAGGATAATAAAAACAAGGACTCAAATGAGCAGTTACTGGGGAAGAGTATCAAGTATCGATGAAGAGAGAAACTTGCAATTTTCTGCCATTTTAATAGAACCAAAATAAAATAAGATACAAATTAAGTTGACTTGCTCGTCTCTCCTCAAATACATGTATTTTCTCTGTCTCCCTTTACGTGTGCCGCCAGGGACGCAAGCAGAATTCGCAGCTCAGGTCACACGTAGTAGGGAATCTGCATTTTGGGCACCACTGTTAAATATCTATCAACTGCATAATTGTGGTGTCGGAATGCAATTGTTTTCTTTACATTTTGAGCTACAATTTACATCATTTCTCATGATAAAATTATATATTCCGATTATGTTCTCAGTGATATATATATAGTATATAATTTGGGAAACACTTTCTGGGGCACGCTACAGATTCTTATGCTTTAGGTGAAAAATTAGAGACAGAGAAAACTACAGGGGACAGATAGGAGAACAAGTCCTAAGCCATTTGCAGCCTCATATATGACATGGCATAAGCATTGTTTTCAAAATGATTTGCGGTTCTAATTTTTCGCACAGATACACACACACACACACACAAAGATAGAAAGAGAGAGATGGAGAAACACACACACATACACCCGCACCGACAGACGGAGACACACATGTTAGAAGCTGGGAAAAAGTTATGCATTGTTGCCATACTTTGTCGTCGTCGTCTTTTCCCAGCCTCACTTTATTTTTGTGGGTTTTGTAGCGCAAGTGGAGGACCCCCTCCATCTCCATCCTCCCTTCCCCTTCTTCCTTGTCCCAAAAGTCGTCCGTTCTGCAGGCAAAACTATGCAGCAAGTAAAATGCCACCGCAAACCGCAAGCAGCTCCGACTATTGCAACTTGCAACTGCCACCGCTGGCGTTGCTGCTTTTGCTGCTCCTTTTGCCGTCTGCTTTTCATGTCCTGATCATTTCAATACCCTGGCTAGCTAAAAATGGGTATGATCACATTGTGGAGCAGCTTCACTATACATATATTGATTATGTATGCTCTTGATCGAAATTAGAGCGAGAGGGAGCTTAAATTTGGGAAGTATCTCTAAATATAATTATTCTAATACTGGTAGCAGATGTAACAGATAAATAGATACAGAGGGAGAGGGACAGTGAGGATGAGAGAGAGAGGGAGTTTGGCTACAAGAGGGAGTAACCCTCTTTTCTTTTCTCTCTCCTCTCACTTCTGCTACCTATCTCGCTTGTTTCAATTTTTTCTTAATTCTCTCCCTCGCTATCTTCCCATTATTTCTCTTCTGTTTCTTTCTATTTTTCTTTTGTTTATCCTCTTTCTTCGCTCTCTACCTGTGTCACTTTTCCTCTTTCTATCTCTATCTTTATTTCTATCTCTCGTTCTTTAACTAACCCGAAAAGATCGAAAGATCGTCTGATTAGTACTGCGATAAACTTTGCCCCTACACAGAGCGAAGAAATCAAGTAATTCGTACTTAAATCGCTTAATTTTAAATTTGATTTATCACTAAGAATTTAAATACTGAAGTCAAGGATATTCAGCTTAATTCAAGTACAAATTCTTAAGTTCGAAATATAACTTAAAAGTTAGTTACTTAAAGCAAGTGCATTCATTCTTGATCTAAGTACTATTCAAACTTGCTTCGAGTTCTTTTAATTCTTAGTAACTGAGTACAAAAATATCGTAGAGATTGAATTAAATAAAAGACGTGTAAACTTAATTTGTAAGTGTAAAATGATTTTGAAAGAATACGCTGTGCTAAAGACTTTCAGATAGTGGGAAAGTAAGTGAAAACTGCTTAAAGCGCTTTGTGTAGAGTTGAAGAAAAGAACATGTCTGTTAGTAACAACAGATCTACGATTAACTTCCAGCTGCCTACAGAGTATATTCTAGTCGAGCAGGTTAGCCTCTTCTACTTATTTTATGTTGCATAAGCTGAGGCGACAAAACAAAGCAAAACTCGCTCGGTTCAACATTTCAACTGCTTCCAAATTTATTCATACCCCAAAGCGAGCAGCCTTCTCTTTTCCCCTTTTCCCCTTTTCCTCACCCCACTTCTGCTCTGCCTCTCGCTCATACACTTTCTATTTGCAACTGCCGCTTTCCTCTACGTATTTGGTTTGTCTGTCTCTGCATTGTCTGTCGTTTGTCTTTTCATATTTGAGTTTGCAGGCTCGACAATTTCTTCTTCTGCCTCTATATCTCTTCCACTATCCCCTATTCCCGTCTTCTGGGTCTGCTTCTTCTTGAAATGCCACACAACATGCTCATTGCTCCTTTGGGGCAACAATGACACCCAAAAGTTCTTTGCCCGCGTCACATAACTAAATTTTTAATTGCAATTCACATGTCGCTGCTTTTTGGCAATATTTGAGCATGATTCAAACGGCAAGCGGTTTGAGTGTGTGAATATTTTACGGAAACTCGTTTAATTCCAATGCTTCAAATCAATTATACTATATTCCCCTTCCTCTCCCTTATCCCTCCGCTGGTAAATTTATCACCTGTAAAACGTGCGTCTTTCACTGGACACGCAAAAGTTGCAAGCTTTTTTTTTTTCATTTTTGCATGCCGCCTTTGAGTGCATCAATTACGGGTCTGAACTTTGTTGCAACTGCAACCGAAAGTTGCACCATTGCCGATGTTGTAACTGAACTCGGCTCGAGCCAGGCAGCAGGCGGGCCAAGGGAGGGTTAAGGGTGTGTCTGGGGAGCGTTAAAGGGAGGCACAAAGTTGACAAATTTTTACAACAGCAAAAGTTGAGGTAAGTTGTGTGCCAAAGTTAAAAGTTTTCCCGCTCAAGATGTGCACTATGAGCCAACACACACACATGCACACACAAACAAACACACACACGCACTGTAATACACACTAACATAATCATTTACTCTTACGCACAACCGACAAAACTATGCAAAATGTTCAACAACAAGTTGATTTGGAAAACAAGTCACAAGTTGAGGTGAAGTTGGGTGAGCCCGACTTGGTCACTCTCTGTACTTGGCAATGAGTTGTCACAATCTGTGTAAACACATGCTTTAGCTGCCATCTCAAATCTACACTAGAGGAAAACGTTGCTCGTAGAATTTTTGAATTTATCGAGCGATCGTATGGAAGTTTACAAAAGAGTTCAGAATAGGAGGGAGAATAAGAGAGAGGGAAAGGTAGAGTGTAAGTTGGAGACGGACAGTGACGAAGAGAGAGTTAGAGAAAGATGTAGAGACAGTGAGTCTCTAAAAGAGAAATAGAGATTGAAAGAAATGAGACAGAGAAGGAGAAAGACATATACATAGAGAAAGCGAGAGAGATCGGGTATTGTAATTATATATTATTAAATAGAGAGAAAGAGAGCAAGAGTGGGGGGAGAAAGAGAGAGGGATAGAAAGTGATAATTCGGAAATGGAATAAGAGAGGGATGGATCTTAATACGTAAGAAAATATGAGTTATAGGGTGGTAGACAGATATTGACTGAAAGAAACACACAGAGAAAGAGAAGGAGACATAAAGAGAGAGAGAGAGAGCGATGCTTGCATACATAATTATGCATGTATTGAGATAGAGAAAAAAAGAGAGTGAGTGAGTGGAAGAGAAAGAGATAGATCTTCAAATGATACAAGAGAGAGGTAAAGTCCCAAAGTGACTTTTAAAGTTAAAAGTAAGAGATAGATATAAAGGATTACATAGAGAGAGAGAAAGAGATAGTGACAGAAAGAGAGAGAGAGAGAGAGATAGAGCGACAGATAGAAAATCTGGCAGATTAACAAGACGATTTTATGGGAATTTTCATTCCAAATTGATAGATAGATGGACAGATAGAGGGATAGAGAGAGAATAACAAAATATAGAGTGAACGAAGATGACTGGAACAGAAAGAGAGGAGACAAGAGCACTTCAAGCTATGTTGAACATTTTCTTAGTAGATATTTAAAGTTTTTGTTATACTGTGCAATTGTCCAATGTATTGTTCTTGTTTTATTTCAGCTCCATACTAACAAATGTGTTCATGTTCTGTGGATTAACACTTTTATGTATTTCCAGGTTCCTTTACAGTTATAGTGAAAGGTCTAATAATAATATAGTGAAAGCTACGAGAGCTGTACTTGATATAAGTGCGTACTAATGAGTACATATAATCTCTATATAAGAGTAAAGTATCTTGAGTCAAGTATAACTCTAGATTTACTACATTTTGAGTTATTTTTGTACTCAGTTAGAAAGTTAAATGGACGCAGAATAAGATTGGATTTTTATTATATCAAGAATTACTTCAAGTAGCTTCGAACTCACTTTTAAGTTTGAAAATACTAAAATTCATACATTTTCGGACATAAGAAATTGGAACTTGAATTAAGATGAAGTTTTTGACTTCAGTAATTTCTATCTCAGTGAACAAGTTGAAGAATGAAATGTGTATTTTTAGTTACGAAATACTTGATTTTCCGCTATGTGTAGAATCAGATTAAGTTAATCTTTTTTGCCAGTCTTGGCCTCTGTACGCAAAAAACACTTGCTGCAGTTGTACACGAGTTTGGTCCAGTAACAACGCGCCCTAGAATCATAAATTGTTGACAGTTATTTAGAGGTAATGAAGGCTAACTTGAAATGCAGACAAGCTAAAGCTGAAGTCTCCCTATAAAACTATTTGGATCACAATGCAAGGCAGATTCCTTAAGATTTTTCCATTGGACGCATTGGAATTTAATCGTGAGCTACGAGTTTGATGTTTTATCAGGCTAAAGCGATTTCAATTTGATGAATATATATCGATGAACTATTCACTACCTGTTACAGCAATTATTCCATTTAAAATATCAGATGAGTATCAAGTTATTTGGCTTAATAACAATTGATTATAATTGAATAATTGATCAAATAATGTATGTAACATTGGGTATAAGGTGAAGCTGCGACAAACAGTATTAACATCTAAGGAATATCGATACCAGGAGCGTTATTGATATTAGCAGTTGCATTTAATCGGAGTGAACTGTCGGAATCAGTCGGAGTGAACTGTCGGAGTCAAGCGAGTTGAACAATTGGAGAAAAGCGGTCAATCAGTCAGTCGATATCAGCCGTAAAGATCAGTCGTCGGAATCGAGCAGCCGAGCAAGCCGAACAGCTAAGGATTTACAAGAAGTATTGAAAGAGGCCGTACAACGTCAAATAAAATAAAAATTTTACCTAAGTCTACCTTCATAATTAGACAATATTTCAAAATATGGAACTACTCTCTCATTGTCGTAAGGCGAGGGGGTGAGGGCGTGGTCTAATTAAAATAAAGAAATATTTTTATTTTACTTAAATCCATCTAACGTCCATGCAAAATTTAAAGTCATTAGCTTAATATTTACAATTTAAGCCAAAATATCCGACATTTTAGACCCGTTACTTTAAAAAAGTATAAGGATCTATTAAGATTGTCATCAGGTCTAAAGTAGTTTGGCTGTCCCCATAATGTATTTATGTTCTTGATCAGTATCAACAGCCGAGACGATATAGCCATGTCCGTATTTCCGTCTGTCCGTCCTACCGTCTGTCTATCCGTCTGTATGAGCGCCTAGATCTCAGAGACTATAAGAGTTAGAGACACCAAACTTGGTATGTTGGTCTGTCTATGGTCTAAGGTGAGCCAGTTGGTGTTACCCCCCTTCCGCCCCCGTAATTCCAAAACAAAATTTTTGAAATCCCATAAAACGAGAATTATTTAAGCTAGCGTCCTGACATACAGAACAAGCAACTGGGTCCCAATGCATCCTTTCCATCGCGATTTGAAACCTGTCTCTGATTGTTACACTTGCACAAAAGAATACATTTTATAATTTATTCAATATTAAAGAAAACTATTTTCAAATATAATTGCAAATTGTGCGATTGTGACACTTTTGTCGCCTGGCTGCGGCATTGCAAATATTTTTCAACAACTTCTCGATGGCAGCAAATGCAAAAGGAGATGAAAATGGAAAGGGAGTGGTAGATGAAGAGAAAGAGGGAGACCGAGGGAGGGAGACAGCGATGAAGACGGAGATTCAGTTGAATTGCTTGCAGCGTGCCGCGGCAGTTGCCACTTGCCTCTGTCGGTGGCATGCAACTAAATTTACGTGCAGCACGAAGAATCACAGCAGCAAAGAGGCTGCGTGGCTGGGGGGAGGGGAGAAGCACAAGAGGTGGCAGAGGCAGCGGGAGGAATGGGAGAATAGAGGCATGCTGCAAGTTTGTTTAGCAAATTTTGCAAATGTTATGCAGTGACTCTCTCTCTCTCTCTCTCTATCTTTCTGTCGCTCTCCCTCTCTCTAAACGCGGACTAAATCACAGTAACTGCAGTTGTTCTGCCAGCTATTGTTATTGTTGTTAGACCCTGCACTTTAAAAAAGAGCCAAGGGTCTATTCAGTTTGTCAGCAATAAAACGTGCGTAACAGGCAGAAGAAGCTCTGGCAGATCCCATTAACTATACATATTCTTGGTCAGCATTAACAGCCGAGTCGATATTGTCATGTCTGTCTGTCTGTCCGTCTGTCTGTCCGACTGTATTATCACCCAGATTTCGGAGACTATAAGAACTGGAGACACCAAATTTGGTATGTATGAAGAAGAAAACACGTTGCAACGTACAAAGCTTGCGGCGTGTTTGTTCGCGTGTGTATGTGTTTGTCCGAATGGGTACAGGGTCTCTCACTGTCGGGTTCATTCGACTGTAGCCTTTTTATGTGGTTGTTTAAGCAGTGGTTGTTGCTCTCTTTTGTTGTTGTCCTTGATTTATTTGGCCCACGCGCCAAACGCATGTTAACAAGCGACAGCAACGGCGACGTCGACACATGCGTCTGCCACAGCTGCCACAACTGCTGCCCCATTCTGGCCATTGGCCTAAACCTATTGGCCAATTCAAGGGTCAGTTTGCTGTGCCTCTTGGCAATTGGCCCACATAAGTAGGCAATAGTTTTTTGTAGCTCTCTTGCTGCTTAATGGCCACAAATTAAAGACTTTGACTGCGTTGTTGTTGTTGCCATGGCGTTCATTAATCGCCGCAAATGTCAGCGCAGAGATTTGCCACACACACCAACACACACACACACCAACACACACACACACACACACACACACACAGAGCGACACTGTGGCATAAATAACGAAATGTTGGTGGCGCACGTAAAGCGACGCATTCATCGCAACAACAAACTGCAACAACAACAAACATCAACGACAACAAAAAACAACACGAACAACAAAGTCAGTGACTGCGGCAGAGGCAGCGACTGAGGCCGCAACAGAAGCAGAGGAAGCGGCAAAACTTTTCAGCCACGAAAATTGCACATAAAACTTAATTAGTTTTTTCTTTTGTTTGTTGCAGTTGACGTGGAAATGTTGTTGTTGCTGCTGTTGTTGCTGCTGTTGTTGGTCCGAGTAGTTCGTGCCGCTTGGTCATTTTTATCATTTGCACTTAATTAATTAAGTTGTAACGCTTTTATTGCCCAACAACAACAGGAACAACAATCTTTACACACGCATCTCATACAAATAGTTGTAGCTGTTGTTCGTGTTATTGTTGTTCATGCAAAGAGCTGAACTAAGCACCAACAACACAACAATCGAGTGTGCTCGACAGTGAGATACTCAGTACGAAAATCGTACGAAAAACTAATGCCAGTCAACAACAAATTTAAAGAATATTTATAACTTGCTACATTTGAAAAACATTTTTAGATGAATGCTATTCGACTGCGAAAAGATCTACCACAATCTTTAATAACTATTTGAAGAAGTACATAAGGACACAACTAAATACACATCTAGAATCTAGAAATAATTATAATAATTGAACCAAAAGTAATTGAGCAATAGTTATTATAAATTACCAAATAAATACATACAGCAATTAAAAAACAATCAATAGCAATTAAGACATTTTTCAAATATGTTAAGTATTTATATTCTATTTTTCTATTTTATTAGTTTTTAATATTTATAAAAGAGACTAATGAATTAAAATAAATATAAATAAGCCCTGCACTTGTACCTTTGGGAGTCGATGAATCAAATAAATTAGTAAAGCTATAAAATAAGCAATAATAAAACTAAATTTTAAAAAAGAACTAACTATTGATGCTGATCAAAAATTCATATACATTATAAGGTCCGACAATGGTTTCTCTTTCAGTCCGCTACATAGTATAAAAGATACATTCAAGTAGTCTCCCACTATTTTGGTGAGTATAATAACCAACAATAGACGCCAACAAAGTAGAGCTTAAAGTGCTGGAAGTTTTCTGTGTACAATGTCCTTCAAAGCATGCGAAGTAATTGTGTGGCAAGCTAAATGTATCTTATCTATTGCCGACGCAGAGAATTTAAGACAGTTTGTAACTAAAAGTGTAAATGTATCTTTGTAATGACAGTGTGGATGTCATGTATCTTTGAGATACAAATCTCTGAAGTGAATAATGCAACAATAAAAGCTAGAGAAATTAATACTAAATTGAAAATTGTTTGGGAGCTTAAATCTCTCAGATGCAAAATGTAATTATTTAGTTTGTGTGACATTTAAGATAAAACTATACAACCAAGGCACTCATAATGTGATGGCTATATTTTGTGAGGTAAACAATGCATCTGTTACCCGAAAATTAGGTTACAATAAAGAAAACCATTTAAAAGATACACAATCCTCACCGAAGCACAAATGTTAGAAGGATGCAAAGACGAACAAGTTGCAAGCAACTAAATAAATAAATCTTTAATATACAAGAGCGTTGTTTAAGTGCATAAATGTATCAAAACTATAGAAATTTATATGTAAATGATAATTGATATATTTAGATATCCATTGACATACTGAAACATTAATGTATCTATGACTGTAGATATAAAGATGAAACGAATCTGTCAAAAACATAAGGTGATAAATTAAAAAGTGTCTAATAGATTTTGTTGGTTTTGTGTGTAATGCTACAATTACAGCATTGAATTGAGATACAAATACAGTCGAAGAGGATACAGTCCAGAGAACCCGACTGTGAGATTCCTTTTACTTATTCTGTACAAGCTCATACATATGCGAACAAACACGCCGCAAGCTTTTCATACATACCAAATTTGGTGTTTCCAGCTCTTATAGTCTCCGGGATCTAGATGATAATACAGTCGGACAGACAGTCGGACAGACAGTCGGACAGACAGTCGGACAGACAGTCGGACAGACAGTCGGACAGACAGTCGGACAGACAGTCGGACAGACAGTCGGACAGACAGTCGGACAGACAGTCGGACAGACAGTCGGACAGACAGTCGGACAGACAGTCGGACAGACAGTCGGACAGACAGTCGGACAGACAGTCGGACAGACAGTCGGACAGACAGTCGGACAGACAGTCGGACAGACAGTCGGACAGACAGTCGGACAGACAGTCGGACAGACAGTCGGACAGACAGTCGGACAGACAGTCGGACAGACAGTCGGACAGACAGTCGGACAGACAGTCGGACAGACAGTCGGACAGACAGTCGGACAGACAGTCGGACAGACAGTCGGACAGACAGTCGGACAGACAGTCGGACAGACAGTCGGACAGACAGTCGGACATACAGTCGGACAGACAGTCGGACAGACAGTCGGACAGACAGTCGGACAGACAGTCGGACAGACAGTCGGACATACAGTCGGACAGACAGTCGGACAGACAGTCGGACAGACAGTCGGACAGACAGTCGGACAGACAGTCGGACATACAGTCGGACAGACAGTCGGACAGACAGTCGGACAGACAGTCGGACAGACAGTCGGACAGACAGTCGGCCAGACAGTCGGACAGACAGTCGGCCAGACAGTCGGACAGACAGTCGGCCAGACAGTCGGACAGACAGTCGGACTCAGCTGTTTATGCTGATCAAAGAACAGGGTTTAAAATAAAGCGTAACAACGTAGAAAATATTTTGTATAATGATGAGGCTATTATGAGTAGTAATGAGTTGACTTTGAATATTAACGACCAAAGATTTATTTGTATATCCATCTCGAGGATATCAAATATTGTTGAGTATAAATGAATCACTTCCTGCATCTCTTGCGCACCACATTCACATCATCGTCTGCTTCGTTGACCCTACGTTTAAGGGGAAATTTAATAGATGAAACTATCATCTGGAGTAGGCTCCTGTTGACAGAACCATTGGGAAATGACTCTGCTTGCATCGATGTCGATGACGCCGCCGGTGTCGGTGGCGGTGATGTATTTAGTATTTCCACTATTGGTTCACCTATTACAACATATTGCCTCCAGTCGGTGCGGCGAAAACTCTCAACACCCGGTGCTATCTGCTGTCCCTTAGCCACGTTTATATCTATCGTCTCCGTGCGACGTTCCACAGTGTAATCTTTGCGAATAATGCAGACATCCACTTCAATAACACCGATGTCATCTTGCTGAATGCCAGCCGAGATTGCCTCGAGCATAAGCTGACGAGCTTGATTCTCGTCCATGTCGTACCTCCAATGTTCATCCAGTATTTCCATTGCAGCTGACGCTCCCTTTCCTGCCGAGTTGAAGAGCACATTCTCCGAAGCGCCATCAAAGACAACATAATACAGATAAGCTCCCGTGTTGTCTACGCCGGCTACGAAGAAATTTGCCACAAGAGTTGCTTGCATACGATGGTGCAACGACGTCAGAAGTTGATTGGCACATTTGACGGGAACACGGCGATTGGTAACATTATGATGCTTAAACAGTTTACATTCCATCAAGCGGGCCACTTTCGTTACATCGGCCATGATTCCGATACCGGCGCAGCTAACAACGATTAATTCGATTAATCTGGAATCTATTATCTGAAACTCGAATTAGAACTGAGCCACTTACAAAACGTTTTCATGCAGTTGGAAAACCTTATTGACGCCGCCTACGGTCATCTTATTACCAACTGTGTTTGGGGCCGATCTAAACTCATGTGTGGCTCTAGTATCGGCGCCAAGTATAACCCCGTCTTTATACTGTAATCCCACTACTGTAAAATCGGCAACAATTGGCTTTGGCATTTGATATCCATCCTTTTCAAGCTCCACATTGCTGAGGATTAAGATAACTCAATAGCTTTGACTGATTGCCTCATCAACTCGCTCTTACCGTTCACAGTACTCATAGTTAAAACCATCAAAGATATTTTCCATTATTATTCGAGTTTAGGTCTTGTTTCATGCAAAAAATATGCTTATAAAAATATACAAAAAAAATTTAATATTTCGTTGTCCTTGCGTAAAAACGTAACAGATTCAGAAAAGCTCCCGAATTTTATACCAAAATGCGCCTACTATTCTCAAGATGACTAGAGAAATAGTTGACAATTTTATTTGATTTTAGTAATAGTAGGCGGTCAATCTGCTGATGCCTGTAAAAACCTCGAGGAATTCAAAGCTCTTTTTCATCAGAATTGATTGTCAGAGTATTCTACTTTGATTCTGACAGATTTGTCACTAGGCTTCAGGCAATACTTTAATTATATTTATTTATTTTCAATACATTTAAATATAAAAGAAACTTCCATTGAATAGTTGAAAGTAGTTCACTGTCGGTGAAGTTATCATACACAATATTCGCATTGGTTGACAAACAAAATCTCCATCGGTTTTTGTTCCCATTGATTCTGATCACACTCTAAACAATTTCATGCAAAAATGCGTCAATCTAATAGGAAACCGATGGAAATAGAATATCAATGAGCATTGGAGAAAGTCCTTCATATTATATTTTCAGCTCACACGAGACCGACGCTTTTTAACAAAAAGTGTCGGTAAAAAAGTGGTCATCTGCACTGAGCTTAAGAAACTTCTTATGTATATTATCTTAGAGTGTATTTACATTTAAAAATGTTATGAATCATCAATGTAGAACTCTACAAATAACTGAAGATACAGTGAAATGATAAAGTAAGGTAGATAGTATATTACTTTGTAAGGGTATTATCTTTCCTCTTTCAGCGCCATTACACAAAACTAATTTTCAGCAAATTGCACAGAAAAGTTGCGGAAAGAATCTGCATGTCAAGTGCTTAACAGAAGGCAACGCAACTATATAAAGCTGTGTTAAACTTTTAGATATCAACCCGCAACCGCCTGGCTGAGGAACTGGCCATTCAGGTCCCAATTAGGCGCCTAAAATGGCGGCACCAGCAATTGTTGCTCAGCTCCTGAGCACTTGAGACTCAAGTTACCAAATTGGCAGACGAGCGGCAGGCCCAGATGAGATCCCTCTGAAAACCCCTTGAAAGTACCAGTCCTAGTCTAGGTGATTCAATAATTGGAAAATTTCATTATCAAAGATAATTGTTTACTTGTCTGAAATCAATATAATAAAATTAAAACATAAAAAATACAAAATTATTAAAAACCAGTCGGATAGGCTACAGTCGAAGTCGACTATAAGAGACCCTTTACTTATTCTTCAAAAAGGAAATAGGAGTAACACTAATAGTACCCCATACCAAATTTGGTGACTCTAGCTCTTATAGTCTCTGAGATCTAGGTGCTCATACAGACAGCCGGACAGACGGACAGACGGACATGACTCGTCTGGTGACGCTGATCAAGAATATATATACTCTGCCGGACTTCCTTCGACCTGTTACGTACACTTTGACAAACTTAATAGACCCGTTTTACTTTTGTAAAGTAAAGGGTCTAAAAAGCAAAATAAAATATATGATATGTGGAAGATATGATGGATAGATGTAGCATTAGTATATAAAGTTGCATTGAATCGTTCAGATTCAGTTCGATCGAACGACTCGTCAGAGTGAACGACTGAACTAAATCCCTGACTGTCGTTCCATCGAGTCAGTTGAGTCTCGATCTCGTGCAATTCATTGTAGTTCTTTCGACTCATTTGAGTCCAAAATGATTGATTCGATTGCCAAAATGATTATCTCGTTCGATTGATTATTTTATTCAATTTAGCTCCTTCGATATCGACAAATATTAAGCGGTCAATTGAATGTTGCCTATGTATCACATTTCTTTTTTGTGCAAATACTAAAATGGCTTTAAATGTTAATTGAAAGCAGTCCGATGTGTTGAACCATTTCATTCTTCTTGTTACTTACAAAATTCACGGGAAATGCGTTTATTGTAAGTATCAGCAATAGGTATCAGTGGAGGATCAATCAGTAATTTACAGCGCCATTTGAAGCTGCGGCATCCAACAATTACTGTGGAGCGCCCGTCACAAAGAGAAACAAGCTTACCTACTGCTGGCTCTGAGGCTAGTATTATATTAATATTAAGTGCTGGTCAGCTATCAATTTAATTTTATTTAGTAAAACAATTCAAAAAGAATAGAAATTGGCCAACAAGTCATAACCAACTTCATTGATCGGCAACCAGCGAATTGGAAGGTGGAGTAAATTAAAGCACATTCTAATATTCAGAGTAAATATAGTAAATATTAGATAAGAAGATACAAATGTACGATAAAGAGGATCAAATGACTCGTTTGATCGATAAGGGACTCAAAAGACTACAGTTAACGATAATGAACGAGTTCGAACGAGAACGAACGAAAGACTCAAATGACTCAAATGAAAGATTAGTTCGTTCAGTAAAAAACTAACTGCTCAACTAATTCAGTGAATTAAACTAGAAAGTACAACTTTATTAGTAGAATTATCTATCTGAGAAAACTTAATCATTTATAAATACTTTGTTACCTTCTAAAATATGTAAGCTGATGATGCAGTTGGAGACACTTTGACAAGATATACTCTGGCACATAGTATTTACTTAATATTATTTTGTTGAGGTATTTCCCGCCGCTTTTCCGACGCCTACACACAAAACTAATTTCCAGCAAATTGCACATTTCCTGCACCTTCTTCAATTGTCAGTTGCCAGTTACCAGTTTTTAGCTGTCAGTTGCCAGTTGCCAGTTGACTCGTAAAAGCGAAGCACGTGTCGGGATTGAGTTGAGTTTGGTTTGGCTTCGGGTTGATTATGGACTGTAATTGGATTTGAGGAGCCCAGAAGTGCGCATAAAAGTTGATCAAGTCGCCGGCTTCTACTTTGGCTGCTGATGCGCCTGTTTATAAAAATCGCCATTCGCATAAAAATTAATAGGCTGCCACAAGGGGGCGTGGCAGGGCCAGGCAGGAGGGGGCGGGATGGCATGGTCTGTTGTCGACCTGTATCGACTGTGACAAGTACGCGCAATATCAATAAAATTAAGCCGATGGGCTCGCCCAGAAAACCAGAGTACCAGGCATAATATGCAGGGGTATAGAGTGATAAGAGGGTTACGAGGGGTGCAGTACACTGTAATCATAAAACACGACAGCGACTGTGGCAAACAATAAGCTGAAAGCCTCTTACATGTATTTTTATGCGCACCTCGTTCCAATCATCATCATGCCAAGCTGCCACTTCAAGTCCTCCCTTCTCTCCTACACACACACACACACACACACACACACACACACAGACACACCTACCTCTCTATCCCCTCTTGCTGACGCCTCTGTTCGCCTAATGCGACTTGAAAAGTCAACGACATCCGACGTTGGCGGCAGCTTCAGCTTCAGTTTCAGCTTCAGCTTCGACTCCAGCTTCAGTTTCAGCTTTGGCTTCTAAATGCGGCGCGTCATTGTTTTGCCCGTTGAGCAGGCAACACACACACACACGCACACACATACATGCACATGGCACACACCGAAGTGGTAACAACAACTGCACGCATTGCTTTCGCTATAGTTGGTATACCCTGTAAAAATGTCTTAAATAAGGAAAAATTGCTTTTGTTCAATGGGGAAGCATCTTCGCCGGTATAGACTATTTAAATTGTTTTAACAATAACACATATTTGTCTTATTATATTTAAAACAAAATAGTTAAGCCAAATAGGTCTAATTATTTATGCTTTTTAACATTTTCTAAGAATTAAGTAACCGTAATAATATACATAAATATAAAACTCATAATAATAATATAAACCAAGACAACACATTTTATTTTGGCAAATAAAATAAATGTGATATTATTATTTTGTCAAAACAATAATATGATATTCTGTATATTGTTAAGCAACATTCACAGTCAAATCGATTTCTCTCTGTTCTTATAGACTAGAAGAAGTCGACACTCCATTTCCATGCACTGATTTCAATATTATGCAGATGAAGGAGTATATTTTCAATTGTATTAGTCAAATTTAAAGAACGTCTTGCTAGATATAATATAGTTAACATAGTTGCAAATAACATTGGCTGAAAACGTTGAAAACTTTGGAACAACTTTGATTCATTGATTCGAACCATACATGAAGAGGTCAGTGCGGTTCGCAGATCAGTTGCAGAAACCTCTGAACCCAAGTTCTTGGTTCGAGTCATGCTTCAATTCTATGCAGCAAAATATTTTATATTATCAATTGTTTTCCAATTATCTTTGTTTTTTAAGGCTTATTAAATTATTTTAGCATTTAGCACTGTTTCAAAATTAAGTTAAAATAAAATTACAGATAGTAAAATATAGAAAAGTATAAAATTTATGCAATTATTTTATTTCCGAGCTGAACCTTTATTTATAGAAAGGGATAACTTTAAAGTTTCGGCTCTTGAATCGGTAAAGGAATCTCAAAAACCACACACCAAACTGTTTTCATGATATCCAACTACCCAGAATGTTATAGCGGGATCGCATATTAAACAAAATTTATTTTAAAAGGAAATTAACGAAACATGGAACTAAAAAAATGTGAAAACACAACAGACGCCTACAATTGAACGGCTCGATTGTCAGTTCGTAATCTAATGTAGGAGTTTTTCTATAGAGAGATGTAAGATAATGTGAAAGCAAGAATTTGTTGATGAAAAAAAAAGTGATAATTCAGGCAGAATATTCCACTATAAAGATATTATTTAGATGTTAAATTTTAGCATTGAATGTGTACTCATAAATAGTTAAGACTGCTATACTAATATGTTTTGTTTTTGTTTACTCAAGCCAACAATGAAGTCGCAATTATAAAGTAGAGACACAACAAAATGTGAATACTAATAGAATCAAAACAGGGATCAATAGATAAAGATATTGTAATTGTATCCAAAGCAATTAAGTCAAAAAAAGTAATTAATGTTGATGGTTTTGCAAAAAAAGAAATATACAAATTAATGGATCCGATTTATTTTCTTTTATTGAAATCTAGAAGACTTTAGTTGTATGAAAATATATATGTGTTAGGGTGTCTTAAGGCTAAATACAGGATATCTCTTAGTAGAGTACGCACGACCTGAGCTGTTGTTGTTGTTGTTGTTGTGGTGGTGGTTGTTGTTGCCATCTGGAGTGCTGCTTAAATATGAAAAACTAACTCGTAGCTGCTTTTTACATTTTCCTGCACTTGACACTAAATTCACTTTGGCCAAGTAGGTGCTCCGTGCACTTCAAGCGCACTTTCGCTTGGCAAAAACAACAACAACAGCAACCAGGCCAACAACAACAGCAACAACAACAAGAACTAGAAGCGCTTAACACCACCCAACAACAGGGGCTAGAGGAGTGTGCCACCTGCATGTGGGAAGCAGACACTCTCAGTCTCCCACTACCTTCGACCACTTCTGCCTCGCAGTCGTTGCCACAGCACACATTGCTCGCTTAACCCCCTCCCCTTCCGCTTCCTTTCCCTCTGCTGGTGCTTCCCACATGCAGGTGGCACTGCACAATGTACATACTCGTATATTTATTTTATTACTTAAATAAATTACAAAATGGTCGTCGGTTAACCAAAGCCAAATGGCCAGCTCGTTGCACGCTGCACGTCGCCCGCCTCATGTTGTATGTTGCACGTTGCCTGGCTGAATGCCGCCTGCTGCCTTTTACCGTTTGCCCCGTGGTTGTAGTCCTTGCTAAAGGATCTTAGCGCATAATATATTGTTGTTAGTCTGAAAATGGGGAAGCACTCTCACTCTCTCAGTTGTTGTTGCTGCCACAATGGCAACAATGTTGCCCCACTTTCGAGCACTGGCAGCGTGTAGAAGTACGACAAGTGCTGACGGCAGTGTTGGTTAACTTACGCAGATACTCGCAGCTTATTATTCAAATTCATGGCAAGACAATTTATCTCTCTCTCCTTAATAGCTGTGAATAACAAACCGTTTTGTTGTATATTAAAAGTTGAAAGCGACATTTTCTATTTTATTTTGGTAAGTCCCACAAAATAATGTTTACTTTCACTGGGCCACAATTAATATTTTTCTTATCATGTAGACTTGAAAAACAATTATAAAATATACATCTTTTCAATCAAATTGGCTGAATTCCTTCATTTCCCACCCAAAATATTGCATGATGATAATGAATCTTTTAAAAATGAATTTTAGATGCCTCAAACAGACATTATGATTTTATTAACACAATTTCCAAATCAAAGATACAAATAGTTAGAGAAATTTGTTTAAATTTGATTTAGCATATTTATTACATTTAAATAAAATATTAATATTTCAATCTATATTTCCCCTCAAGCAGCTGCAATTTAAAAAATCGATAAATACTGTATGAAAACATTTTTGAAAACTATAGTAAGTCAAGAGAAATACAAATAAATAATTATTTTTAAACAACATTGATAGCTGAAGCAGATTATATATATTTTCAGTAATACAATAATAATCCTCAATATGTCTCCAACAATAAGCTGTTTATATCACCCTCTGTTAGACTTATTCACATTTTGGTAAAGTTCATTCTCTCAAAAACATTTATCTAATTTACTCACCATCTTAAGCTGTAAAAATTTAAGCCCTAAAAGAAAGTTAACGCATAATATTTAATTTCAATAATAATTCTCAATATGTCTCCTTCTTATTTACATTTAAGTCGAGTGTATTCTTTCAAATACTTAAATCTATTTTACTTACCTTCTTCAGCTGAAATAATTCAAAATCCAAGAGAAAGAAAATACATAATATTAAGTTTTAATCGTCAATATGTCTCCTTCAATAAAATGTTTATAATACTGTCGATAAAACTGTCAATTACTAAAAAAAAATCTAAAGATTTCCAAATTCTTAATCACATTTAATTATACTAGTTTATTCATTTAAGAACATTTCTATATTTTACTTACCTTCTTCAGGTGAAATATTCCAAAATCCAAGAGAAAGAACATACATAATATAGTATAATATATTCCTTCAGTAATATTTTTGTAATACCTTTCAATGAGACTGGCAACTATTGAAAACTTAAATATTTCCAAGTTCTTTCTAGCTTATAATCTCAAGAACATTTATCTAATTTACTTACCATCTTCAGCTGAAAACATCCAAAATACAAAAGAAAGAAAACACTTTGTAGACTGGCTTTCAATTCATACGTACATATTTCTATTTACAAATTTTATTGAATTTCTGTAGAGTTTTCTTTTGGTTTTCTTTATCAGCTCTTTGCTGTCACAATTTTGTCTTGAATTAATTTTTATTGATTTTATAATTATGAACTGTATTATTACTTGTATAATAATTGTATATGTAGTTGTAGTGGTTGTTATTTTGTTTTTTTTTTCTCTTTAATATGTATATGTGTTTGTTGAAATGCCTCAACTTGATTAAAAAAAAGATAATGTATAAAATATGCAAACAGTTGCAATAATGTGCTATGGATGCCATTGTGGATTCCATTGCCTCCACCGGGTGGGGAGGGGGCATGCATTGGGGTGGGGGTTACTCATTTGCCGTAGGGTGCCTGGGTGGGGTAACTGCCACTGCTGCCTGCACCGCTGGAACCACCACGCGATGGATTCTCGCTGAAGAGTCCTCCAAAGTTCTTCGAGCTCAAGATGTCGCTGAGGCCGCCGCTGCCGCCACCGCCACCGCCAGCACCACCGCCACCAAGTAGACTGCCTAGGAAGTTGCTGGCACCGCCACCGCCGCCGCCGCCAGCGCCATTGCTGCCACCGCCGCCGAGCACCGAGCCGAGCAGACCGCCTAGAATGTTACTGCCCGAGGAGGAACCACTGGGCGCACCGCCGCCACCACCGCCGCCGGCGGAGTAACCACCGCTGGGCTGATAGGGCGCATTGCCGCCGTTGTTGTTATTGCCACCGTTGGAGGCGCCTCCACCTTGCAACGTCTTGGCAATCTGTCCGGCAATAATGCCAGAGACAGCTTGACTCACTGCCGGATTCGAGAAGAAGTTGGAGAAGAAGCCACCCTGTTTATCCTTGGGCTTCTGGCCACCACCACCATTTTCATAGCCAGGAGCGGGCGGAGTGTAACCGGGAGCGGGCTGATAGCCACCAGGAGCGGGTTGATAGCCACCGGGAGCGGGCTGATAGCCGCCAGGAGCTGGTTGATAGCCGCCCTGTGGATTGTAGCCGCCTTGTGGATTATAGCCGCCCTGAGGATTGTAGCCGCCTTGTGGATTGTAGCCGCCATTGTTGTTGGGCAACGAGGGATAGAGACTATGACCGCCAGCCGAGAAGCCACCACCATATCCACCAGCAACGCCGCCGCCGCCACCGTAACCACCCTGTGCGCCACCCTGTGCAGCACCCGGTGCATCCGCCTCAGGCAACGGCGCATTGGGCGCATACGAGTTGTGGGTGTTGCCGCTGCTCACTTTGGGACATCACAGCAGCAGCGCAGTTTGCAGCGCAGTTTGCAGCAAGCAGACGTATGTTAGCCACAAAAAGCAATTGATAAACAATCAAGAGGTAGCAGAAAATAAAAAGAATACAAACGAAAAAAAAAACACAGAAAGCATTTAGAAAACAAAGCATATCAAAATACATAAAGATGAAGATAAACAGAAACAGAAACAGGATATGAAATCCAAGCACAAGATGCTGGTAAACAAAATGACTAAAAACAAATATGGGAAGGGGGGGGGGGAGGGTGACAAAGGGAGGGGGGATGAGGTCAAGGGCTTTAGTTTTGCTTTTGGATTCGTTTACTTAGACTACGTTTCATTACAGTTGCTCGTTTCATTTTGATTAGCATTTTGTTGCATTTTCGTTATGCCTACTATCGATAAATGTATCGAGCTATCGATGCACTTTTTCTTCTTCAATATATATGCGCCGTTGTTATCGAATTCATTATCGATAATTCTTTAGTAATGTTCTTAGCATCATCTTCTTTTGGATGGCTATGTTATCGATAAATGTATTGGTACATGCATCGATAACATTATCGTTTTATTTATTATTATTGTTATATAATTTATATATTTATTGCTGTCGCAATCTTATCGATATTGCATTATTGTTACATACGTATATCATTAATCGTTATCATTGCTTCGATAAATTTATCGTTAGTATAGTTATCGTTACAGTTATCGTAATCCGTATCGTTATCGTTATAGTTAATGCAACATTTAAATTCTACACAACTTTGAGTTTGATTTTGTTTCTTTTGTATCGCTTAGTTCTTATAAGTCTTCTCTGCCGTTTGGATTAGTAAATGTTTTTTTTTAAATATTATTTCTTTGTTGAAATGTTAATAGCTATATATGTATGTATGTATGTATGTATGCATGTAAGTATATCAGTATATTATATCATATATATGCTTATAAATGCAAATGCTATGTACAACGCCAAGTTATTATCAGAGTTAAGAGTGTGTATACGTTATTTGAATGCATTTAGACTAAAGACATTGCTTTTGAGTACTCGTTGTGAATACCTTTTGAATATATTTTGAATACCACTATGACTATCGAATAGATACGTTTATTTATTGCTAGCATGCACTTAATTTTCTCCATTTCCGGCAGTTTTTTAATTGGGGGATTTCTTCGATTAAAGTATATTCGATTAAAATGCTTTTGTTAGTTCTTTAATACTGTTTTAAATGGCAGTTTTAGTTGGGTTGTGAATATGAGTGTCTGTGAGTGTGAGTGTGTCGAGTGAGTGTATTAAAATAAATGTTATTGTTTTTTTTTTGGGAAAATATAATAACAAGAATATGCTCTCAATGTGTTCGGACGGAGTAAATATCTTTGGGTTTTTATTTCCTCGCTGTTTGAAGTTTATTTATTTATGCACAAATAAATACATGTCAGAAATAATAAAAGTACAATCAAAAATAATAATAATAAAGTAAACAAGTTGAAATTGCTGTAGTCGAGTTGGCTCGACTGGCAGATACCCTGTACACAAGTTAAATCTAAAATAAACTAACAATCAAAAGCCTTCTTAATAGAAGAGAGTTAAAAAGTCAACGGTATATGGATGAATTATGGTTAAATATACGTAGAATCAGACAAACAAACTGCACAGTCTGGTATGCACTGCTTTTGCGCATGTACAGGGTGTGCTAACATACAAACAAGTGAATTATTTATTAAAAGATCTCGGTAAACAATGAAAAAAGTAGCACAAACAAATTCGAATATGTATTCTAATATATACTGTGACAATAAAATAATTAACTGTGTGTGTGTATGTGTGTGTGTGGGTGTGTGGTATGCAATATGTTGCAGTTGCATCATGTACAAATGCTGTTGTTTCTCTTGAGTAAATTTGATTTCAGTTGAGTTTATAGTATATTGACACTTTTGGGTTTTCAATTGTATTTCGTGTTTTTGAATCATTTTCTTTTTTCTTCTTTTTTGCTGGCAGTTTTTTCTTATATTTAAAAATTATTTTATTTTGTTTTTATACATTTTTATTGTTTGTCTGAAATCGAGTTGTATTTATTTTTATTTTTGTCTTCAGTTTGTTTGTGATTAAAAACTATTGCATATTTCTAGGCGCAAACTTTTCGCTCTCTTAACTCCTTTTGTTAGTTTAGATATACATATATAGTATACATATATATATTAAAAAAAAAAAATAGTTATTATTATGTTTAGTTGTGCACTTTGTGCACAGCTCAGATTTCTTAATATTTCTTTATTTTTTTTTTTTTTGGTTTTTCTGCAGTCTAAAAAGCAGCTTGTTATGCACTTTGATTGACATGCGTATATATATGTTTGTGTGTATGTTTGTATCTACAACAACTCTGAATGGGCCATCAGCAGCAGTTAAAACCAAAACAACAACAACAACAACAACAGCGCAATGATAGCCTGAAATGCTTGCGTTGAGTTTACCACAAAACTCGTAGCATCAACATCAACAAAAATGAAATTAACATCAACATCAAAGCTGTTATCTAACCAGGACACAGACATGTGTATGTCTCTTTCTATCTGCCTGTGTCTGTGTGTGTGTGTGTGTGTGTGTCTGGCCCGGACCAAGGTCTGCGGCTGGTAACAGGCACTGGACTAAGCCCGAAATTAAATTCCAATTTAATTGAGCTGCAAAAAACACGGAGAAGTGCAGCCAAAAAGAAGCTTTTGGGCCAACACAGTACTGACTAATAGTTAGACCACACAAATGAACTAACACACACACACACTCAAACACACACTCACACACACAAAGCGAACACAATATTAAATTTAAATTACGGTCTGTGTGTGTGTGTGTGTGTGTGTGGCAGGCGAAGAATGTAAAAAGAAATTGCTGCAAATACTTAGCTACAACAAATGCATGCAATATATATTGTATTCAGTTTTAACTCAGCAAGTACTTTACTATATTGTATTCAGTGTTGCCAGAAAAGTTTGTTTTACCGCCAAATCTGGCTATTTGCGGTCAGAAAACTAAATAAGCGAGCAGCACAAATTCTTTTAAATAAGTATAACTGTAAGTGTTTGGTGAAAACACAAATATTTACTGCAAATTGAAGTAAAGACAATTAATTGATGAATTGATAGTAAGGAAAGGAAATTAATGTTAAAGCGAAATGTTTCAATATCTTAAGATACAATTGAACTCCATACTTTAAGATTAACTTCTAGAGAAAATTTGCAGCAAGTTGGATAGTCACATAACATTTCAATACTCTGTTAACACTACCATCACTAGATTGTACATCCTGCCGTCACTAACTATCCAGATAGATTAGTTATCTCGCTTTAACCTATCGGGATAAAGGAAAGATATCTAGCTTGATCTCGCTCTAGCGGGAGTTGTTAAACTATGTGTTTTATTTTTAAACGATTACAAATTGTATATAATTGAAAGATAATTTTTCAGATTACTTTTAATGGAAAATTGAGTTTTTTTTTCGTTCTTTAAACCACAAGAAACAGCATTTCTGCTGCTCAAATGCTATCTACATCGAAAGGAACTTGTATATATTTAAAAATACAACAAAATTCTTACAAATATTTTTAATAAAAAACTAAGCATCTTCTTCGTTCTTAAACTAACGAACTAACTAGCTTTATCTGCTGTTGTTCAAATGTTGCCAACACTGTTTGCATACAAAGTCTGTTCAAAGTCGTTGTTATTCAAAATTTGACCAATTGCATTTGTGCTTGCAATAATTGCCTTATTATTTCCTGTAGCAGATGCGTAAACGAGCTGGCATGCTAACAAGTGCATGACTGCCAACTCGTTGCGTCTCGTTCTCGCACACCTGATCAGTTGTTAAAGCTGCGACCAATAGAAATGATAGCATTGAGTGTTGTTATAAATACTATTTGTTGTTACTATTGTTGCTGCTGTTATTGTTACTGCTGTTATTGTTGCTGCTGTTATTGTTGCTGCTGTTGTTGTTGTTGTTTTAGCTGATTTGTCACTTAAATTAGCGCCCCAAAATAAACAAAAGATAGTGATAGTATCAAAAGATAATTAAATAAAGTAAAAAGCAAATTAAAATGATTTGCACATGTTGATCGTCGTCGTATTGCAGGCCTTAAGATATCTTGCAACATCTTATTACGTGCTAACGACGCTGCTGTTGTCCCTGTTGGCCAGCAACAGTACAAATACGGCCAACAGACCGACAAGTCCAACGTTGTAGACACCACCGAGTCGCACCGCTGCCGAGGGATGCGCTTGAGTCTGACGATTGTAGGGATTCTGCTGGTTCTGGTTCTGATACTGTGGCGGCGGCTTGTTGTACATGTTCGCATTCTGCTGATGCGTCTGATAGCCCTGAAAGTTGCTGCCGTAGGGGGCGAGGCCGCCGCCGCCGCCGCCCAGGATTCCCATGCTGGAGCTGGGCATACCGACGCCGCCGCCGACGCCGCCACCGACGCCGCCGCCACCGCCAGGCGGTCCGCCAGTGCCGGCCGGTCCCGAATAGAATGGCAATTGGCCAAATACGAACGGTGGATTGTAGGGATTCACCGGCTGCAGGCCGTGCATTGGATAGCCGGGATTGAGGACGCTACCTGGATGATTGGGTTGGGGAAACTGTTGAAACGACGGTGCTTGCGTGGGTGAGTTATATGGAAAGATGGGCATGTTGGGTATAATGGGCATGTGATGCTTTGCCCCGAACACATAATGCGGATCGATGCCTGTGGAGGAGGCGCCAGCTGCGCCCACATTGCCGCCATCCCCATTGGCGTTCTGTGAGTTGCTGCCGCCGCCGCCGCCGCCAATTCCGCCTCCTCCTCCGCCGCCATTTTGTGAGCCGCCTTGGCCGCCATTCATTTGACCGATCGACGATAATGGCGGCTGGTTGCCATTTTGGTGTGCATGGTTATTGTTATTGTTGTTGTTATTGTTGTGATTGAAGTATGTGTAGGTGTTAAGTGTGGGATTCGATGAGGCGGGCGCAAATATATTATTTTCTGGTCCCGTATTCAAACTGGATCCTGTTAGTAAATTGTGATTATCCATTGCCATTCGTGAGTGCGTGTATGGGAGAGAATGAGAGAAAGAAGATAGTGGAACACATTTTGGTTAGTCAGCGCAGAAAGCTGCACAAAACTGCGGCGACTGCACCAAGCGGGGCAAAGAGTGTAAAAGAGTGTGAGCGAGCTGACAAGCATACAAATGTACATATGTACATATGCATGCGTCAACAGGCTCTCACTCAATCGTTTACGCTATGTTAAGCAGCGCTGTGGATCGCAAGCTATGTCTTTAACATAAGGCTGCGCTGTTAATAACACAATACAACGCTGTTAATGCCAATAACATAAGGCAGCGCTGTTAACAACACAAGACAGCGCTGTTAATAACACAAGACAGCGCTGTTAATAACACAAGACAGCGCTGTTAACAACGTATCCTCAGCTTAGCAAGTAGACTATGATAAGCGAGGCAGTGAATATTTTTTGAATTTTACACTGTTTATAGCGCAAATCATCAGATTATCAAATGCATTCTTGTTTGCGAAAATTGCATTTTATTAACTCCTTTATTAAAGGGTCAATCGCGATAAAATTTGTAGCAAATTGTTATATATTGTTACATCATGTGTTGTCTTAACACACATGCGTGTAAACAATCGCAAATATTAATTTTACGTTAGCCTGTAACATTCAGCGTTTTACAAAATTTATAGTTCTGAGTGTGGTCTTCTTTGTCCATTTTTAGTGGCTACAGGGTATAAAAACGAACAACAGATTTAAATTGTAAGCTATATACATAAACAATTTGATCTTTTGATTTAAACTTGATAGTCGGTTTAGATTTACATCACTAAACTATGGCGACTAGCTCACAAAAGTAAACTATGAATTCTTCCACATTGCGTGAAATGTTTTGGCAATGTAAATTAGGGTGGAAACCTTGAGGTCGACGTTAATTGGCGTTTTCCAATTTAAATTTATTATTGAAATTTTGACCAAAGTAAAAATTACTTTAAAAGCATCGAAAAACTTAAATAGAGGAAGATTTCCTTCACGTGTAGCTATTGCAGTGTTCTGTAAATTAGTTCTCTATAAAGAAAACTTCGTTGTACAGAAGTTCGTAATAGAGAAGTTCGACTGTAATCATATGATCTGGGATAATAATTGTAGATCATCTAGTTCTTTCATTCGTGTGAATCCAATTATCGCTCGTTTGTTCGATCAGAAATTTATCGACTCAACTGAACTACAACAAACAATTTTATCTTTAGAAAATATTTATTGAATTGAACAATGTTTAACCTAAACATGAAGGAATCGGTAAAAATGAATCGATGCTTTTTTAATACAATCCTACTACCAACTTTTTAGACCCTTTACTTTAAAAAGGTTTAAGGGTCTATTAAGTTTGTCACAAAAACAATGTTAAAATTTAAGAATACATGAAATGGTCCATATAAACAGTGTAAATGGGTATACATACATATATTAACCTAAAGTATGGATCTCCTATAATATAAATAACAGCGCTGTAGCGAGTCTTGTACTATGTTATTAACATAAGTAGGCGCTGCTAATAACATAGCCTTAGCTTAGCAGTAGTCGCAACAGTTGCTCGTGCCTATGGGCGTGTGTGTGGCGTGTTAGAGATAGCGAGCGAGCAAAAGCATGTGTATGTATACATATATATGTGCAATGCAGTTTAATGACTGCTCAATGAGAGAATGAATGAGCGGGTGAGAGAGTGCGAATGCCTTTTGTGAAGAAGTTAACCAAAAAACCAATGAGTGAGAGAGAGAGAGCGATACATATACATATATATATGTATATTTATTATTAATGGAGTATAAATATGTAAAGCAGAGCATTTGTGTGAGTGTGTGTGTTTGTGTGTATTGTGTGTGTTTCTTCTACTACTATTTTATTGTATTTGTAGTTGTTATAAGTGGATCCATTAGATACGTAAGAAAACATAAGAAACAAATTAAAGCAAATGATAAGCAACGTATAAAAACGGCAAGTTTTCAATTCGATTCGATTCCCTTTCGATTTGTCAAACAGTCAATTTTGTTGGCAAAAGCTCGCCCAAAAGGAGACTCACAAATGAACAAAATAAGGAAAATAATGAGGAAATCATAAGGATCAAATACCTGACGGATTGACCGCGGACGAGGGATTTGCCTGGTTGCTGCTGGAGCCGCTCTTACGTTTACAGGTCGGATAGTTGCCACAGTCCTTGCCGTCGCGCTGATTGTAGCTGCACGAGTCGCTGGTGATCACACACTCCTCGGTGGGCAGGCAACCGATGTCGCCACAGCCGCGTCCATACTCTTTACGTATCCCAACGTAACGGTATCACCAATAGGCAGACGGATAAACATACACACATATATTGTTGTTGTTGTTGTTGTGTTGGTTGGTTGGTGTTGATTGGTGGAAGTAAAGTTGTTCAGTGTGTTGTTGTTTGGTTGGGGGGGTAAAAATTCAAAATAAAATATAAAAATTATAAATTTAAATTGTGGAACGATGTCGATCATAATAATGATGATGATGTTGATGATGATGATGATGATGATGTTGATGTTGATTGATGATGACGACATTACACAATACAGTTTTAAGACAAGAAAGAGAGAGAAAAGGAGAAAAACAGAGAGAGAGAGAGAGCGAATACTCGGAAATCGCAGGTACACAACAAGGACAGCACAATACAAATACAGAGCGACAGAGTGAGATAACAATATATTACGTATACGTACTGGAATATGCATCCACGTGATGAAGCTGCAACAGCGCCGCAAGCAGCAGCATTAGAGTGAGGCGTGCCACGCCCATTGCCATTTAGTTTTGTTGCAAGTGTAAAAGCTCGACTTGAAGTGCAGACACTGATGTTGTTGCTGTTGTTGTTGTTGTTGTTGTTGTTGTTGCTGCAAAGATAGAAAGACGGAAAGAGTGAGAGAGAGATATAGAAATGTCTTCATATTATTTATTTATTAAAAGGGCAAACGGAACCTGGGAACTTGGGAGCCCAGGACTATTGCCAAAGCCAAGTTTATTTATCACATTGACAGCTGGACTCAAGTTCATTGCGGTTCTTTGTGTCAGACGGCATGGCAGACACCAGACTGTGCCACAACGCAGACCAAATGGCGTCGCATTTGTTTGGCGCAGTTTTCCTGGCCCCTCCCTCTCCTTGTTTCCCCCTTGCTTTCCCCTTGCCGCACATGGCACGCCCACAATCCGCATTGCTTTTTGCCACAGCCTCCGCCTCTGCTGTTGCTGCCCCCAGCAAATGTGGCAGCTGCGCCAGCCACATTTGTTGTCTTAAGTGTCAAAGTGTCGAGTGGCCTTTGGGGCATGAGGCATGTGGCATGGACTACGCCCACCTTGCCGCAAATCTTTATTGCTTGCCCCAAGGCAACAACAGCTCCGTTATATTCATATTGATAAACAAATGATAAACAGTTATTCCCACCGCATTGAAGTCTATAGAGAAAACTCTTCCTTGAATGACTGATTGAAGAACTGATTATAAACAGTTATTCTCAACACATTATTATATCAATCTCTGCAAAACTCTTGCCCCTGACTGACTGAAATATTGAATGGTTGATTGACGGACCGATTGACTGACTGATGCTAGACAGCAAGAGCTTCGCAGATATGGATGTAATAATATGTTGGGAATAGCTATTTATAATCAGTCCGCCAATCATCAGTCAGTCAATCATCAGTCAGTCAATCAATCTGTCAATCAGTCAGTCAATCATTCAGGCAGTCAAGACGAAGAGTTTTCTTTAAAGAAATATATGTGGTGGGACAACATCTCTGCGAAGCTCTTTCCCCTGACTGACTGAAATATTGAATGGTTGATTGACGGACCGATTGACTGACTGACGATAGACAGCTATTCCCACCACATATATTTCAAACATCTTTAGATAAAACTCTTTCGCTTCTCTGTCTGAATGATTGATTGAAGAGCTGATGATAAACAGTTTGCCTTGACTGACTGAATGGTTGACTGACTGATTGATTAACTAATGATAACATATTATTCCCATTTGTGAAAAACTCTTACCCATGACTGATTAAATTATAAAATTGTTGATTGTCGAACTGATTGACGGACTGATGAATAATAGTTATTCTCACCACATATATACATCCTTAAAGAAAACTTTATCTCTTGGCTGACTGAATGATTGAAGGACTGATTGTTGGAACGATTAACGAATTGATTGACGGTTTGATTGGTGGTGTGATTGAAGGACTGATGGTAAACAGTTATTACCATCATATACATGTCTTTTATTATACATTTTTCTTGACTGATTGATGGAACGATTGATGGCTTGATTGAAGGTGTGATTGATGGACTGATGTCAAACCTGCTTGATGAATTGATTGACGGATTGATTGGCGGGCTAGTTGACTAGCAGACTCCCAGACTACTATCAAAAAATTGCCAACAGCTGTATCCTGTAGCTTTTCAATTGTTTAACAACACTAAACTAGTATAAAAACCTTCGCCCCAATAGGGAAATTGACTGAAAAAATGTGCAAGCTATTTTTGCTAACCATTATTTGTTAGATTTATTTGTTTTGCATTCTTTTTTGTTCATCATTTTGGCTTTGGGAAATTGAGGTATATTTTGATTTATATTTTTTTTACCTATTCACTTAATTCCCAAATCAATTCCCAAAATTTAATTGTTAACATCTGAGAAAAACGACTTAACTTCTAAAGGTATTGATTATATTTTTGAAAACTTTTCAAAGCTGCCAAGGCATGCTTTTATGATTTGAAAACGAATTTCAAATGCGATAGAATCACTGAAAAATATGCAACTCATTGCTGTATCGGAAGGTGGATTGTTATTTGAGGCGTGCAATGGCTGTGAAGCTTTTGCCGTTCAACATGTGGCACATAAATTGAATGGCACTCGACAAATGTGCCACATTTCAAAAGCAAACAATTTAAAGAACTTTTTCATAATTTCGGGCCACGCTCGAAACTTGACTAAATGGAAATGGAAATGGAAATGGAAAGGGGAACGAGGATTGAGGTATGCAAATGCTTGGATTGGGCGAAATTTTTAGCCTTCAAGCTCCATTTCCATATTCAAATTGCCGCAAAAATGACGAGGCAAGTTTTTTTTTTTTTGCTGTTTTGCTGCTTTTCCTTCCCGCTGGTTGAAGAGGGCAATGAAGGCGAAACAAAATGTTGCTTAGCTCTCGAAGGAAATTAATTGAAGAGCATTCGTTTCGATTTTGGGCGATTTTACTTGTTTCTTTTTTTTATTAATTTTGCATAACATCGAGAGGGGAACGGAAAGACAGTGAATTAACAAGGGGGGAGGGGGATAGGCACATTGCACAGGAAATGAAAATGAAAATGAAAAGCAACCGAATTGCTGGCCAAATGAAAACGCATAAATTGGCCGTCTGCCGATGATTTGTGCGCTGCTTCATTTGTCCCACAGAATGCGACTGGCGACTGGAATCGTCATCCCCATCTCTAACCCCCTTCCCCATCACCAACACCATTCTCCATTCCCCATTCCCCATTCCAATTCTATAGTCATTCCCACTCTATTCGTTCTCCTCGAATGCGGTTCGACGGCGGCTCTATGGAATGAACGTGAATTGGATGCCGCAGCCTCTGACAGGCGCCGCTGGCCAAATTGCAATTGCAATCGGAGAGACGCCTGCTAGAGATGAGCGCGTGACACGACACGACACAGCATCAAAAATTGTTAAAGATAATTGGAAGAACCAATATTGGAAATAACAATGTATTTTATTTGAAATTCAGTTGAATTTCTATAACTTTAGACCAAATTTCATGGCCAAACTGTATAAAACAAGGTTTTTTTTAAAAAACACAAAGTGTTCCATTTTAATAAACATTATTATTTGAACTTGACAATAAAATTGTTGAACATCTTCTAATTCTAGCACTTAAGTTTGGCTCCTTTGATAGCGTTGTATAAGCTGAAAAAATAACTAAAAATACTGGATGTATTTTAGGTTTTTTTTTCATATTTCTGGTATTATTGCATATAGTGCATATAAGTAGTCTACAACAAAAACTACTTAATGTCTATACAATTTTACAATTATATCGTGCTTTAAATCTAATATTCTTGTTTGCAGAGTATGATCCGTAAAAAATGTTGGAAATTCGTTTAGTTCCGATATTACTTCATTCACAAAAATACTTAATATCTATACAGTCCACTATATATTTCCATTTTTGGAGCCTTACAGTTTCTTATATCAATTAAATTATCTGACCAAAAGTGAATAGGAAATAAATTGTCTATTTCCACATGATTTCCAGTGCTGCAATTTCTGCATATTGTGAATTTAACAAATTCTGAAATACCCCATGTTTACATATACTAAGATTTAAAATTGTTTTACAATGCTTTTGCATTCACATACACATTCCTGAATAATTTCGCAAAATGTCAGCACAAGACAATCGTGCATAGATCGTTTATGATCGTGACACAAAAGATAACTATCGGTTGGAGTTAAAGGGTTGTCGAGCAGGCACAGGGGTGTAGCTGAGAAGGCCCGGAGGGGGGAAAGGGCAGGGGTGTCAGCCCCTTCAAGAGTTGAAGTTGCAGTTGCGAGGCACTAAAAAAAAAAAGAAAAAAACTGACACTGAAATGTGTTTCGTCTGTTTCTTTCCATTACGGGTATTTCTTTCTTTTTTTTTTTAGTTGCTGCCCTGCGGCAAAGGCAGCGCACACATCATTTCAGCTGCCCCAACCCCCCACACCCCCCCCGTTGCCCCTGCACCCACTCGACTTTCGACTGTGTGTCCGATTCGTGCATTCGTCTGTGTTTTGGGGCATGTCCCGGCCGACGGAAGCCAAAAGTGGAAATGCATGATAAATGACACGAGATTTTGTTTTCTTCTTTTGCTTTGCTTTCCTTTACTTCCCTTTTTTGTCTCTTTCTAGCCCGCTTCTGCTCTATTCGCGCCTCTCTTTCATTTGCCCCGCTGGGTTGCAGCAACAACAACAAACATCATTTTTATTTTAAGATACAACTGGACGAAAATTGTGAAACGATGACGTCGTAAATGTTTTGTTGCAACATTTTTTTGTGTGCTAAAATCTCTCTATCTCGCTCTCGTTGTGACCTTTTCTCTCCCTCTCGTTCTCAGCGAGTCTCAGTCAGAATCAAACAAGAATAAAAACGGCAAAGCAAACTGTCCGCGTAACGGAAGCGGCGACTAAAACAACTGCAAGAGGCGCCCCCACGAGTCAAAACAGGACATAGTTCACACAGGAGTAGAAGGAGCAGGCACAGAAGGAGCAGCAGTACTAGTTGGAAGAACACCAAACAAGGACCGGCCAGCAGGAGCTCAGTAATGCGCTGTCGGTAGAAATTAATAGACAACTCAACTCAAATAATAATTAAAAAATTTTTTATATAATTCATTATTTAGTTTATAATTAAATTCTCTTCACGCGAAGGCTCAAAATTAAAAAAAAAAAAAAAATAATTGCGTACACATATTAAAAAAGCATCCAAAAAATTACATAAACTAAATTGTAGAATTTTAAGAGCTTTTGGTATTTTTGATAGTTTTTTGTTTGGTATTTTTAGAATTTTTATGTCTCAAATCCTTTAACTCCTAAGAAAACTTTACAATTACATCCAAATAAAAATTTCCTTTAACTACTTTTCCCTATGATTTAGCATTAATTATGCTTTTCATCAATTTAAATTTGTTTAATTTAAATTGATTTCATGTTAAATATAAAATATCAAAGTACTTAACTTAAATACTATAATATTTTGTTGTAATACACTTTAATTTGGTTCAACTAATTTTATTTTTCATTAAAGCCCAATATTAATTAATTCAATTACGAAATCTTTTAGATGGTTTTGACTGCTTAAAGCTTTTCTGTTCTGTCGCAAAATATTAAAGTAAAGCTTTTTCCATACTTAAAATTAACTTTTACTAGTTCAAATTGCTTAGAAGTTTGGCTTGACAAACATAAAGAATATATTTTATTAATGCATTCAAAAACTACTTAAAGAATTCGTTAAAAAGCTGTCAAAATTTGTTACGCACAAGCTTAAGCTATTCAAAGCTTTGGCTGTTAAAAGCTTTACGCTCAAGACGATTGGTTAGAGCGAGACGAGCATAGTGTTGATTTCTAGAATTGATTTTAGCTGATCTTTCAGCTCAAAGTATTCTACAGTGCCTTGTAAACAAGTTGAGAATGTAATTAGAGCCTTGATGGCAACTCTAAGCTAGCCTGACTAATAGATACGCTGCACGTGAACTCAAGTGACGTTCGATATTGTAAATATTGAATATGTTACTCATTAGGCACTTTTGTTCCTTGGGAAAGCTAACAACAAGCAAACTGATCAAGAATGTACTGATAGAATGTATCTAAACTGTGTAGGGTGCATATTTGACGCTGGCAGCGACGTTGACTGCGACGCTGGCAGCGTTGTGGTTCGCGAGGCATAAACCGAAAATTCACACTTGGTTACTTCCTTCATGACTTTGGATATTATTGTGGTTTATGTTAGTGCTGTCACTTGCCGCTTGCCGCTTGCAGCTAGCCGCTTGCTGCTTGCTGCTTTCACCCCCCTGTGCAACATGCCACGCCCTAACGCCCCAATGCCTCGGTGTTGCCGCATGTTGCCTGCCGCTGTGTGATGTATGACTCCATGAAATGCGATATATTCATGTTAAATTATTTTTACAAAAAACGAAAACGAAGCTCAAAACGAAGAGAAAGAGAGGAAGAGTTTTGTGGATGCGGATGCGGATGTGGCATGCGAATGTGAATGCGAATGCGGATGTGGAGTCGTGTTGGGCAAATGACACGTTTGGCTGCCCCTTTAAGTTGCAACTTTAAGTAACTACACCAAGTGGCGCCACAATATTGCAAGTTGTTGCTGCCAGCTGCCAGCTGCCAACTGCCAGCTGCATTTTGCAATTGAACAAACAATTAAAACTTTGAAATATTGTGACAGCATTTTCACAGTTAATTGCACAACGAACTTGCCGAGCTGCTCGTGCAACTAACTCTTTTACCATACCGCGCTCAAAACACACCTGCCACGCCCCCTTTTGTTTTTGGTCAGTGCAAATGTCGATTGCCAAATATACACCTCATCCACAAGTTTCAACTTTCATTCATTCATTACTTTCAATTCATTTTAAAAACTTGCCCATGCTCGCTTTCCCCTCACCCTTTCCCCTCACCCTTTCCCCTCATCCTTTCCCCTTTCACACCCCCCCCCCCCTTCGACCCCTTTGTCTGTCGCATTTGCCTTTTTTTGCTCCCTCCCTTCCTCTCTTCGTTAGGTGCACTATTTAGTTGCAAAGGTGCAAAATGAAAAAAAAAATAAAGACAAAGTTTGGCGCTAGTTTTGCACGATTTTTTTAACATTTTATTTGGCTGATTTTGTACAGGAAAGGGGAAGGGAATGAGAAGAGCGGGAGGGGGGAAGGGAAAGAAAGCAACCCCATCTTTTTGCAACAATTCGTCCAATTGTTAAGTGGCAATTGGCGCAGCAGCTGCAACGCCAGCGGCAACTGACAAACTGACAGCCATTTGTCATTAAACAGGGACGTGGGGCAGCGGGGAGGCAGGGTGGGATCTACATGGATATGGCGGAGGGAGTTGGCCAAATGAGGAAACGTTGCTCCACTTTTTTTTTGACAAAAGGTGGTGGGGGGAGGGGGGATGGTAGTTGAATATTGGCACACGCCATATGTTTTAAGCGTTTAACAAAAAGTTTAATTAGCAAATGTCGCTGGGGTAGTTTTTCAATTTGAACAAGAATGAAGATTAAATTTCGGCACGCTAACGTTTGAATACCCTTACAGACAACTGATACTTTTTAATTTGCTTAAAAATATTTTAAAAAATTTTACAAAAATATCAAAAATAATTTCCAAATGGAATATTTTTGTTATATTTTTTTGCGACTTTAATATTTATCAGATCTGTATATTGACAAAACACAAAGTATATGACAAAAGGCAAGGAACATTAAGCTAGCTAGCCAAAGATCCAAGCTTGCTCTCTAATTTGCGCTGTTAGAACTAGTTGAGAATTTTAAGGGAGCTCAAAAAAAAAAAAAGAGCAAAATACTTTGAATGTTGAGAAGAAAAATCGAAGCATTGATTAATAGAAAAAATGCACAAAAACTCTTATAATTTTATAGTAGAACTCTAATTATATTAAAACTCTTACATTCTAAGATTTCTTCGTCTCGAGAATCGGTTTCAAAAGTTATATTTATGTTAGATTTAATACAAGCCAATTGTTTTCCATTTTTCCTTGATATTTGAACCATATAAAGTTATGTCAAGTTGTATACAAGTGGCAGATAATTTTAAAGGTTCAGTTCAGAACTGAATTGCAGTCTTCTAATTAATATTTCGATACGGCCGACTCTGACATGATATTTAACACATTTCTTAGGTCTGTCCAATGTCGTGAGGAAACTATAATACCCTCTGCAAGGGTATGCATGTGGGGGGTAGTGGATACGAAGGAGGGAATAGAGCTGCTGTGCTATGGCGTGTAGCCAACATTTCGGGCTTATTAAATTCCAAACGAGCAAACGAGGGAATGTCAATTCGTGGCAATGTGCCCCAGGCACACAATTTTTATCCCAACCCCCTCATCCCCTTCCCCGCCCCCTTTTCACTTCTTCCAAAACGCGCCCCTCCCCTTTATGCTCTTTCTCACACACATACACAAAAAGAAAGAAAAATGAAAAGCGAAATCTTTGTCAGGCAGTTAATTAAAAACTTGAATTTGCAGGACAATGGCTGACTTCCCTGTCGCTCTCTATAACTTCTCTCTCTCTATCTCTCTCTATCTATCTATCTATCTATCTCCCTCCACTCTCTCTCTCTCTCTCTCTCTCTCTCTCTTTGTCATATTCCTGTGTGTTGTCCCTAGAGCTTAGCACAAAGCAAAAACAACAACCACAGCAACTGCTACAACCGCCATCATAATTGAAACTTTAGTAGCAACGTCTGAAACTTCAACTAACTCTGCAACTAAATAATTAAACTGAATTCCAGTTGAAGTGTTTTTTATGTCGCTAACGCAATCAAATTGCAATTAAAAGCGTTCAACTATGCGTATACGTGATTTTTATCACATCAATTGAAATTAAATGAAGCGTTTGCAGCTCCAAAGGATACGCAAATGAAAATTCCATTTAATTAAAAAACTACGCCAATTACTCAGCTTAAGGGAGTAAGAGTTTTTCCTCGAGTTATCGGAAAATTCTTGTCGCAAAGAATTCTTAAGAAAAGGTCAGCAAATGTTAATGACTTCATTGAAGAGATACTTTCGTGTTAATAGAATAAGCTCTGGATTTGGACTCTCTGTACATTTTCTTTTCTCTTCCTCTTACTTTGATTTCCAAAGTCAGATCGAAACAATATCTATCTATATCAATCTCTTAGTATCTCTAACAATCAGAGTTAATATTTAGCTCAATCTATCTAGAAGATATCATTTATAAATTCGGAAAAACTCAATTCTTTTACTTTACTTTTGATATATTTTATTATATGTTTAAAACAACATGTTCTATAATTTACTTGTTTCATCTATGAATTTAAATTGAACTTATAAAAATCGAATATTAATAAATTAATATCTAAATATGCCATCTTCAATCTGAATTTTTCTCTAAGCAAATCATATTCCGATAGCATGCTCAGAATAAACCCGCTGTGATTGTCACTTGAAAGTCGATTCAGTGTTTTAATTGATTGTCCCACACAAGAATTTTTGGATACTCGGCAAAGTCGCATTTGAAATTGTGGCCTTAAATCATCTTCATCTTCATTTTCAATAGATTTTATGCAGCTCTGCGACTGATCCAACTACCAAATCCGCAACGGAAAGCTCCTAAGTCTTGACAGGAAACGGAAAAGGATGGTCCGGAAGGATGGGGCGTGACGGGGGGAAACTGTGGTAAACAATTGAATGATGAATTGGCGCACACTTTGCAGATGAAGCGGCAACAATGGCCTCAAGCTTTGTGCGTGGGAGTTTCAGCATATGCGTTCACAATATGGACATGGCACCTGTCTCTTCTTTAACACCCCCTAACACCCCTACTGTATTCCCCTCATTCCACCTTTACGACTTGCCAGTGTCCGAAGCTTTTTCTTCAGTTACACAATGATGGATCTCCTTCATTTAGTTGGCAAGTTGAGTTTGAGCTTCCAGATAAATTGAAAACGCATGAAATATGTATAATAGACATTGTCAGGAATGTTCACTATGAACATAATATTGATGATGATAACAAAATTATAATGATAATGATGATAAGTGTTTGAAAGTTATGAATGTCAGGCAATAATCGCAGAGAAAGCAGCTGGCTAAGATAAACTATGGCTATAAGTTAGAACGGATTTTCATGTATATAAATAATAAATATTGGTATATGAGTAGGTAGTCCTTCTATAATCAAGAAAGTTAACAAACTCATTAATTCTATTTAAAACGAATGTATAGTTAATAATAGTTGTCTTTTTTCACATCTTCCATCATTCCGATTGATTTGCTGAGTGATTAATTAATTAACAGACAGTGCAAAGTGTCAAATTGATCATTGAAAAACTTAGTTCGCAATTTTAGGGTTATTAAAAATGTTGACAATATTTTTGTTAAGTTCCACACTCTTTTCTAACGAAAATTGCTGTGAGAAACCTTTTGATAATAATCAAAATAATGTTTATGTGAGTTTCAAATGTTTCGAAGATTGTGGATTTGTTGTTCAAAACTTGAGTGGAAAATGTGCGTTAAATCTCAAAGTTTAACGTCGTTTTTTGACGTTCCAAAATCGCATAGCATTCTCGCACTTTCCGCAACATTTGCAGCACTGAAACGTTGCAATACTTAGAACGACAGTGCGACAAGAAATTGTGAAATAAATTTAATATTTGAAATATTTTGTTGCGCGCAACACGGTTTGATAAATATTTGTAAATATATTTATGGGACGGCAACCGCGAAATGTTTGATGTTGCATGCAACAAAAATAGGCAGTGCAACAAGTGAGCTAGTTATCGACAAACAGTTACCCTGTAGTCACAACTGAAGCTATTGCAATCAAAAATGTTGAATCTGCTTTCGTTTACAATTCAGTCAATCAATCAGTAAATTTTTTCGCACACTCTGTGAGTCAATTAGTCAATCAGCTTATAAAAATAAACTGTAAGCATTTTCATCAATCATTTTTGCTTGATGATGCGTTGTCAGTAATTTAGTAAATTAGTCAATCGGTAAGGCAATCAATTAGTTAATCCATTCGACACTTTGTCCAGCATGCAATCAATCAGCTCATCAATCAATCAGTCAAGCAGCTTATAGAAATAAATTCGAAACATCTTCATCAATCATCCTTGCTTGATGTTGTGTTGCCAGTAACTTAGTAAATTAGTCAATCAGTAAGTCAATCAGGCAATCAATCAGTCGGAATATAAAATTAAGCTGCACAATGCTGCTGTTCTGTTGTCGCTTACTTAAGCATTCAATCAATCACTAAATCAATTATTCAATTACTCAATCAGTCAATCAAATAGTTAACAAATGTTAATTGAACTCTGAGCTGTATTTTCCAACATTTGGTTGTCTAGTCAATCAGTAATGATCTGTCGATCTCTACTGCTGGTCTTCAATCAAGCGATCAGTCAATCAATCAGTTACCATATATAAATCAGCTCTCAACATGTTTTAACTCCATTGTGTAATAGACATTTTACAGGGTATTAAAACCAACAAAAGTGCCGCAGCATATTGACACGTGTTGTTGTCATTGTCATAGTTGTTGTTGTTGTTGCTGTTGTTGCCAAAAGGGAGGAAGTGCATTTGAATTTGCGCACTGTCGTTGCGGTAAATGTGGCCAGAAGGCAGGCGACCAGTAAACGGTTTTCCTTCTCTACCAAAAATTCTGTAACACATTTCAAATGTTGTTCATTTTTGCTGTTATTGTTGTTGTTGTTGCTGTTGTGCATTTAATGCACATTTGAATAATATTTATGAATTTAATGCTGTGAGCACTTTAATTGGGTTTTGCCAAACAAATTTTGCATGATTTATGCAATGGCTTAAACAATGGACAAAAGGGTAGAGAGAAGAGAAAAAAAGGAGAGAAATTGGTGGGGGGGGGGGGGAGGGAAGTGAGAGAGTCATGTCGAACTCTCGCATAACTTCATAAAGACTTTATTAGTAAATAAAATGCCATAAAATATAAACAAGCTCGAGTCGAGCACAAGAACAAGAAGAAGACGACAACGACGACGACCCTTTGGTAGATCCCTTGTCCATTGTCCACAGTTGCAAGTTGAGCTATGCCACAGTCTACCACACTCTTTCACTCTTTCACTCTGTTACTCTACTATCTCTCTCTTTCTACTTTGCTTTCTATATGACATTATGCAAATCGCTTGGCAGCTGCGGCTACTGCGAGTTTACAAAAGCAGCCGGAATACCGATACGGATGCACACTGGCAAAGACTTTAAGTGGATTACAACGGCAACAGCAACAGCAACAACAACGGCAACAACAACATCAGCAACAACAGCAACAATAACACTTGCAACAACAACTTGCAGCAACTTGTTAGCTGGCAACGCTAACCCAACAGCAAAGTTCAATAGTTGTTTGACTTTCGATATGCTGACGAGCTAGAGATGGCGAAGTAGAAGAAAACGGAGCAGAAAGAGAATTAGGAAAAGGAGTAGCAACTGCAGGGGGCCGGGGAGTCATACTTTGGCGGGGTTCGTTGCCTGCTCAAGAGTCACTAACGTCGCCGATGACGATGACGTTGGCGATGCCTTCGCCAGTTTCCTGACAATTTTATGGATTTTCAATTTTGCGCACGCGGCTGCTTAAGGAATTTCAAACTGATTGCCGTATTACGTATACGCCATGTAATGCAGGCTTGACAATGGTAGCAAAAGGATTACATAAAGAGCTGGCACTTAATCAAATGAATAGGCAATGCAATCGATAGTTTCGTATTTATTCGTATTAAGCAGCAAGCATAACTGTTAAGGGCAATAAGTGAAAATAATAACTTTTAATAGTTATTTGAGAACTTTTGAAGTATCAATCATATTTAAGAATTATTTACATTAACAATGAGTAATATGTATTTTTATTAAATCAGTTTAATAGTAAAATGTACTTTTTTTTTTAATTTTCGGATGAAATAAATATATACCTTAATTACTATTTTTAAACTGACAATTACTAGTAAAATTGTATCATCATTATTGATGAACATAATCAAAAGCAATATTTTCGTATTTTTTTCGATATCGTCCTAGATTTAAGTTTAGTGGCTTATATTTTGTTGGCTTAATATGTTCTTATAGCTGAAATTTTTAGCTGAAATTTTTATCAATTAATAAGCACATTAAATGAAAATAGTTGTTTATTATGTGGAATAATGATTTCATTCAATATCTTAAAATAAACATATATAATTATGAGTTTTGGGATAAGTTTATTATATTAATAAAGTAAATATAGCCTTTAAACACAAATGTGATAAAAATCAGTGAGTCTATATTTTGAGTGTCAAATATTGTTAACACAAGTGATCAGTTCAATTGAAGAGCCGAAGCATTATAAATGATAGACAAATGAATATACCAGATACAGAAATATTTTATTTATAAATAAATACATTAGGTTGACTGTTTTTTATTTAATTTAAACACTATTTAGATTAAGAAGTATTTTTATTAGCTAATAATTCTACTAACGATACTTTTGTAACACTATTAGACCGCTTTTTGCACATCTCTTTATTTTCTACATATTCAATTTAAATACTAGTTTTCTAGGAGTGAGATGAACTTTTCTTAGGTAAAAAGTAAAGCTTTACCGATTAAAAGTCCATCATAGGATCATTTCGATCAATTTGTTATCCTTTTTCTCTCCCCCTCCTCATATTCCCCTTTCGACCACCTCTGTATTGTGCTCATCAATTTGTTGCTAGGCTTAAATCACTCTAGGGTCACATTATTCTCAAAACTCTTGACTCAACTGCAATTTAAACTTTGCTCATTGTCCGGCATTAAAATTATTCCCTTTTCTCCCTCTCTCTCTCTCTCTTTCTTAGTTTCTCACTATCTCTGTTTCTGCTTTAACTAATTTCTGTTCGTCGCATTTTGTAAATTCTGCTTTTTTAGTTAGTTGCATGGCAAATAATAATTTCCGCTTTGGAAAGACATGATTATTACAACAAGCCAAGAACCCTAGACACCCCACTTTATCCCCTATTTGCTCCATTTGTATCCTTTCTTTACCCCTCTTAAGTCATCCCTTAGCTCATTTTATTGCTTAAAGCGCTAAAAAGAAATTTTTGCTTTGAACTTCGCCAAACTTTATTATACTTTACTTATAAGAAGCTCAAGAAGAAACGGACAAGGATAGAGCAAAAGGGAGCAAAAGGAGAAAAGAAACAGGCAGAGTAAGAAAATACAAGTTTGTGACTTGCACTGCCGGCAGGGCGGCAGTTGGGGGCGTGGCTAGCAAGTCTGTGCCCGCGAGGACAACATACACGCATCGTAACAGACGAGGGTTGCCCAAATAGTAGCAAAGTGTAGACTACGAAGCATTGTATGAATATTATCCTGTAGAGTAGACATCTCATAGGGTATATAAGTAGATACAGTCAACGAAGAAGTTAATTATGAAACTATCGGGCTACTTAATATACATATATAACATATGAACGATCAATTGAAAAGTGAGTTATGGATTAAAAGATATCTTATTCATTTACCACAAGTAGTTGGATTCATTATAATTATCATAGTCTTATTATAATATCTTATGGCTACCTTAGAACAAATAATTGGAAATTAAGTTTAAGATATCACTTTAATTTACCATAAGTTGTGAGATTTATTATAACTTACAAATCGGCACCAAATTTGGTCAAAGAATATCTATCTTTTTACGTTGAGTAGCCAGTATAAATGGATTATTTTATTTCCTGGAAATCTTTTATGTTATGATGACAACATAAACAAGCCGATCAGTTGGGACCCCGATCGTAATAAACCCTGTGGGGGTTAAAAGTAACAGGCAGAAGGACGCGTGTCCGACTCCATAAAGTATATATATTCTTGATCAGCATGAACAGCCGAGTTGATATAGCCATGTCCGTCTGTCCGTCTGTCTGTCTGTCCGTCCGTATGAACGAAAGGATCTTAGAGATGGTAAGAGCTAGAAACTTGAACTTGGTCTTCCAGCACATGTAAGTTTTGCAGGTAGATCAAGTTTTTTTTATTTTTTTTGTATGCCACGCCCCATTGGCCCACAAATCAAGAAAAAGCTCATAACAAAAGCAGTTTTTGAGCTGGAGACTTCAGATTTGGCACGCACAATAAGTACCTTGGGGTCGATGTGTCCAGAAAATTTCACCACGATGCCAAGCCCTCTTCGCCCACAAACTTACTACTAGAGAATTACATCACGAGTGAATTTCAGCATGTGCCTGTATAGCCACAGAGTATATTACGGTCGGTTAACAGACATAATAGACCCTACACTAAGTTATGACATTCATTTCGTTTATTCAAATTTCCTAGCTCATCGATAACGTTGAAAGCAACCCTCGCTCTTTGCCGCTAACAGCTAATAACTACAGCAAATAATAACAAAAAGTAACGGCCATTTTTCCCCATTTGTATGTTTGTGTGCTGAAACAAAACGAATGTATAAACAAGCATCCATTGCATGTCCCCCTCACACAATCCCCTCGCTCCTCAACCTCCTCCTGTTCTCCATCTCACCACACGCAAATGCCACGCCCACGCAGGCAAACGCCCATTGATAGTTTATCCACTCATTCCGAGCCGTTGAAGCGCAACCGGCGAAGTGCGGCTTCAACTTTTGTTCAAGCTGATCGAAAAAACGCGAATAAATCAACTGAAGAACTCGACAACAACAACAACAATGAGAACAAGCAGAATAACAACAAGAATAATAGAAACAACAAACACAACAAAAACTTATCGCATTTATGTGGATTTATAAGCAACTATACGTGTGTATGTAGTAAATAGCTCTTTAGTCGAAAACAATAACTGAAATGAACTCAACAAAGGTCAAGGAAAACAGCGAAAGCAATTAACGGTACAAGTTGTTATAGTGGCGAGTATTACAAGACTTATTAAAGTGTTAAATATACATATATATTATTAGGAATATTGGCGAAATAATTTTGAGTTTTTTCCCTTTGATGTCAGAGCAATAGGGAATTGAAGTAAGGCTTAACACACATACTACTTATAAACATTCCTATTCTGTTAGAAAAATAACATTTTACAACACTTAATAGTGTATTCTTCAAGACATACAATTTGGTCACACTTAGAGCTATTATTTTCTACTTCTCTTCTAAAAGGAGCGAAATATATAAATGTACAAAATACAAATAAAGTGTTTATTATAGAGCTTTAGTTTTACAGTTTTCTTAAACATACAAAATGTATCTTAAATCCAAAAGACATAAATTCTTTTGAAATCAGAAAATAATACAGATATTGATACCGGAACCGTTTACCGTTTACTAACATTATCAAACCTAGCACCAAAGCCGGAAACTAACACGATACAATTTATTTTTCATCAACTAAAACAAACGTTTCGGTTTGTACTGTTCCAACAAATTTTTCCAAAGTTGTCTGTTGTTTTCTATATGTAGAAATTTAAGTATGGTTTATTACGATAAAATACGTTTAGCACATCACTGAACACGTCCCCGGTCTAACATATTAAAGGTGCTGTTGACAAAATGTCAGTTTTGCCATTCGATAGTTCCATCTTTTAAACTATGTGCTATAATTGTCATAACAATCGAACTTTTGGTACTTAAATGATCGATTTTAGTGTGAGACAACTTTTCACATTTTGTCGACCATGGAAAACATTGTTATTTGAGGTAAAACCAGTCGGAAAGGCTACAGTCGAAGTCGACTATGAGAGACCCTTTACTTATTCTTCAAAAAGGAAAGAAGAGTAACACTAATAGAACCCCATAGTTCGTTGTAACGTCAATATGCTCTTCTTCTTCCTTTGGCCCGACACTGAGTTATATTGAGTTTTGAATAACTTCCGAGTTTATTATCCGAGCAGGATACATTGGGACCCTGATTCCCGTCCTGTGTGCCAAAATCTAGGACTCTAGCTTTAGTATTTTTTGTTTTATGGGATTTCAAGATTTTTGTTTTCGATTTACGGAGGCGGAAGGGGGCGTGTCAAAATTTGAACATAAACTTGATCTGCTTAGCCTATAGACGAACCACCATACCAAATTTGGTGACTCTAGCTTTTATAGTCTCTGAGATCTAGGCGCTCAAACAGACAGACGGACATGACAGACATGACTCGGCTGTTGATGCTGATCAAGAATATATATACTTTATGGGGTCTGCCAGACTTCCTTCGACCTGTTACGCACATTTTGACAAACATAATAGACCCCTATTTACTTTTTTAAAGTAAAGGGCCTAAAAAAATACTGTGCAAGCCAAACAGAAGCATGATAAGCATTATGGCTTATCTTCTCCTGGCAAATCAACAATCAGCGACTGGTACATTGAATTTAAAAGAGGTCGGAGCAGCGTCGAAGACGCTGCATGTTCTGGACGGCCAAATACAGTACAGTTACCATTTAAATCTATTTATACAGTTATGCTTATTAACATTTTTAAGTTTTGAAAATTCCATTGTACCGGTACTAATAATAATCAACCAAAATAATAAAACAGAAATAAAAACTTTTACTGAAATACTCGCTACGGCACGAAACAAAACCCCATATAAGCTTCGGTATTAATCCCCGTTTAAGACAAGTAAATTTATATTTTATTTTCAAATGATATTGGCTAATCTATATATAGAAACTTTTCATAATTTGAATGTTAACATGTCAAAAAAAACAAGCCGAACAGTCGGGACCCCGACCGTAATATACCCTGTGGGTTTACAGGAACCCGCTTAAATTCACTCCAGATAAAATTCTCTATTAATTCGTTTTTTAATTTTTGTGGTCGAAGGGCATCGTGATACATTTTTCTGGACACACCAACCACAAAATATTCATCATGTGTGCCAAATCTCATGTTTCCAGCTACAAAACTGCTTTTGTTATGAGGTTTTTGAGTGACAAAACTGCTTGCTTTATGAGGTTTTACTTAATTTGTGGGTGAAGGGGGCGTGGCATCGCGATACAATTTTCTGGACACATCGACCACAAAATATTCATCATGTGTCCCAAGTCTGAAATCTCTAACTGTAATATTGCTCTTGTTATAAGTTTTTCCGTTTTGTAGGCGAGGGGGGCGTGGCATCGTGATAATATTTTCTCGACACATTGAACACAAAATATTTATCATGTGTGCTAAATGTGAAGTCTTTAGCTGTTATATTGCTCTTGTTATGAGGGGTTTGAGCTACAAAACTGCTTGTTTTATGCTTTTACTTTTACTTAGTTTGTGGGCAAAGTGGGCGTGGCATCCAAAAAAAAAGATAAACTTGATCTGCCTGCAAAAATTACCAGTGCTGGGACACCAAGTTCAAGCTTCTAGCTCTTACCATCTCTGAGATCCTTTCGTTCATACGGACGGACCGACAGACCGACGGACAGACGGACAGACGGACATGGCTATATCGACTCGGCTATTGATGCTGATCAAGAATATATATACTTTATGGGGTCGGCCATGCTTCCTTCTGCCCGTTACATATTTTTAACAAACTTAATATACCCCCACAGGGTATAAAAAACGCACCCAAATGATAAAGTAAAATCAGATTACACCAAATTTTTAATAGAATTTCTCACTCAAGCTTTTTATTTAGGATTCCCTATAAATTAATACACTAGTCACAATATATATGTACATATATTAATTTATCTTTAAGTTCATTTGTTTATTTATTTTTTATTCTTCAGATTTAAACAAATGTTGTTTTTTAAATCATAAATTGTGTTGGATTTTCTTAGATCTAATAAAATAATTTGTTATTTAAATATAAATTATGTCTGATTTGTAATGTAATTGAAGTTTCCAAGGTAATTGGTACTCCATGCATATATTAATTATATTTTAGAGCTGAAGGCCTCGACTCTAGTGCTTGCTAATCACTTTAGTATTGTTTTTAACGTTTTACTATTAATATTAAATAGTAAAAATAATTTTATTCTATTAGTAATATATAATTATATTCCATTAGTTTCTTTTATTTATATATTTAAATCTCTCCTTTTAATGCCTCTGCCTGCTGCATTATCTGCTTTCATCTGCTTTTGTGCTTTGTAGCAAACACTCGTGTCTAGCAAACACTCGACAGCATAAGGGCGTGTCAAAATTTTAATTTTAATTGAAATTGAAATATTTATGCTGCCACTTTCCACTTGCCACACGCTGACGTTGACGTTGACGTGGACGTGGACGTTATCGTTGTCGTTGTCGCTGCCTTCCAAATTTAATCATGCGCCAAGTGTAAAGCAAAATCTAAACAAAATGCCCGCCGAACCTCAAGTGTGTGTGTGTGTGTGTGTGCTATGTATGTGTGTGAGTGTATATATATTAGTTGGGGCAGCTGAAAATTAATTAAGTTGAGAAAATGTCAACGTGGCTGCTTTTGCCCCAACATTCCCCCATCTTCCACCAAGCTTCCCCTCGCAACGTGTCGCTTGATTTCGTTACCTGCCATTTCGTTTCATTCCGTTTTGTCGCTATTCATTTCATGTCGTTTCGTTTCTTTTCATTTCGTTACGTTTGCCGGTTGCCATTTTATGCACTTTGGCCGCCAGTGTTGGTAAGTCGCTGTGTATGCACATACATATGTATAAATATGTGACGCGTCACTTGCAATACTTTACAATTTGACTAACATGTGGGGTATATCCGATAACTTAGGCGATGCAAGCACTACTCGATTCTATTTCGCAAGTGTACATCTGAAGTTTATAAATTTCCATAAACATTTAACAGCATTACATGTGATGTATACACCATTTTACATTTTTAGTTCTATTAACTAATTCAAAAGTTATTTAAAAACATAAATCAATTTATAAATTTCGGTAATATGTTAAAGTTTAGTTAGTTGGCAGCATAAATGGCAATTATCTCATTTCCGTTTTATTGCCGTTTCACACCCGTTTCATACCCGTTTCATACCCGTGTCATACCCGTTTCATACCCGTTTCATACCCGTTTCATACCCGTTTCATACCCGTTTCATACCCGTTTCATTCCCGTTCCATACCAGTTTCACACCCGTTTCATACCCGTTTCATTCCCGTTCCATACCAGTTTCACACCCGTTTCATATCCGTTTCATACCCGTTTCATAACGTTTCATATTTAAACGACTTCAGTCACTTATGAAGTTGTTTGCTCTTATTTACCACTACAAAAACCGTTTCATAACCGGTTATATAAGTTGTTTGATTTGCAGGATATGCTCGCAAAGAGCACAAACTCTTCTGGGTTTCTTATTAAGTTTTACACCTACAACAAACACATAGACACACACACACACAGCACACACCCACACACAGACTTGACACACCTGGCTGGTGATTTAATAACGCGACGCTGCAAATTTTGCGGTTTGAATAGCAGCTAACTTTATTTTATGATAAGTTTATAATGCTACTCACACCCACACACACCTGCACGAAACACACACATGTGTGCCACACACACACACACACATTCATATACTCTATGCAGTTGTGGGAATTGCAAAGAGCGCAAAAATTAAACAAAAGCGAATTCATATAAACTGAAGCCCAAATGCTTCTCTTTTCCACTGTTTCTCTAGCCCACACTCCTTGCTCTTTCCCTTTGCTCTTAGCTTTGACTCTTTCTCCTCTCCTATTCCTACTTTGTTTTCTTTTTGTGTGTTTGTTAACTTTGAGAAGGCTTTACAAATTTGTTAAAATTACACTAAACTATGGCAGCAGCAGCAGCAATTGAGGCGTTCTCCTGGGCGTAGACGTGGCATTTGAAGTGGGCGTGTGGGCGTGGCACCGCAGGGAAAATGTCGCTGTGATGCAATGTGTGAACGGAGGAAATTATATTAGAAAATTGTAGTAGCCAAATCTCGTGGGACGCATAAACGTTAACGAAGTGCATAACAGGGTTAAAAGTGACGCAGTTCGATGGATGGTCTAGCCCCATTCACTGCTGGCTTTCCCCCAGTTGTTTACCCTCAATACCCGCTTTCCCTCTCGCTTCCCCTCTCCCTTCCCTTCTCGCTTCCCCTCTCGCTTCCCCTCTCCCTTCCCTGTTTCCCTCCCTTAACAGCAGCCATTGCATGCTGTAACTGAATCCAAAGTCAGTTGAGTTCCTTTTTTTGGGATTTTTTTGGGGAGTCAGAAAAAGACACAGAAAAATAGTTAACAAATTTCTAAGGGAAAGGCAGTTTCCCTCCATCAGTAAAACCCCCCTCCGTCACCTCTCACCCCTTAGACAGCAAGGTGAAAAGGAAGAGGAAGTTTCCATGGTTAGACAAACAATAAGTGAAAATTGTCAATTTTGTATGCAAAACTGTGACATAGCTCGATAGTCACGCACCAAGCAAAAGTGTTGATGATGAGGCAGATAATAATGAGGAGGATGGAGATGATCATCATGATGATGATGATGATGATGCTGCTGTCTTTGGCTTGATTCTGTGTGCTGATAGGCGCAAAAAGTCAAATTGTGGCAGCCAATTAACAGCAACAGAGCACGATGGGGCAAGACGACGACCCAAAACATGCCCCAAGAAAAGCACAAGTCAAACAAAAAGAGGCAAGAGTGTGCACATACACTGTGTGTGAGAGAGAGAGAGAAAGACAATGAGTGGATGGGAGGTTAAAAAGGGTTAAAGGGCTTTTCTAAGCTGCGGACGTGCCTCATGCTGCATGCGGCGTGTTGCAAGCTCGTTTATAAAGTTGACAAAAACGTTTGGTCCAACGATAATCATCTGGCAGTTTTGCGCTATCAGCGACACACACGCAAACACACACACACACACCCGCACACACGCACAGACAGACACAATGAAAGCCCAAAAGGAGCCACTGAAGCGTGCCAAAGATGAGCCTGAAAATGGCACTGGCAATGGCATTGGGAAAGGGAAAGGGAATGCGAGGGAACTGGAAATGGACATGGATATGACAAAGATTCACCAGCTCGACACTTTCTGCCTTTTTGCCAGCCCAACAACAAATTTGCAGCAAGAATATGACTGGCAAATTTTAAAGCGATATCAAAGAACGCGAATGACGTGGAAAGTGACGAAGGAAGCGGAACAGTGACAATGGTAGAAACGGGGGAAAGGGGGAAAAGAAACAGAGTGAAAGCTAAAAAGAAAAGGGACTATGGGGCTAAAGAAAGCAACGCCTGGGGGCTTGACCTGCTAATGAGTGCAACATGAGCAAAAGGCGAGCGTCCGCACAGTGGTGTCAAGCTATATGAAAAAGCAGCAACTAATTATACTAGCATTTTGAAGAAATCTAAATAAACTTCAATATCTCTTTAAATTCACACAAAACTATTAATAATTTTTTGTGAATTAATTGAAGATATTAATTAGACTCTTAACTTTAAAAAAGTTTGTCAACTAAACAATGTGCGTAAGAGGTCTAAGGAAGTCTGTTAGATCCCATAAATTATATAGTATATTCTTGAACAGCATGAACAGCCGAGTCGATATAGCCATGTCCATCTGTCCGTCCGTCCATCTGTCCCTCTTACTATATGAGAATCTAGATCACAGAGACTATAAGGGCTAGAGAAACCAAATTTGATATGTTGATCCGTCTATGGGCAAAGGAGAAGCATTGTACGTAAACATTTTGTCACTCCCCATTCTGCCCTCGTAAATCGAAAACGAATCTTTTGAAATCCCATAAAAAGTATTAAGGCTAAAGTCCTGAATTTTGGCATGCAGGACAAGCATTGGGGTCAGAATGTATCCTAAAAATTTTATTGCGATCGGTTAACAAACTCGGAAGTTATACAAAAAGTAAGCAGTGGGGTCCCAATGTATCCTACAAATTTCATCATAAATGGAAAAAGACACTGACGTTATAACGCACTATAGGGTATTTGCCAATTAAGGCAAATAATTAAAGCTTCAAGAACTAAACAAGATATTTGGATCTAGTTCTTGGCATTGGACTTATATCAATAGACAAATGCATGAAATCAAAATTACAATAAAGATGTTTGCTTTTATTTTAAGATCTATTGGTTCTGGTCGCATTTTTTTTAAAAAAAAACTTGAAATCTTATTAAAATGCGTTTAAAAAAGATTTGCGAACAAAATTTTTCAGTTAATCAGTTTACATTTAATATTCAATGTGCTATTTTTGTAACCCTATATATATATAAGATAAGGATAATGTTGGGGAATTGAACGATTCAAACCACTATATCACACTATAAATGTATCGATCAATTTATAATGGAGTTCTGGTAAAAAAAACATATTTTTCGATTTAAAAGATAAGTTCGTTAAAACTTGCAAGATTGAAATTTATGTATAAAGAAGGAGAAAAGGTTATTTAAATGATTTATTTATATGTTATCCGCTATCGAAAAACACGACGTACAACAAGAAGTTTAAAGCCCTTAAATTTAGAAATGAAGATCAAATCAATAACTAAGAAGTTATTCAAGAAACAATTCTACTTGGCATCGCGTCAATCAACTTACGAATGTGGTTTTATATCTGTGTATCTGCTAATACATGCTAATATAATTATTTATTTTATTTATAAATATACTTTATTAATAATTTTCAAAGTCAGCAATAAATCTTATTTGTAACCACTGTGCGAGGGTCGCAATAGGCACAAGGCCAAGCACTAAACAATGGTAGAAAAAGTGGAAAATTGCAACTCAAAGCAACATGCAAAATGCAACAACAACGACAACAAACAAACAACAACCGCCTGAAAGTAGGCTACACAAGAAGCGAAAGTGAAGCCCATAACAATCAGGTATTAGTTAAATATGAGAAAGAGGGAGAGAGAGAGATAGGAAGATAACGAAAGAGACTGAGAGAAAAGATCGATGACTTTTGAATAGAAAATGCCCATAGAAAATGCTTCATAAATTCGATATTTAAAGTTGTATAATTTGAAGTGTAGAGCCCTTGTTACCATCCGCGATCAAATGTATTTTAAATTTTAAATGCCACTTCCCTTTCGCCCTCAAATCTCAGATAAAAACCAGATTCCAGCGTAATTTTCAAACTATTGCTATGAGTTTTGGCACATATGATTTATATTTAGATCCGAATCTGCAATAAAAGTTGCAATCGAATGGAAATGGGATTTCCAAGTTAATAAAAAAAAACAAGCCGAAGAATCGGGGCGGGAGCGGGAGTAGGGACAGGAGCGATAGTAGGGAGCGATTTGCAACAGTCGAAGCTAATTATGAGAGACCCTTTAAGTATTCTGTAAAACTCTCGACTATTCCGATTCTATTCTCTTGACCGACGTATTTTAGAAGGAAGTGAACTCGAACTCACTTTCTTTTTTTCAGTTAATATCGTCATTTTGTTTAAAAGCCACTGTAAGTGCAGAACTTCATTTTAACTTGTATACTCGTTTGCCTGTCATGAGTTCCCAATCACTTTCATATCACCTGTCAGTCCAAAAGAAAACTCCAATATTTAGTGAAAATTATCATTCTAAAGTTCAAATCAGCAGAATTGCTAAGCCCAGTAGATCAAGAGTCTAATTGCCAACTTTGACTCTGAATTTCATGTGAAAATGTGTCAAAATGCAACTTTCTACCTATTTTAAAATACAATATTTCCGTTTTAAATTCTATATTGTTTTAACATTATATATATATATATATATTTTTGTTTCCTTAAACAACTTTTCGCTAAGTGCATGTCTTAAATATTAAAAAAAATAAAAAGAGGATACTTGTCATGTTGTGAATACTCTATAATTTGAGTGCTACTTAGCTTTGAGTTGAGTCTGGTTTCAAGAGCAACATATGTAAGTGTGCGTGTGTGGCATGTTGCATATACAATGCAAATGCATTTATAATTGCAGCGCCTTCTGCTCCATTTAGGGCAAACGAGACCCCAACCAGATGTAGCATGCAACAACGTGAAGCACTTGCGGCTTTTATAGGCCAGACGCGCAACGGGAAATCTCTTTGTGTGGCAACAACTCAACCCACTCCCTCCCCCTTTCCCAATTGCCACTGCTGCCGACAGGCTGTCGCTGATTAAGAACTTATTTAAATGGAGTCGTGCAACAAATTGCAGCAAGTTGGCAAAATCAAAAGCGAAAGCGAAAAGCGTAGCGAAAAATTTAATTTGTGCAAAAGTGAAAAGCTGATAATGATGAGGGCTAAAAAGCCGCTGCAGACAAATTGAAAGGCATACAGAAATGCATACAAACAAACAAATATACACAGAAAGAATGAAAGAAAGCTGACAAAAGACAGAGAAAGAAACAAAATGTTGCCTTAGAATTTACATCATATAATAAGGAGAAGGAGGATGGTGAAGGCTTCAAAGGGGGGAGGGATATGGGAATATGGGGAAAGGCAGCAAGTCACTCTCAAATGCAAGCTGTCTTCTTCTTCAACTGCTCTTCTCTTTCGCCAGCTTTATCTTCTGCTTCTTTCTATGGCATTCGCTTTGTTGTTTTTGTTGCAATTAAATGGGCGCACAAAAGTATGCAATAGAAATTGTAAAATGCAAAATGCCAAAATACTGCAAACAAAGTGGTGAGAGGGGACAGAAAAGAGAGAGTTAAAGAAAGTAGAAGAAAGAGAGAGAAAAAAAGATAGGTAAAGAATAATATACAGTCTAATTGAGGGGGAGAAGCAGACAATCTGCAGGATCTCTGTGCGTTGTCAAAGTTGTAGGCACGTGACACGAGTCCAAAAGTTTGCAGCATGTGAAAACGTCGCTGCTACGTGCACTCAACACCTGACTAAATTCATGTGATTCTTTATCTCTTTCTTTTTCTCTCCGTCTCTCTCTTTTTCTCTGTCTCAAACTATGTCAATTTGTCAGCTGCAATTGCAGTTGCAATTGAAAGTGATAATTTAATTTCATGCAAAAACCTCCAGAGTATTAATTTATATGTAGTCTAAGTGTGTGTGTGAGTGTGTTTGTGTATCTTGGTCTGTTTTTGTGTGTGCTTGAGCAAGATTCAGAGCAGCGGTCACATTTGCTAACTGGGCATAAGTTTGGACAGTAAACATTGCTACATAGGCATACAAACACATTCAAACAAGCTAAGAGACACACACACATACATCGAAATATGCACTGAGAAAAATCAATTCTTACAGAAAAGCTTTAAATTAGTTTAATGCATATTTTTTGTTTAAACAATTAAAAGCAGCTTTAATAAACAATTTTGTAAGATGTTTTTATGCCTTTGCAGAATGTGTTATACATTATTTATTTATTTTATTGTAGCTAAGAACTAGTTCCAAATTACAATATGACTTATTACCAGAGAAACGAAGGCTTATAAATATTTAAAAAACATTAATCTTGCTTAAGACTTGAAGTGGAACTGATTTTAGAGAGCTTTTAGGTAATATAAAGACTACAATTTAAAGCGCAGCAAATACATTCAAATTAAATGAAATTAAATCATGTGTTGTTTAGATTAATAAATAAACCAGTCGGAAAGGCTACAGTCGAAGTCGACTATGAGAGACGATTTACTTGTTCTTCAAAAAAGAAATAATAGTAACAATAATAGTACCCCATAGTGCGTTTTAATGTCAATATGCTCTTCTTCATCCTTTGCCCCGCCACTGAGTAATATTGTGTTTTGAATAGATTACATATTATATTTTATATCGTTCGTCACAAAATTTGATATCTGAATTTCTAGGGCTTGAACAAGCTTTCGTCACTAGAGTCTTAACTCTTGTAGAGGGGATGCTTTTTTTTTGGGATATATAATATTATAAGTTGTTTAAGCACATGATTAATTCACTTATAGCTCTCGAAATGAACTGTTGAATTTAGTAAGTAACTATAGTATGTTTTTGCTCAGTGCACATATGACTTTATAGAAAGGCGGCAAAATCAGGTTAAACACACAATCAACGAGCTGCGATGGAGCATGCGAGCAAGGAATGCAAAACGCAGGACAGAGAAGCGTCAGGAGGGGGTCGACAGAGGGGAAGGAGGGAAGAACGGAAGAGGGAAAATCATTGAGAACGCGGGCGGCAACAACATCAAACCAAAGGCAAACCAATTGGGTCATAATTGCTTTACGAACGCCAAACGCAAATGAGTCGTAAGCAGAAAAGCAGCAGTAACTGGTAACCAGTAACCAGTAACCGGTAACTGGTAACTGGTAACTGGTATCGGGTAACGGGTGAATGTAACCATGAGTTGCAGCAACTAGGGGGAGAGATGATTGTTAGGGATGCCAGGCTAAGGGTCACTTTGTCACGGCCAGAGCGATTGCATTCCAGAAGTGGATGTTTGCCACAGCCAACGAGGAGGATTGTCTATCGATGCGTGTGTGTGTGTGTAAGTGTGTGTGGGTGTGTGAGTGTGTGAGTGTATCTGTAAGTTGCAGCAGCTGCTTCTCTCAATGCTGGCTTTAATGGCTTACAAGAGACAAAACCACAAATTGATTGTATTTGCATCGCTTAGATCGTGTTAACCGATTGAATGGATACAGTTAAAAAGTTATCGATAATTCGATTAAAATCAATTGCAAAAGAAATTAATGCTATTTATGGAGTAATAGGATTATAATTTTATACTAGACTATATAGCATTGCTTTAATTGATTACTTAACACTTCTTTGGAGTTTAAAGCTTACCTAATTGATAACTCAACACAAATTCATTGCTTATTACAATTAACAGCTCTTTTTTTTAGCAGATTAAACAAGAAATAACGATTATTCAATTTGTCAATAATTTTTTGCGTATTAAGATCAATAATTACGTCCTACAACACTTATCTGGCGGATTACCCAGCACTTGTTTGAATCCAACGAACGTTTAATACATTTCCCAACACGTTTCTAGTTGATTGACAGTTTTAAACATATTTAATAACATTATACATCAATAAATTTCGTGCAAACCGAGCTTACGGCTTATATTATCTTTATATGATTATTCAACACTTATTTAGAGTTAAGTAGCGTTGATTGTATTGCACAACACTACTTTCTACACAAAGAGCTTTACTGACACTTAGCAGCGACTAGTCCAACTCCTTTAAAAACATTGCATACATCTCCTTTCCTTTGCGATGAAATTTAATGACACTTTCCAACACTTTTATTTGACTACTCAACACTTTTAATCTATCAAAAGCAGTTACTTTGTTTTCTTTTATTTCCTACACAATAAACAACTTATAAACTCAAAATCTTTGGAGTTTCTTAAACGTTTCCAGGCATTACGATTTCAAATAAAGCTCTAATCTACAGGTTTTTCACGAAAAACGGGAAAAATTAAGTCAAATATTTGCTGTAAAAGCTGTTAAAAGCTACGCAAAAATATTGCGGCTTCAGTGGTTTTTAGTGGTGCCTTGGCGTTAATTTGTTGTTTGATGTGAGGCCCTAAGCATATCAAACCACACACACCCACACACATGTGGCCGCTTGGGGTGTGTATTCAGTGAGTCGTTAAACAGACTGACGTGGCAAAGGGGGAAAGGGGTGGAACGGCGCAATGCACAGGGGGCAAACGCATTTAATGAGCCCCGCGTGGGCAACATGTTAATCCCAGTTACAAAATGCAGTCAAACGGCGTAACATCAGCTCCGGGACTTTGAGGGTATTTGCATTTTTGTATTTTAATTGCCCCCGCGGCATTGCCTTCGCAGTCCCCACTCCTTACTTCCCCAAATCCTTACCCTTTTCACTGCTCTCCCCAGAAGCATAAAAGCGATGCAGTTATCCTCTTTCTCTTTTTTTTTTCTTTCATTCATTGAGCTTTAGGCACATAAATCAAGACGCTGACGAGGCGTCAAAGGCAGCAACAGACATAGACATAGAGTCGCCGAATTGCCACAACCAGAAGAAGAAGAAGAAGTACAAGGCGAATGGAGAAGAAGAAGAAGAATCATACAGAGAATGAACAGAGTAAAGCTGTAGAAACACTTCATAACTGAACGTATTCCTAAATCACATACATTTTAAATGCCGAGACAAAGTTGATGCCACATGCGAGTCGAGTTGGGAAAGTGGCAAGTGAGAAGAGGGTGGAAAGGGGGGTAAAAGCAGCAGATAAGGGGGGACTGTGGCCTGGCAATGCGATAACAACAATGACGCCGGTGGCCAATGGACATTGGTTGTCGTCTTGTTGGATCGCTCTTTGGGGCAAAATAAATTACCATAATTTAGGGGTAATTCACTGCCAGCGGCAGCAAAAACTCTAAACCACGGCCCAAACAACGTTGACAAAGAGTAGGAGTCGGAATATAGGGGGGTGGGGAGGGGGTCTGCTGTCCACTGCGACTGGGCAATGGGATTTTCAACGTCGTCGACGTCGTCTTCCAAGTCTTAAGTGGACATGAAACATGCACGACCAGCCAGAATGATGTGTGTGTTTTGTAACTAGTTCCATACCCTAGTCTATGTCCATTGGGTATACATGACTGCTTAAAAAATTGGACAGAATTGAGCAGATATAATAAAGTTGACAAAAGTTGTCTTGCTATCTTTGTCTGTCGATCTCTCACTGAGCTTCCATCTCACTTTCCCTATCTTTCTCTATATTTCAAGCTCTAAATACTTCAAGTCACATTTATGAAATTGTGTCAATTTTAATTACTAATCATTATACCTAATTACTACTACTATTTTTATTTGGCAGAAAATTGTCAACAACAAAAAACGACAAAGATTGGTATTGGAATTTTAAAATGTAGATCGTACGGATAGTGCGATACCTAATTCTAATTTCTTTCTACGAACGATAACAGACTTTTTACGATACTTTAAAATACTTAGTAGACTGTTTAAATAAAAAGTGATTATGATTTCTATAAAAGGAATCCTTTAGAAGTTAATGTGTGCTTACTGTTTTAAATTGACCGCTGAATACTTCCAATCTCCACACATCATTTTTTTTTAAATTTCAAGTTCTTATACTTCATCAAAACTAAAGCTATTTTCATGACAAATATCAATTTAATCATAGTATAAAATTTGAACTGAATCCTCACTTGAATATTGTTCTTTTGTCCAATCATAATTTATTCGCTAATTTTAGACTTGTGCCTAAAAGTATTCACTATTTTTTTGGTCGGTTCAAAAATGAACTTCCTATCAATATGATAAGATAATTTTGCATAAGTGCGCCCGCTAAATGATGATATTATAAAACTTTTAAGAGCTAAATTCGGTCAAAAAATAAGTGAAATGTCGATATTAACATTTCTAATACTATCGATGTATCGATATATCGCTAGAAAAGCTTATAGTCAATCGATTGAACAGCAGACAAAAGATCAGCATACCCAATTTAGTTGAATTATGCCACAGGGTATCTGCACAGTCATCTGCTCATTTGATATGCCTTTTTGTTGAGACTTTTGTTGTAGTTTTTGTTTTTGGGGAAAGGAAAGGAAGAACATGTCCAGCACTGTGTGTGTATTCGTGCTTAGTTAAGCTTTTGATAAACTGCTTCACTCAGACTTGAAACTTACTTTCTAACAAAAAAATTTGTAACGAGTCACGGGCAAAGAGTAACCGGTAACGAGTAAAGAGCCAAATATGTATACATATCTAACTCTGTCAAATACAGAACGCTTTGTTATACGGCTAATAAAATTCAATAGTCACGGGTAACGAATACTGAGTAACGAGTAACGGGTATGGAATAAAATATCTGACTCACTCTACCAAAAACTGACCGCTTGTGGCAAGGCTAATAAAATGCACAAGTCACGAGTAACAGATAACGAGTAACAGGTACTGAGTAACCGGAAACGAGTAACTTATTATAGGGTAACGGGTCAAATCTCTAAAAACAATACAATTCAATAGCTACGAGTAACGAATAACGAGTATCTGGTAAAGTGTAGCGACCCAAATACCTCTCTGGAAGTGAGTAATGAGGTAATGAGTAACTGGTAAAGGTAAGGAGTCAAATATCTCGTTCTCTTCCAAGAACAGAACGTAAAGGATCAATGCTAAAATAGTTCAATAGCCACGAGTAACTGGTAACGAGTTACTGGTAATAGGTAACGTGTCAATAGTAACTAGTCTCTTTCTCTGGCAAAAACAGAACGCTTTGGAACAAGACTAATACAGTTCAATAGCCACGAGTAACTGGTAGCGAGTAGCTGGTAATGGGTAACGAGTCGAATATCTATTTCTCTGCCAAAAACAGAACGCTTTGGAACGAGGATAATACAGTTCAATAGTCACGAGTAACGAGTAACTGGTAGCGAGTAACTGGTAATGGGTAACGAGTCAAATATCTCGTTCTCTGCCAAAAACAGAACGCTTTGGAACAAGGCTAATAAAGTTCAATAGCCAATGCGACGCCTGCGAAATGTGCGCACAGCTCATTTGATGCACATTATCGTGTTTTTCCGCAGTTTTCCATACTATTTTCCTTCTTCATTCCCCCGTCATTTTTTTTTTGGGAGCTAGTTAGTTTTGAATGTTTGCCAAAAAGGCGGCGCAGAAAATGAACGAAAATGAAAACATTTACAAGGCCCAGACAGCGACCTATGACCTAGGCAGCAACTTCAACCTTTTTCGCCCTATAACTTCTCTTCCCTTTCCTTTCCTTTCCCCATCCCCATCCCCATCCCCATTCCCACTCTGATGTTGTTTTGAGTTGGCGCCTGCAAATTGTTAGCCATGAATCGAATGAATTGAATTGAATTGAATTGAGTCGATTTTGAGTCCGGTCGTTGCCTGATCATAATGATGTTGATTATGTTGCTAATAATGATGTTGCCAACGAAATTTTATTGTGAATGAAATTGAATTCAATTGAGGAAAATCGAATGAGACGTCAACTGCGACGGCGACGGCGACGTCAACTGAGACGCCGAGAGCGTTGCCAGCCAAGCGCAATAATTGCGCAACTTATCAACGTCATTCGTTTGCCCCAACGCCCACCTCTCAGGGTGGGCGTGGCCACTGCTACTTTAGCCAAAAAAGCAGTAGAGTAGGCCATAAATGTAGTTAGATCTCAGCTAAAATGGCATTTTAACATAAATACATATAAATTAAAGATTAGATTTACGACTTGCCATAAAACTACATTAATATTAAATATAATAAATACAAAAGATAAATGGAATATGATTCATCCGCTCACGGATTACGTTTGGCTCTATTGCACACCCTTGTAGGTTTTTGAAAAGTTGTAATAAAAAGTAAAAGTACAAATTTAAGACATTATAATCAAATTTACTTATGTATTTAAATTAAATATGTATCCATCTTTTTTATATGATGACTTTTGCAACAAAATTATATAATTTATTATTTTATATGAAGACAAATTCTAAAAAAAAATTATTTACTGGCCCATGAGGGGATCGAACCCGCGACCTTCGCGTTATTAGCACGACGCTCTAACCAGCTGAGCTAATGGGCCGCATTGAATTTCGATGGCTACGCAGCAGACTCAATCCGTTTGCCAAACGTTCTCATTGTGCTAAATATAGATTTCTGCCACAGTTCGGCAAGCACTGTGTACAGCACTGACGACGAGCGATCACAGAAAAAGCTTTTTATTAAAGCTCCTTATCTGTTTGTTCTGTGTTGTTGTTTAAAGCTTCTGCTAATTAAATGCGCACCGGAAGCAGCAGCATTGCCAGCAATAACAATCACAAGAGTGCTTGTTGTTGTGTGGTATAACAATAGGAAATGCAGGTAAGATGTGATGCGACGACTTTACAACTCATTTTGCACATTTCCTTGACATTCTCATTTTAGTTCTTTTCTTCTTTGTGTGTGCAACGTGTTCCGCTTTTGTTGTGCAGACGTGTGCAAGTGTGTGTATGTGTATGTGTGTGTGTGTGTATTTCTACCTGCAGAGCAGGGGAAATATGTCTGTTCATTAGAGCGTCGCTTAATTAGCACAACGCTTTGTTTGGCACACACACACGTATACACACACTTGCATTTCATATTCCCCATACTCCAATTACTAATCTCCCATTCCCTTATGCTTTATTTATGTATGCTTGTGCCATTAGCCTCGCCTCGGCTTTGGCCACGTCAGCGTCGCAGTCGACGTCCACCATTGCGTCATTCGAGCGTCGACGTCGACGTCGAGTGTCGTATCTCATTTGTTCGGCTTCTGGCGCCTCGGTTTACATGTGACCGTGTGGCCTAATGGATAAGGCGTCGGACTTCGGATCCGAAGATTGCAGGTTCGAGTCCTGTCACGGTCGAAGATTGTAATTTTTTTTTTTTAATTTTAAAATTGTTTTTTAAATTGCTTTGTTTGTCGAAATATTTTTTTACATTTTTTTCTGGCTTACTACTTTTAATAAAGGTTAATCTTTTTGACATTTACTTAAAATTTTACTTGTTAATTGCCTGACGAAAAGTGAATATTTGTTAATCAGTTTGAAATTTGTCTTAAATGTTATTGGAAATTATAAAAGATTGTTAATTCTGTTGTAAATTTTTGTTATACAATTTTTCTTTTAAAGAAATTTGATTGGGATATTTAATGTTTGACTTCGAGCAAAGCAGTAAGTTGTTTGTTGACGAGGTTCAGAGACTGCCTCAACTTGCTTGTTAACGCTAAAAACAATTTTTTTCTGTGACACCGAAAAATGAACTTGGTTTTTAAGGGATTTTTGTACACTGATACAAAAAAGACCGGAGTCTATAAAACAAAACCTTCGGCTTAAGTATTATATTTATACTACAACAAATACGTAGTGCTCCCTATTTATAAACTTGGTTGGTTCTAGACGTATATTTCAGAGGGAATGATTTCAAATTAAGATTTTTGTCTCAAAACAAAGAGTTTTCATCTAACAAATGTAACAATTTTTCATATCAATGTAAAAAGGGTTTTTTTAAAAGTGTTTTTACATAGCTTTAGTCTGTCTAAATGTGGAAATTAAACCATTTTTAAATTCTGTATTCTCATTTCCCATTTGGTTGAAAGAATTAATCTTTTCTTTAACTTTTAACTTTCTCTATTATTATTTTGGTGAATTTTCAACATGTCGCAAAAGTGTTATGCTTGGCTTTATATTTTCATTTTATTTTCATCTTCCATCTCCTTTGTTAATTGTCAGTGTCGCATCAACATCATTATTCAATTTGTCAGTTGTCGTTTAACGTTTCCCTTCATTTTTCCTTGCCTTCACGACAGCAATTAATTTCCATGGAAATGACTCGATTTGTTTCCTCTTTTTGCTGCACCTGTTTAGGTTGACAAGCGTTTTTCCTAGACAGGTGCTAATTAATTCCTTACGCTATGCCGGCATATACAGTTGGTTGCTGCAACTGGACAAGCTTCTGCTTCTGCTTCTTCTTCCTCTTTATTTTTTTGGTTTACAAAACTTTTGCTACGCAACTTAAAGGGAAGAATGGGGAAATGGAGGGGGGGCCACATAACCCCAATTATATGCAGCAGCAACGACAGCTTATTGTGTTCGCTTCTTACCCTTTGTCTGTCTCTTTCCCACAGCCACTCATTCGCCCTCTCGTTCTCTCCCTTTTGCTGAGTGTCCGAACTTTTCGATAAGCGTTTAATTGCAGGTCGAGAACTGCGACTTCGCGCTTTTCCCCAAACGGGAAATGCGTTGAACAATTTCAACCGGATGTTAAATGTCACTGCTGATATTATTCTTTCCCACTTTAACCTCCACTCTTTCTCTGTCTCTGTCTCTGTCTCTCTCATTCTTTCTCTGTCTCTGTCTTTGCTGTCTGTTGGCAATTTATGAGCGACAGTGGCAAAAACGTAAAGAAATAAAGCGAAAATTATGTTTAAATTGCTCGCACTCCGTTTACAGTTACAGTTTAAAGATGGCGGCTTTATAGCTGTTCATTTAACTGTTAATATACATATATATATATATATATATATATATATATGTACATACGAGTCTGTATGTCTGCAATTCATTAAGATAATCAACTGTTTGCCCGCGAGTTTCGCAGATTTTAAATAAAGAAATCTTTAATACTTTTATAGTACTCATAATATAGTCGAATTTTTCTATAGTGGATTGTAGAAAATCAGAGAATTGTTGTTGAACTTAATAAATTATAAACAGGTATTTTTTTGTTGTTATATTTAACAGTTCTTTCAGATCTTGTTTTAGTTTATGGTGTTCCCTTAGAACAGTATAAACAACCATTGACATTTGTGATCCGAGACTTCTAACATTTTTGTTTGTAGCTCTACAACTTTTCATGGGTCTCCTTTCTTCTCGGTTTTCCCCCTCTCGTACTTTCCCGCGCTTTATTTCCCTTACTCCTTCGGCAACCTCTTCTCAACTCTAGTCACAACTTTATGACGACTGAGTTTAAATTAACCCAAGAACTGCCTATTAAACAAGTCACGGAACGGTGGAGAGAGAGGGAGAGAGAGAGAGAGAGACTGAAGTGAGCTGCCTCTATCACGCGCTGACTAAAGCTTTCCACTCCCGTCCCTCTCCCACTCTTTCTGTCTCGTGTGCTGGCATTATGATTACGCATTTTTGGCTGCAAATGAAATGTTTTGTCAACTTGCTGCCAAAACAGCGCACAACTTAATGGCAGACGTACTAGAGGCACACACACACACACACACACACACACACTCGTACACACACGCAGCAAACAAACAAACATTGGCGCAATTTTGCTGCAATATCAAAAAGTTTGCTTTGCTTTTTTCTGTCGACATCTCAAGCAGACGTCGCTGTCGCTGTCGCTGCCTCTGCCTCTGCCGCAGTCGACGTCAAAGTCAACGCAGACGCTGTAATTTGCATTTGTAATCAAAAAGTTGCACATAAACTTTGTTTTATGCTCATTTTCCTGCACCCACATACACACGCACACTCACACACACACACACACACACAGAAACTCAAACTCATGTGTGTGTGTTGGTTTCGCTAAGAAATTAGATGACAGACACTTTAATTTGCCATGTGCACATGAGATTCTCAAAAAAAAAAATAAAAAAATTATCATCATCACAGCGCAGTTTCCCTCAATATTTCAACATTTTCCGCTGTCAATATTAAGGTGGGGGTAGCGAAGAGTAAAAGGGATATAAGGGAGAACAACTATAGCAATGGGCATAAAAGGCAAATAGCACAAAAGGTAGAACTCAATGGAAACTACGGAATAAAAACCATCTATTATATCGCTGCAAGCATTTTAAAGAGCGATTTTGTTTTCATTGTGTTGAAGGGAAAATTCGGTAATACTCTTAAAAAGTATTAGAGAAGATTTCATCTTCCTGCCCAATATCGACTTTAATTTTCGACAAATTGCAACTAAGTGAAATTGGAAAGAGTTTTAAGCATTTTATGTACTACTATTTAGTTAACTGTCAAAATTTAATTAAATTGTGTTGCAATTGCAGCTGCGACACTTTTTTTGTTTGCTACCCTGTAATCAATATTCAGATTAAAGCGGCTATGAACACTTTTATAGGCTATTTCCACGACAGCACATTCGGCTCATTCGACGCCATTTTCATCATCCAAACCGAATGTTTAGTTAATGCCTGTACAAAATGCCATAAGGCCTGGATGTTCGGTTTGCCGTCATCCAATTTCGTTGCTAACGACCCTGTCTAATTTCAGTATTTTCGGATCGAGCACACAATATTTATCGATATTAACAGCTGACAGCTAATAAAATAGTTAGCGAAAAATTTAAATTTCAAAAAGCATCTGAGTTTTTTGAGAAATCATGGTAAACAAATACTCCATATTATTGCTACAGCGCTTGATTCAATATTTTACGGCTTTTAATAATTTTAATTCAACTAAATACTGCAATACCTCATCAAAATAAAGCCTGCTTAAAGACCAATCAGCTGTTCTGACAAACGTCAGTTTACAGTTAGTCATTCGCTCGTGGAACTCCAAAAAACAGGCTCATCCAGATGTGAAAAAGCCTATTAGTTGCTCATATAGTTTGGGGAAAAAGTAATCCATTATTTTATAGTGTGGCAACTTTGCTATCTTTTGATTTGTAAATTATTGGTCACACTGATTTACATTTGGGCTTCTTGGAAAGGTGGGATTCCGCTTTAAAACAGACTGTCTGTTTTTTTTTTTTGATAGGTCGATTTCATTAAGTGATAAATTGGATTTAACATGGAGACCAACAAAGAAAAAATTCGCTGTATTTAACAATTTATTATTGATAAAGACGAAAATGAAAAGGCAAGGCGACTAAAATTGTGAACTATGTTTATGGCCCCAATACTGTCTCGTCTAATAATTCGCAATTTTGATTTCGAAGGTTTCGTTCTGGAAATTTAGACGATAAAGACGAGCCTGGCACCCGTCGTCGAAAATTCTGATGAAATTGACGAGATTACTGAATCAGACCAGCATGAAGTAAAAGAAGTAAAGTGTTTCACGAATTGTCTATCCATCTGCGAATGCTTGGCAAAACGTAATTAACTCGAACCATTTCTTAAAAGGATAGTGACTGGTGACGAAAACTGGTTCACATACGACAATGTTGTGAGAAAACGATGCTGGTCAAAGCGCGGTGAATCAGCTCAAACGGTAGCCAAACCAGGACTAATAGCCAGCAAGACTATGTTTGATGGGATTGGAAGGAAATCATCTACCATGAGCAGCTTCCATATGGGCAAACACTAAACTCGGTGCTCCATTGTCAACAATTAGGCTGCACGCACACTGGGAGCTGAAAGCGGAGCTGACAGCTGAGCTTATAAGCAAGCTTATCAGCGCCGAAAAAAAAACGCACTGCTTGTATGAAAGCGCGCACACTGCTCAGCTAAGCTTTCAGTGTGCGCATACAAGCAGTGCGTTTGTTTTTCGGCGCTAATAAGCTTGCTTATAAGCTCAGCTGTCAGCTCCGCTTTCAGCTCCCAGTGTGCGCGCGGCCTTAGACCGAGCGCACACTAGCGACTAAAAACTGAACTTAGAGCTGAGCTTATAATCAAGCTGATAAGGCGCGCACATAGAATGCTTAAACTGAAGCTGATGGTTATGCTCATTGTAATGTTAGTCACTAATTGTTTCTCAATGCAATATGGTTTCGAAGTGGCCATTTATAAATATTCACCAATAGACTCCCAAGTCATATCGGTAATTATTCTATTGGAATAGTTGCTGTGTTTTTTTTTTATCTCACACCGCTAAGTTTTTCAAAATTTAGCTTATTAACGACACGCAATTCATTTTAAATTACAACTAAATAAGCTTGTCAGCTGCTGATAAAATCTAAAAAGGTTGATCGATCAAACAGAGCGGAGCGGAACTTAAAGCTTATACGCTCAGTTCAGCTTTCAGTGTGCGAGCTTTCGTACAAGCAGAACGTTTGGTTTTTCGAGCTTATAAGCGCGATTATAAGCTCAGCTCTACAGTTTTCAACCGCTAGTGTGCGCTCGGCCATACGATATACCGTTTTGGTATTAGAACCTATTTTCTAAAGATCAAGATTTGTTATTTGCTCTATGCATATTTGGGCATTTCCTTTCCAACTCTTTACGATGGACTTTCAGCTGAATTTGTATATAATTTGTAAATATAAAAGTTATTCAAAAATCTTCTTGAATCAGCTTTAAAGCTGCTTGTGAGATCCTATCACATAAACCCATTTAGAGTGTATATATTTAGAGTAACTTTTTCAAGGGAACAACAAATAAAAAAGTTCTTAATTACAATCACAGCAATAGCTCATTAAACACTATCAACAGCTTAAAAAGATCATAGAGAAATATAGCTTTAAAGCGTATTAATTCATCTATTACTTAAAGCCATTTACAGGATACACCCAAAGTATATTTTAATCATACTGTTTTATAGAAGAAAGGGAAAAAGATAAGTATAAAATCAACATGCATTAAATAGACACAGAAATGACTAAAGCTATAGCTTATTATTTTATTATATTCAACAGTTTCATTTACAGGGCTTTTCCTAGGGTTGTCTTTAACACAATTTATCCCAATTAACTTGAAAAAGAAAACTTTATCAATTGCAATCGATAATGCAATTAACAGGGTATCTCTCCAATAGTCTGACTTTTTTAAATAATCTGCGCTCGAGATCTGAGAGTGCCATCGTTAAATGTTGAAAATCGTCATTTAATCAACTGATGCTCGATGCTCGTCGAACGCCTTTGGCGAATTTAAATCAAATGAAATGAAAGCAAATCAAATATTTAGTTGCTGTTAAATTTATGACAAGCGAATGCCAAACAAATCCCATAAAAAAGGATTTTCCGTTTTTTTCCTCTTCGATTTCTTTTTTTTTTCGCTTCTGAGTCACATAAAAAAGTGCGGCAAATATTTGCGTGCAGCTGTGACTTGTTAGAGGAAGGGAAGTGATGGGGAGTGATGGGGAAGGGGACAGAGAGGGAGACTATGCTTTGGCTTTTATGTGGCACTTTGGCCATTTGAGAATTGTTAAGGCCCAAGGGCAACAAAACCATCAAAATGCATTTATCAGCTCAAAAGTATTGAGCCAATTTGATAGACTGGCCACGTTTGAATTTCCTTTGTTTCCCCCTCCTCTCCGCCTTTCAGCAAACTTGGCCAAGATGGACTAACTGGCTAACAGGATAGCTGGTCAAGTGGCTGGCTCAGAAGTCAATATTTAATTTGTTCAAATGTCAGTTGCAACAAAAATACAGAGAGAGAGAGAGAGTGAGAAAAAGAGGGTGGAATATTGACTTGGCTTATTTGTTGACTTGTTTGTTTTGTTGGCCCGAAAAAGTTGTTGTCGTAGTTGGCTTTAACAATTTTCTGCTGATAAATTAACTGGCGACTAAGTGAAACAAGTGGCAACTGACAGGAGGGCTCTAAAGGATGGCTAACAACTTTTTAGCCATGGCCTTAGCAATGACATTTAATTTTTCAACACAAAAATCCTCCTGCTTGACTTTGTCTCCTCCACTTGGCCAGTTGAGAAACTCTCCTTCTTTATCCTCTCCTCTCTGACGGCCGGCAAATATGCAAATTGAGTTTTAATGCAGATTTATTGCCTCAGACAATGGCCAACAACATTTTTGGCCAACAACTTTTTAGGCCATCAAAAATGGCACAAAAATTGGTGCAGAAAATGTTTGTCGCCAAATTAAAATTGACATTGAAAATGGACATAACACATTCCTTTTGTTGTAATTATATATAAACATTACTTAAATACAGTTGTTAAAGCGTGAATTATTTAATAACAATTAGTGCTAATTGTCATTACATAACAATTTATTTGATTGCCGTTGCTTTTCCGAGCCAAATCACAATTTGGCCCCAATTTAAAATAATTTGTTTAACGTAATTTTTTTCCCTTTTATTATATCTCTCCACAATCAACTTGATTTTATTTCGCTGAATATTATAAAAAAAAATTTGCATTTACATTCACATTAATTTAATTAAAAGTTCCCAACAAACCGCAAAAACTGTTATATTGATGACAGACAGACTAGATAGATATCCTCTAGGAATTTGAATATAATTAGAGTTCTCGAAAAAATTCAATCATTTCGTTGGACGTTATATTAAGGATAAAGTGAAACGTCTGGAAAGACCCTAATTAAACTGGTTGTCAACTGTTTCGAGGCAAAGAAAGTGGTCTGTTGACTTGATTTGTTTATTCTATATATAAATATAGAGGAGTTTCAGTTATCGAGCTCTTACGGTTACCGAGTTTGTTGAGATTGTAGAATTGTTTTTTTTTTAATTAATTTGAAACACCTAAACATTTACAGGCTATTAATTTAGTATTTATTGAGTTATTACACTTTCTAGTATACTACTTAGTAGTAGAGTATCGAAATAAGGTCCGATATGGAGCGACATATCGACCACAAACTCAATTGGCCAACACTTGCCACACAGCTGTGACCATAGTAATGTATGTGTATATCATCTGAGACAGCCTCAACGCGTTCAATACGCGTGTCTGGTTAGCCGCAAGGGGTGAAAGTCTCAGATGTGCAAGACTCCAAACTCTCGATTCGTGCCAAACAGAATCAATGTGGAATTTTAGTTAATTAAAACACAATAAAATATGCAAATGCTACGAGTGCTTCGAGCCAACCACAATCAGACGACAGGAAGGGGGAAAGAGGGAACGAACGAGGGAAACCACAAAACTGGGCTCAAGTCTATGGAGTTTTGGCCGTGCTCGTTGCCGTTTGCCGTTGCAGTTTGCCAAATGGGTTTCGATGTGCCAAAGTCAAAGTCAAGTACGCCAAAAGTGATGCAACCAGACCAGACAGCTGCCACAAGTGGAGGGTAGAGCAACGGTAGCAACAGCAACAGCACCACATGAGAGTGCCACATGAGAGTGCCACATGACGTATGCGTGATATTCTGCAAGTGCATGCCATGCAATATGCAATATACTTTCATGTGCGTGTCCACTGAGGCAGCCAAACTACGACGTCAACCTCAACCTCAAACCAAACCCCACTCAACCAAAATAAACCTCGGCCTGTCTTGGCCGGGAGGCGATTGGCAGCTTGTGCACTGCGAAAAAACAAATGCAACTGTATTAAAAGCTTATATTATAACTTTTTTGATATGGCTAAAAAGTGATTTACAATAATAAAGAAAAAGAAACATTTGCATTAGCATTAGTAACATTTAGTAACATTATCATTAGCATTAGAATATGCATTGACATTAGCATTGTCATTATTACTATAAGCATTAGCTTATGCATTGTCATTAGCATTGTCATTGTCAATAGCATTAACATCAGCATTAGCATCAGTATAAATCTATATGTTTAATTGTCATCAGCATTAAAATAAGCATTAGCATTATCATTGTCATTAGCATATGATTACTTTTCCAACATAGTTAAAGTGTGATTTGCAAAGATGAACTAGGTTAAAGAACCGTTTGAAAAGTTGTTACAATCATCAGCATTAAAATAAGCTTAAACATTAGCATTAGTTAAACGCATTAGCATTGGCATTAGCATTGACATTAACATTAACATTGGCATTTTCATTAGCATTATAATCTGCAGTGACATTAGAATTGTCATCATTACTATAAGAGTTAACTTATCCATTCTCATTAGCATTGTCATTATCAATAGCATTGACATCAGCAATAGCATTAGTATATATTTGTATCTTTAAAATTACCTATTTTTATCATTTTCGATTTCATTAGTAGCATTAATATCATTATTTCATTATTATAATAATTTGCATTATCATTATTATCAATATATTTAATATATTCATCAGATTTTCAGTATACTTTCATTTGCATTACCATTAATATTTTCATTGTGATTGCATTTCGTTCATTTATCTTCATCACTAACATTCGTATAAATCTGTATCGTTATACCTAACTTAATCATTTTCAAATTTATTATACTCATTAATTTAATTAAACAATTCGCATTATTAAGATGTTAAATGTATTTAATATATCCATTAAAATTTCGATATTTAGTATTAATTTCATTGTCGTTATCATTATCATTACTATCATTATTTTCATTATACTAAGATTAATTTTCCTTTAACGTTTCCTTCACATTAAACCAAGTTTATTTTTATCTGAGTGCAAAAACCGCTGGTAACTCAATTAACAGAATTTTCGCTGCCCGGTGGCCGCTTTAATGCATTTATTTATTAATATTAAAAACAACAACAACAATAATAGGGAAACAGAAAGAATGAAGGATAAAGAGGCAGCGCTGAGTGGAGATGAGAAGCACTTTAAAGTGCAATCATTTTATGCGCTACTTAACAAGCCCCTTTCAATTTTATTACAATCTACAAACTGCAAACTCATGATGTTTTCTCCCAACGCACCGCCGACCCACCGAATCCATCGTATGAACTATCGTCCCATGTGGTGCGCTTAACGGTTTTCAAGTGCCAGCTGTGTGGTCTGGCGGTCGCTTTAACCGCTGCACTTTCGGCCCAAACAGAGCGACAAAGATAGAGAGAGAGATGGTGTGAGAAAGGTTCTCGTTGTCGTCAGATAGACGCAGAGAGTTGCCAATTATGCGGCGACCGCTTAATAAATATGAAATGACATAAATGGCCAAAAGTTTGTTATAAATACCCTATACACACTAGCAAAGAATGGCACTGCCCGACGCAAGACGCAAAGATATAAATAAACTATAATAGTATAACTATAAAGTACAGTAATAAATTAATATTGATTATCCAAAGTTAGGAAGTGCTTGAAATTTATTCAGATTGCAAATTAATTTGCTAATACTAACAGGATATCCTCTAGTCGCACTCTTGCTTAATACATTATGACATTTCCTTTTTTTTTAGCTTTTGTTTATTTTTTGTTTGTGGCGAAAAAATGAAGGCACAACACACAAAATGAAAGTTGAATGCGTAGCCGCAATGTCGACCCTCGTCTAGGCACAACAACAATCACAACTATGACACAAAATAACAATGACAACAAGAACAACAACGACAACAAGAACAACATCGACAACGACAACAAGAATAACAACGACAACAACAACGACAACGACAACGAAAGAAACAACAACATTGACAGGACAACAAAACAAAAAGCATAAATATTGTGTTCACGATTTTTGTTGCCAGATTTCGCTTCCAAAAACTGACCGAAAGCCAAGAGAGAGTGAGATACAGAGGGAGGAAAGGAGAGGAAGAAGGTGGGGTGGACAGCACATGAATAACATTTATGAGGGCCTTAAAATGCTTACATAAATTAAATTATTTATTAATGTTTTAGTTAAGTAACCAAGGAACCGACATAAAATTAAATTAATCAACGAAAACTCTCAAATAAATTCAACAGTTTTTTCAGTTTTTCTCATTTAAGACAATGAAAAATTGTGAAAAGGGAACGCTGAAACGCTTAAAAGCGTTCAAATCGAATTTCATGTCTACTTCATAGCTGAATTCATGCGTGTTCTAGGAAACGTTGATATTATTAGTTGGCTAGCAAGTTGTTGGATATTTTTCTGATATAATCTTTAATTAAACTTTCCCATTTCCACATCCAAGAAAGTACTTCCATCAATCGTTGAAATACTATGTATGAAATTACAACTACAACAGTTTTTCTATACATTTTCCTTCTTAGAGATATAATACTTCAAAAACCCCTTCTTGTGATTACTTTAATCATAAATAAAAGAATTAACATATTTAGTGATTAAATGCAATATTTAGTTTCGCATTTAGACTTTCCTCCAGTGTGGAAGTTCTTCCGCTGACGACTTCAATTGTAAATGTGAAAGAGTTTTTCAATTAGAAATTTCTATGCACAATTAAGCCTCATTCATTAGTTTCAGCTTAGTTTCAGCTTAGACAATCAACTTCCTCCGCTGTAGAGCATATTAATCGGATAAAATTCAAATTATAAGCTTAATTCGTTGGCGCAGCTTAAGTTAGTTATACTGTTAGGCAAAGTGGCTGTTTAATAAATTAATCTCAGCTTCATTTACCTGTTACTTTTTGCGCTTCCACTAACCGAGTTGGGAGCATTTTTTTCCACAACACGAATTGAATCTGTGAAAACTTCTCTAATGACTGCTTTCAATTTGCATAGAAACGAGTGCTCCAAAGGATTGTAAGTAAAGTAAGACTGGATTTTAGCTGGCCCACAGACTACTTATGATTGCGATTACATTCCCTTTTCATTTTGCCTCTTGCCTCTTGTCCGGAAATCGACACAAAACGCTGCGTTTTCAATGAATTAACCAAAGGAGGCAAAACCAAAGAAAACGTGAGAAATATAGAAAATAAGAGTAGGACAAAGAGGTATGCCCAACTACTACTGTTCCAGCAGTTGCTGATCTGGTTACTTCAACTGGTTGCCCAGGATTGGAAGAAGACAGCAGGACTAGGCAGTCGCAGGGGCAAGGGCAGGGACAGGGAAAGGGACAGGGGCAGAGGTAGGGACCGGGGCAGGGACAGAGGAGGAATGCGATGTCGGATAACGCGGGGCAATTATTGTAAGCGGCTTTCATCGTGCGATGATTACACTTACAGCTGAAATGGCGCACATCAAGAGGAGCTTGGGTCCGGCAAAGCAAAATGCGAGAAAAAATTAAGAAAAAACCAAAATATGATTAATCTTCAGATTGTCGAATATTAAATACTCTACCTATATAGTAGTTGATTTCTCAATTTTGTTTGCTCCCGTCTAACTGCAAATTGACACAAGTTTCTGATAAAATCACTAGATCTTTCCCATAGCAAATATATAATATAAAGTTATAGTTAAACTTAATGCTTAACTTCTTTATGGTAAGCGATTTACGTTTTCTATTAATTTCTTTTAAAAATATTTTTGCTACAAATTTCATCGATACTCGAAGTGCAGTTCATTTAAGGTAGCATTTAATAAAAAGTTACTATTTTTAAAATTTTGTATATACTCGTAGATATGATTGACTCTTATATACATATTTATGTACATTAACTTTTTGGAAAAATGTCGCTTATGTTATTGTCGCAAAAAGGATTCACTATGCTCATGCCTAGAACAATATCGTTCTACAAACTAATCAAGAATATTTTCCTATATATATATTATATGTACAGTTCAATTCTGTATGTTTTTTGTATAATAATACCAAATGCTTAGGTACGATTTCTAATTTAATCTAATTTATTTAATAAAGAGATACGTTTTCCATAAGAAACTTAAGCACACCGACGCTTTTCACAGTCGCATCAATTGCCAAAAAATTCTCATTTTGTTTTCATAAATTGTAGTCACACTCTGAACAATTTCATACAAAAATCTGACAATCTAGTAGACACTTGACCGACACAAAAAACCGAGGAAAACCGTTGAAAAACCATACATTTTTTTTATTAGAGTGTTTACACGAAAGCGACTGTTTTTTTTACGGCCTGCATTGAGTTTTACTGAATAAATATCGGCCATAAAAACATCACATTAATTGATTATTCTGATTCCATGAAGAATTCAACATTTGAATCAAAATTAATGAAATTAATTTAATAAAATCGAAATTAAATAAAAGAGTAATTTATTTATTTACACAGCGAATGACAAATTTAACGTTTGCACTTGCAGGGTATTAAAATGGCTAGACAAAAAATATGCAACCGTTAAGAAGGCGGCGATTGAAGACCCATAGAGTTGAGACAACAGCAACAAAAGAAGAGGAGGAGGGGGAGAACAAGAGGAAGGAGAGTATGGGAAACAGCAAAACATTTCTAAAAATGCAACTTGCTTACATTTGGCCCGTTGGCTGTTTGGTTCGTTGGCTGGTTGGTTAGCTGGTTGGTTGGCTGGTTGGTTAGTTGTCTGGTCGCTTGTTGGCCATGTTTGTTGGCCTAATTAGTGCTGTGCAATTTTATGGCATAATTTTCGGCGTTGTAAGCGTTTTGGCGCCATCAAATTGTACAACATGAAAATATTACATTAAAATTTATGAACTAAAAACATACACAAAATAACAAAAACATAAAAACTTTTAGCCAACACACACAGATAGCGAGAGAGAGAGAGAGAGAGAGAGAGAGAGAGAGAGAGAGAGAGGGGGGGCAAGAGTGAGAGGGAGAAAAAGTGAGTTAACGTGGCTAGTTTGATGTTAGTGGTTAGCAGTTGGTTCTATCTACACTTTGTCTGGATTACGGCCAGGACAATTAGTGGCCAGACTGGGATTCTGACAGCAACTTCGTAGTGATTTCTTTTTATTTTTATAGCATATTCAGTGGAGCTCACCTGCAATGAGATAAGAAGATAAAAGACATGGTATAAGTACTTGTAAATTCAATAAATATTATATTCTTAGTTGAGATGAGATTAGAGCATGTGTGGAAAAGTTTAAGTTACTAGTTTAATATAAAATAAGCTGACTTCATTGTGCTGATAGAGAAGCAAGTTGCTGCTTAATAATAGATTGTTTTTTAATTTCATTTAAAGTCAAAAAGTTTGTCGCTTAAATCTTTTGTACAAATACAAGATATACGATAGTTTCGCGATAGTTTACTTTTGCATTTCTTTTATGCCAGATTAATGATGTATTCACATACTTGTACTTAACAAAAAATACATTTTGCAAATCATACAAAGAGGGATTTTTGCTATTGTTAGACTTATATTTAAATTGTGGGTATATCGATAATACCAGCAAATAGCAAATCATTTTTTCTCGCTAATTTACGATTGAAAACCTAAAGAGGAAAGTAAGAAATTTGTGTGTTAAAATTCAATCTAATATTGTATTGTCATCAATTTCGATTTCGACGCTTATCGAAAAACACAAAAATGGGCAATAAGTTCGTTTAAAACACATTGAAATTGTTTAATTTATGTGGTCGACAGTCAATATCATCGCAGGCATTTCAATAGTTGTAGTTTATGGCATATTGTGGTGTTGCGAGTGCCTTGCTGCATGTTGCATGCTCCCTGCTGTATGTTGCATGGGTGCATGGTGCAATAAAAATGCATTTCATGCTCGAAACATGACTTGGCTCAATTTATTTTACGTTGCCGCATTTAACGACTTCACACAGGACTTGGCCCGCAATCGGAGACGCCACTACAGCTGGAGTTGCAACATATACGTACATATATATAAATATAACAAATATATATATATATATATATATAAATGGAGAAATGCAGTAGTGTTAGGCCACAATGAGCTCAATTTACGCCAATGATTGGCGGTGCCGCTTGTCGAAACGGGGCAAGTTGCAAGCAGTGCTCTGTCTATGTGCAACCGAGGGTTATTTGAAGGGTTGGCAAGCCCCAGGACACCTACGGGTTCTTCTCGTCTGCCGTTGCTTTAGCCGAAAAAGTTTCATGTTTGCATTTGCCTATCGTCTATCGTCTGGTCGTCTGGTCGTCTGACTTTGGTTTGCTCGTGTGTGGCATGCCACCTAAGTAGCAGCAGCCAGACGTTAAACATCGCGTGCAGACAGACATGCACGTTTGCCACGCCTCCCGCCCCACCACACTGCTTGCCACGGCAGCAACAAGGAGCACAAATCGGCAGAAAAAAATAAAAGTCGCAGACATGAAAATTGCACTGCACACGGCACAACGACGACGACGGCGACGACTTCTTGGCTATATAACCCCCCGCTCCCCGCTCCCTATCCCCATTCCCAACTCCCCTGTCTAACCAATCCCCTCTTGGCCTGCGTCCGTGTCTTGGAGCCAAACAAGAAACTACAAGCAAAGCCATATATAAAAATCAACTGACATGTCTATGGGCTGTGGAGAGCGTCAGCGACGTGTCCAGTGGGGGGGGGGAGGAGTGAAGGAAGTGGAGAGAGGGGGTAGAGAATGTTGTTGGTGCAGTGGTTGTTAAGGTTTGCGGAAGTCGCCCCTTGGGCTCGCCTTCTTCCTCTGCCTCCTCTGCTCACTCCCCGGCATTGGGGCAGGCAAGTTTACTTGTTACACGTTACAAGCGCAGCATTCTATTCTTGAACGAAGACTTCTCCTTCCTCTTGTACTTCTCTGCTCCCTACACTTCCCTCTCCTTTACTCTGTTCTCCCTACACGGACTGCTATTTAAGGCAATCAGAAATGGCGATTGCAACTTTATGGCAAACGCCAGCAGACATTTTAATTGTGATTTGTATTTGGCAGGCATACAGAAAGAGATAGAGAGAGAGAGAGAGACTGAAAGAGATAGAGAGAGAGAACACACTGATAACTATTATTTAGTTGAAAGTTTTCATGACAGCTTCAAAATTATCCATTCAAAGGCCAGCAACTATTGTTGGAATGTCTTCAATTGCCTTCAATTCACTTTGAATACTAATTAAGACAAGAACACAATAGAATAGCAACCACAACAACAACTACTACACAATAGACCTGTCGCTTACAGCGAGTGTTTACTGTTCATTATGAAATTATATGTAATTAAGGTGCGTTTCTATTCAAAGCCTCAACAACAAACAAACTCTAAAGCATTTTCACAGGCTGTTGAATGTTGTTGTCAGCTTATTTAGTCAATGTTATTAATTGAATGCAATTTTCAAGAAGATAAAGCGCTAAAAAGCGATAGAAGAAAAGATGAAGAAGAAAAGCCATTCAGTTGAAAAGAACATCAATGGAGCCGAGGCGAAGTATTAATGCCGCACATAGATAACACTGTGTGTGGTCAGAGCATTTAGAGAAACATTTAAAGTTGAATGGCAAGTTGAAATAAATGTGAATCATTCTAAATATCAAGTAGTAAAAAGATAAAGAATTGAGAACAGCAATTTCAGTAGATTTTTAATAGTTGAATACACTGAAATTTATCAAAATGAAAAACTTTACAAAGTTCTAATTTAATTTGAATTAATAATACACGAATCCGGATAAATCCGTGCTCGTTCCATCTCCTTCGCTTAAGCTTACTGGCTTATTAAACCAATCAAACACCAATGCTACCTGTCTTTCTAAATCATAATAAGAGATTTAGAAATACAGATAGCAATGGTGTTTGATTGGTTTATTTATTGTATAATAAGTAGCTGTGTAATTTCTTAATTGAGTCAATCATTTTAACTCGTTGCTTATGCAACAAATTGCTGGAAATTGTAAATTGATAGACAATATTATCGCATCCTTGCAGTCAAACAAACCAATTGAAAATTGTTTGTTCTCTACCGCTTTCATTGTTCGACCCTAAGAACATGAATGTGTGGCCAACAACAAATTGGCTAACAACAGACAAAGTGACTGCCTGCTTCTTATGCATTATCAGCAACAAATGCTTAAGAAAGTTATCAGCTAGTCTAAGATGACTGCAAATATACCCTGTTCCCGATTATCTACTTGATAAAGAAATTAAACATTCTAATAAAATATATGTTTAAATTATAATTATAGTAAATATTTACTTCTCTTAGTAGTATGTTTCAATGATAGATTTATCGTCTTGTCTACAGCTGCACTTTTCAAGCTGACCTACAACAACCTTTTTCTAGCTAACTATTTAATTTTGACAAAAATCGAATCATTTTATTTCTTGCTATTCAGACAATATTCCATAACTTTTCAGTTTATTATTAAATGTTGCGAAAAATCTCAAAATAAACAAACAAAGAATAATTATACGAGTATATTAAAATTCCAAGCAATCTATCTATTAAAATAAACCTTTCAGTTAGATATGCATTTTTTTTAAATATTTTCAAAAAATATAAAAGAAAATATGTAATATTATCTAATTATATTTATCTATTTATAAGGCAGTTTGAGCATTTATGTAGTTATTTTTTGGGACTACAGGGTATAAGCAGATGATGATGAAAATGATGAGCTAGACGAAAAAGGAGAAGACGAAGACGAAGCAACAACAAGGACAAGGAAGACAACAACAAAAGCCATTTGCTATTATGATAATTATTTTGAAAGGCTTTGCACGAGTTTTTGAACACAAAAGGGATTTAAATTACGCCGCTAAGCGGTTTATGCAACAACAACAACAACAACAACAACGAGAACATGAGCTCAAAGTTAAGAGCCAACGAATTGCCGTCATCTTATGGGGAAGTAGAGGGAAAAATAGGGGGAGGTTTGAGAGGGAGAAGCAGAGAAGCTTCAGAGAACTCATCAGCAGCCAAGCATTGCTTTTTGAGATAAACATAAAGCGCACCTAATGCGAGTATGTGAGTGTGTGTGTGTGTGTGCCCGCAGACAGGCTACTCATATGTGTGTGTGTGTGTATGTGAATCTGTGTGAGGGTGTATGTGTGTATGTGTATGCTGTTGACTTTGGATAATGTCGTTTGTTGCCTGCCGTTGTCGTTGCCCGCGTTGCGTTTGCGTTGTTTGTTTGTTTGTTTGTTTGTTTGACTGATTGTCTGTCATTTTGTCTGATTGTGCGCCTATTAGTAAACAAATGAATGAATAAGTGTGCACACGCACACCCGCACACACATATACACACACACAACCAATACCCCTACTACCTACTTTCCCCTATGCCACTTTTCTCAGCTCGTTTTCATTTTCGTTGATTGAATGTGCGACAGAATGTTACGAGCTAAAAGCCGCAACTAGAGTTTAGGTTGGAGCGCAGTGTGGATAGCAGGGGAATCAGTAGTAGCTTAAAAGCGGGAAAGGGGGCAGAAGGGACTCCCCTTTCTATGTGCCAGCAAGAGACAAACAGAAGTGCCGCATGCCCCACACAACACACACACAAACACACAATTGACAAACGAGATTATTGTGCTTTAATCCTTTAAGTCTTTGTTAGACAATTTGCAGCCAAATGGCGGGCAGCAAAAAAAAAACAAAGTGATAGAAACGGGCATGCCCGACTCTGTGATGTCCTATAAAAGAAAAAAAAGGCACACATATAAATCAATCAAAGTTAAATTCCTTGACAATCTAATCAAGTTATGTTTTTAAGAAAAACTTGATAAATCAAACAGTCAATTAACTTCTAATCCCTTGCTATATTCTTATCTGAACACACACATAATCTAGAAAAGTTAAGCATAGATAAAACATTGCAAGGGTTGACAACCCTAGACATTTTTTTAAACATATTTAAGCTCAGTCGTCATGTTATATATTTAAATTAATTGAATCTCTAAATATATTCCGAAATTCATTAATATTTGAAGCATGTTGGCAACTTTAGATAATGTTTATGAGATTTTTGGAGCTTAATCTATTAAAATTGATTAGCAATTGATTAAAAACAAATGAGACAGTAAGAATTAATTTAATAAAAATAATAATTGCGTGTCCTAAATATATTTGACAACTCTAGACAGATAATATGGGATTCTTTGAACTCAGTTCTTAAATATTGTAGATATGAATTAATATTTAATAATTTGTGTGTGGTAACAACTCTAGACAGCTTTTATCTTATATATATATGAGAGACAACTTGTTATAGCCGCTTTACAGGGTATACAAAGTATTGTCTGTTTCTCTCGTTTTCTGCTCAGTGTCTTTAATTGTTGTAATTCGTTTTCATTCATTGCATTTGCCTCCTGTCTGTCATTCTATCAGTTTGTCTTTCAGTCAGTTCAACAGTCTGTCAGTTAGTCAGTCTATCAATATGTCTATCAGTCTGTCGGTCCATCAATCCCATGCTCAACATCAGTGATTGCAATTTCATGGTAGCTTCCATTGTTGTTGGGCTTCTAGATCCGCTTTGAGCAGCTTGTCGGCATGTTTCAATTGACTTGGCACTTGGTGGTGCGGTGGTGCGGTGGTTTGGGTGGTGGGGTGGTTATCTGGTTGCTTGGATGGTGCGATTTAGCGGGTTTAACGCTAATGCAATTGTTACTGCGCTTTGGCCAGTTAAATTGCCAGTTAGGCGCCATCAGCCTTCTATATAACAGAAGTCAAGCAATTAATACTTTCAGTCAAATGGAAGCACTCAAGCGTCAGTTTTAGCGGCTTTGTGCATTTCAAATGATTGAATACCTAATACATTGAATGATTCGATTGTATAACGCTATCGTATGACTACTATTTAACACTTAATTATTCATATTGAGCTGAGAGAGCTGTTTAAATGCTTGAAAGCCGAGTCGAGTGGAAGCTTAGACTTTTATTTTAGACAATGAAACTATAAAAATCTTCTTACTATATATTACAGATACTACAAATATATATTTAGCACTCTAGAGCCATATTATTAATGCTGCAAAATAATTTAGCAGTTTTGTGTCTGAACAGTTTTAAAACTATGTTTACTGACGTTTTAATTTCAAGAATTAAACTACAGAGCTTTTACAAAATTTCTTGATCTTTCTACAGTTAATTTACTCCGTTTTTCCCACAGTTAAGCATTTTTCGAATAATTAAAAACTATTAAAACGTTTGCTTCTGCTTTGAATTACCAACGAAAATTATAAACTACAGCTTTCTAGTTTGAATATAAGCACAGTTTAGAACTGCAAAATTTTAACATAATCTGGTTCTGCTTAGCCCATAGTTGGACCAACATACCAAATTTGGTGTCTATAGCTCTTATAGTCTCTGAGATCTAGGCGCTCATACAGGCAGACGGACAGCCGGACAGCCGGACAGACGGACAGACCGACATATCTATATCGACTCGGCTGTTGATGCTAGACTTTTTAAAGTAAATTACAATAATCATTATAATCAATACTAGATTTGTACCCACAGTTTTATTACTAATAAAAATGAATTGTGCATCATTAACATCATCATCATCATCAACATCATAAGCTATATATCATTAGCAGCTAATGATCATCGGTGTTGAAGAGTGAATTGTATGACAATTTTTCAATTGTCACAATCAAAAGTCATGTAACTGTTTGGTCAGTCTGGTCTGGCCTGGCCTGGGTATTCAGACGAGTACTCGAATGCATATTCACACTTATTCATATCATTTGCGTCAATTACAAGTGACTTCAACGAGCACTTGAGTCACTTAAATCAACATGAAAACAAACAAATTGACTGAAATTAGTTCAGGTCTCTTGTTCCCGTTGCTTATTACAGTGCCTGCTGTTTGTTGTTGTACTATCATGGTCATGAACATAGTTTATACACATATATGAGTCGTAATGAGAAGGGCGTTGCGCATAAATTGAGTGTGGCTAGACACAGTGTACAGTGTACAGTGCTAGCTAACAGCTTACGCACACAACACTTCATGACAGTCATAAACAGTGCGCACAAATTGTTAATTGACACATTGGTATAATGAAGACATGAGATGCCAATGTGCGGGCGTTCATTCCCAGCGTGTTTCATCTCCAGCTGATTTTCCAATTAGCCCGTAACAAGAACAACAACCACCGCACTTGACTTTAATGGAAGGCAGGGACGGGGTGGTACGAGAGCGTGTGGGGGGGGGGGGGGTTTGTAATTAAGGGATGTATCATTAGTCCTTAACTGCTTAACAGCTTAACAGCTTAATTGCCTAGCTACCAACTATTGTGCTATTACTTAACATTATGTTATGGCCACAGTTGGCAGACAGATTTCAATTTGAAGCCCTTTCAATCAGTTGTCTCCTGACCGCCCTCCCTCTCGCTTCATAATCCAACCCCCCCCCCCCCCTGAACTATCCTTAACCCAGACAAATCAATCACAATTAGGATTTGAGCAAATACTTACGACTACACGCAAACACACACACACTCACACATGTGGCACCTTCCATTCATTATGAATTCCGTGAATGTACTATTTGTGTTTGTTCTTGCTCGACCAAATGAGTCTGAAACCTTTGGCTAATAAATTGCGTGTAATTTCGTGTTGGCTAGTAACAACAACAAATCTCTTTTAAATCATACTTAGTTCCATTTACAATACAATTTCTCAAGGAATTCAGAAATTTTAAACACTTAAAAATGTAGAAATAATTCTGTAAGCATTTCTATAGCATACTTATTGGGAAGTTTCCATGAGTATTTTTAATTTTATTAAGTTTTCTTCAATATTCAAAAGTGATAAATATTAAGCAAATGCGTTGCAAACTTAAAATTCAAAACACTATTCAGATCAATTTTCAATTGAATGGTATGCATTAAATCATATTATTATATTAATATATATATTATTATGCTTATATTAACGAACAAACACGCAGCCAGCATATCTTTAAGAAATCATATTAAATTGTTTAAATAATAATGAATTTAAACGAAAATATTTAAAACAAGCGGAACAGTCGGGACCCCGACCGTAATATACCCTATGACTCTACGGGAACCCGCTCAAATTCACTCCAGATGAAATTTTCTAGTAATTCGTTTTTTTAAATTTGTGGGCGAAGGGGGCGTGGCATCGTGATTAAATTTTCTGGACACATCGACCCCAAGATACTCATCATGTGTGCTAAATCTCAAGTCTCTAGCTACAAAACTGCCCTAGTTATGAGGTTTTTGAGCTACACAACTGCTTGCTTTATGAGCTTTTACTTAATTTGTGGGCAAAGAGGGCGTGGCATCCAAAAAAAAGATAAACTTGATCTGCCTGCAAAAATTACCAGTGCTGGGGCACCAAGTTCAAACTTCTAGCTCTAACCATCTCTGAGATCCTTTCGTTCATACGGACGGACCGACGGACCGACAGACCGACGGACAGACGGACATGGCTATATCGACTCGGCTATTGATGCTGATCAAGAATATATATACTTTATTGGGTCGGCCATGCTTCTTTCTGCCCGTTACATACTTTTAACAAACTTAATATACCCCCACAGGGTATAAAAATAATATTAAATAAATATTTAGAAGGCGGAGACATTTTGAATCCATTCTCAAGTTCAATCTTTAATCATTTTTCGTGAACTTTTAGTTGTAAAAAAAATTGTTCACTCGTTGGATACCCCACAATTTATCAATCGCTCAGAAAATGGCTCGCGTCGATTGGTGCAAGGAAATTATTAAAAAGTTCGACCGTGGTGTTTTAAAAGACGTGTATAAAGTCGTAACAGTTGATGAACCATATATATATATATACGTATGAGTCGAAAATAATACAGCCATCGACCGTGTGGGTATTCCAAGACGCGGTATTCCAATCCAACAAAAGTTGTTCGTGAAAGAAGCACAGCTAAGCAAATGGTCGCCTGTTTCTTTGGCCAAATGGGCCATGTGGCCACTGTATCGCTTGAGCAACGTAGGACGGTCAATTCTGAATGGTACACGACCATTTGTGTGCCGCAAGCCTTCGGACAATTTCGTAAAACCAACCGCCAAAGACGAATCATTGTCCATCATGACAATGCGAGCTCTCACGCATCTCGTCAATCTGGTGCATTTGTGAGCAGTCAAAGCATCGAATTGATGACGAATCCTCCATACACTTCTGATTTGGCACCCAGAGAATTTTTCTTGCTCCCGAATATCAAAGGTGAACTGCGTGGTCTACGAAATACGACCGCCGAAGAAGCAGTTGAAGCGATCAATAACCTTGTTTTGGAGGTGTCTTAAGAGGAATGGAAAAACTGCTATGATCTAGGTGTTTATACGAAGAAATCAAACAGATGGACTCGATACTTGCCAATTCTTTTAAATTCAAATAAAGTTTATCAATATTTGGATAACCCAAACTCAAAGAAAGTCATCATTTTATACTCCATAAAATACATACAAACCTTAACAAGCCAATTAAAGTCAATTAATCTCAAAACAACAGCTTAGTAAAGCAGAATTCCACTTAAAAATAAAAGTTACAGTTCAATAATTGAGTAGTTAAATGAATAACTTAATTATGCTCGTTTTTACCACTTCAAATGATGCTGAACATGTTTCTCATTGTCTAACGAGCAGCAATTGACTTTATACCTCTTAAAATGGTATTTAAATTTCTAATTATCGATTTCAATTTTGTTGTTTTTTAATGAAAAAAAGAAAAAAAAATTACAATGAGATTGTGTAAGATTTAGCACGCTTTAATTGCTCAATTGTGGAATTGTTGAATTGGTCAATTGCTCAATTTGCTCATTCGGAATGCATTCAATTTGCAACAATTTTATTTGGCACATGTCTGACATGCCTTTTGACATAAATTGCATTTGCCTTGGCATTTTGCATTCGTAGTTTCCATTTTGCATTTGCATTTAAATGCATTTTGGCCAGTATAGAGGACACAGGACATAGGACATAGAAAATGGGTTAGAGGACATGGTACATAGGACATTTGACTAGGCAAAGTCATTTATCAAGCGAATATATCAAATAAATTAGTTAAATATTATGTTATCAAATTAAGTGCGCACGCCCAAAAGACAGACCATACACAACCACACACACACTCACACACACACACACGCACCCACACACACACACAAACGGAGATGTTCTGGCATATGTTTCACGCTGTCAGCATAAATTTCACTCAAAACATTTGATATGACAACAATAAAGTCGAATTGCATTTGCTTACATTCAGCTCAAATTCAGCTTGCAGTCAACTCATTTTCAGCTGGCACTCAGCTCATTCAGCACACATTCAGCTCACATTCAGTTAACATTCAGTGGCAATGACAGTCTCAAGTCTAGATTCAAATTACGACCAAAAACTCGTAACCAGCAAATTGTCAGCGACAAACTTAACGACCAGAATTTAGACCCGACAGCTGTGCTTTCCTCCTTGCCTCACATTTCTCTCCTCTCTAGTAAAGTTGCAGCATGCCACATGCCTGCGTTGCAAGTGCAGTTCAAAATGCTAATCACCACACATGACATTCATTGTCTGCGAAACAATTGGAATCAGACAACACGCTCAAATTGCTATGAATTGTATTACGTGCTCGCGCGGTCAGAGCACCCCCCACGGGGCGGAAAACAGACACCCCCACAACTACTACCTCTCATCTCTCACTCTCCAGCAGTTGATAAGTGAGAAGCAGCTTAACTAATATTTATGTATATCTACATATTTTGTGCCAAAACCCAAAGCCACAACTTAACTCTAAAGCCAACTGTCAGCCTCATTTTACACTTCCAAACAGAGCAGTTTATTTGAGTTATGTATCTATATATATTTACATATATATACATATGTAGTTTATTTCTATATGCTGACACCTATTTATCATGCTGTGCCACAGACAGTTTTTCTAGTTTTATTTTACACTCAAAATGTGATTTGAATACCAAGCAAAAATTCACACACGACTCTTCAATTGCAAAATTATTATAATGTATGTTTGTGTTTGTTGTCGAAAGTTTAATTTAATTTTAGAGCTCCAAATATATAATTTTACTTTATTTTATTATAGTTTTTAATTTCCGCTTAAATTTTAGCATTAAAGCTAGAATTTTACATTTAACAGTTATATTTTATGTTTTCCTCGTTGGGATACTTGCAAATTATCTACTTTAGCATACTTTTAAGCGCTGTCTTAAGTGTTATGCCAGCCATGATGTTAGAGTATTTAGTGTCGAAAAACATGAGCTGGGGTCGCCACAAAAAAAGCTAAGCAGTTGAATAGACATTACTCAACAGTAACAGGAAATTAGCATATCTGTATTTAGCATATACACACATAGACTGCATACAAATGACTTGTGGCTTTGCATAGAGTCAGTTTTGGACATAACATATACGATACATATCCTGCTCAAATGTATTTCAGCATATTATCCCAACTTAACTGATAAAATGATCAATGTGAAAGTTTAACTTAAAACTACTAAATAGAATTGTAGTATTTATAGAATAGATTTATACAAAGAAACTTTTCACACAACGATATACAAACAGTCATTTTGACATTGCGAATTTCAGTTCCAAAGTGCAAATTTTGTGCATTTGTGCTAAGTATAATTGTTTTGACTCTTTCGGATATCAATTTATCAGCTTAATCGGAACAGGTAAAGGAAATTCACTTCCGAAAACCGGAATTGGCATATATACATAAATCTAATATTGTAAATAGAGCTCGCTTTAGGAATCGCAAGAGACTCAAGTTTCAAGAGGAGTAGGAAATACAAAACGTAAAGACCGCTAAAAATAATGACCGGAAAAATGAAAGCTCGCTGTCATCAGTGAGCAGTGAGTGAAAGAAACAAAACTGTCAGAAAATTGATGTTCCAGCAACAGAAAACTTAGATGGTAAAGACAGATAGTGTTGTAGTCTAAATAGATATTAGATTCCTAACGAGATACGCTCAGATTACCACAACTCACAGCTGACAAAGGAACGCACAGCAATAGCCTCACTTTCTTACTTCCTGTCTCTTAGTTTCTTTTTTTTATGTATTTCCCTGTCCTTTACTTTTTTTTATACACGTTTTCCTTTGATTTTCCTTTCCTTTTTTGCTCACTCGACTATCAGATTGCGTGCATTATGTTGAACTGCTGAGCGCAGCAAATTAGCATGGAGGGGTAGACATCAACAACAACAACAGCAGCAGCAACAACCACAAGTAACAAACAACATGTGTTGCCTGTCACTCGAACTTTCTCCCACTTTCCCCCTTTCTCCTGTCACTGTCTTGCCGATGTGGAGTGTGTCACATTAAATGATACGCAACACTTGACACCAAAATGCGGCACAGGCAACAACGCTAAGAAAAACTGAAACCTAAACGAAAGTTTACGGCAGCAACAAACACACGCATAAGAAAAGCGGAGTATGCTCGACTGAAAGATACCCTGTATATAAGTGTAAAATGGTCTAACACGATACACTTTCACTCTCAAATCAAACATCAACTAAATGCAGTTAAGCAAGTATCACTTAAAATCTTAATTAATAAATTGCATAAATTGTATTTATCTACTTATTTATTTATCTATAAAGGTAAAGAGACAGTCAAACTAAATAAAGTTTGATTCTAATGCAGAACAAGAATAATACCCTAACTCTCCTCTAGACAGATTACAGGGTGTTTGAAAAGAATATCATAGAGAGATTCTGGCGACGCACTAAAGTAGGCAACGAAATTGCTCTAGAAATTTATGTGTGTACTTTATTAATGAGTCGTTAGCGGCGGTTGTTGTCGTTCTAGTTGTTGTTGTTTTAGTTGTTGTCGTTGTTTGTGGCAGTTGCATTCTCTAGTGCTGGGGTGCACACAGGGAAAATCAATAGAAAACCAGCTGCTGCCGCAAAGTATGCAATGAAATTGGGCAAATGAATTTAAATGATGCCGCCACGCGTTGCGTATACGCAATGTGAAAGGCAGTCAACTGTGAAAGAGTAAAAGGGGGAAGGGGGAGAGTTAACAGTTGTAAGGGGTAGGGACACACACACACACATAGAAAGTCTACATATGTGTCTGTGGGCAAAAGCATATGCAAATACTTACAAAAATCTAAGAAAGCAAACGGAAGTTTATTTCAAGTTGGCACAACTGAAAGATGGGTAGAAGACATTAGGCAGGGGCAGAGGACAAAAGGGAAATGGAGTGTGGTTGGGTGGGGGTTGAGGTTGGTTAAGGGGGGTTAAGGCGGCGAGTAGCATAGGGAATGAAGTGGCAGTCAAGTGCAAGCCCAGGCAACATCACAGGCAAAAGTAAAACAAACAAGCGCATAAAGCAAAGGCCAAGACAAACAACAGGAAGACAAAATCAAGCAGCTCTAAGAAAAAAAAATCATAAGAAATGTATATAAATATACACATATATATAAAAAAAGATATATATATTTATTCAGGCAAAAAGCATGTCCCTCCTTCATAAGAGTTGTTTGTAGCATTTTTGAACTTGTAACCTCAGCGAGTCAAAAGGTGAAAGGAAGCGGATGTCTTGACTGGCGACTGGAGAACGAGGAGCATGAGGAGAACGAGGAGAAGGGAAATGGCGGACAGTGAAGCTTGCCAAAACGTGCTCAAGTTCATATTAGCAAAGAGGGACAGAGAGACATACCGAGAGAAAGATAGAGAAATAGACAAGCAGACAGACAGTTAGTCAATCAAGCAGACTGTCTGTTAGTTAGTTAAAGCGTCGACATCAACATTAAGTCGATCAACAGCTTTTTTAACCTCTTCATCACCATCATCCTTTCGACCATCATCCTCTGCGTTTGTTGTATTAATTTATAATTTTAATATGTGCATGAACTATTCTAGAAACAGACTGAACTTCTATTTCAAAATTTGAATTTTAAACAATTTATCTTCCCCATCGACCTTCTTATCGTCTACTTCCTCATCATCGTCTTACTCATAACCTTTCTCATCATCATAGTCCTTATGGGCATCAACTACCTCATCATCATGATCCTCATCATCAGGCAGCAGGCCGACTGTCAGGCATTTGGAAGTAAGCATTCCATTTCCAATTCAGTTCAGTCAAAACATTTGAAGCAGTCAATCCATTCAGTCAGCCAGTTAGATAAACAAAATTTTTGGAATAAAAAAAGAATAGACAGCAAAACACAACATGGCAAAAGCGAAACAACGGCCATCAAAAATCAGGAAACAGAAAAACCAACAGCAGCACCAACAACAGGAAAACCAGCAACAAAACCAACAACAAGCACACACAAAATCCAACGCAAAGTCGAAGTCAAATCCAGTGGCAATCATGAAAACAATTCAGCGACCCAAAGTGATAACCGTTCTGAAAGCGAACCCTTCGTTGACCAAACCCTTCGTCACCACAAAGAAGCGAAAGTCAAAGAAGCAACCACAACCCGCCCGAAGATCCCTCTTGATGGCCAATGCTTTGCTGCCTTTAATGCCATCCACAAAGAAGAAGAAATCCGATGAGGGTCAGCTAAAGGTTGACGGTGCCGCAGGTCGTCGTCGAGTGTTGGGGAATGCAACGCAAACTCTCCTGGTTATCCGGGATTCCTTGGATCGTCTGGTTGTTCCCAAGAATAAATTGCAGAAGAGTCCGCTGAGACGGAATCTAGAGACGACTGCTCCAGTCGTCAAGCTGGAGAAGGTGTCACATCAACCGGTCAGCGTGGAAACCTTCTATGACAAGGGCCAGCGCATAGGGTCGCAACGATTCGCCCCAATGCCGTTCAAACAATCGCAGAGGCCACACTTGAACCGGGGAGAAGGGGGCGGTGTCAGCGGTCAGTCAAACGGTGGAGCTTTAACGCCTACCACTAAGCAAAATAAGAAGAATAATGAAATGGTGGTACCGCTAACAACTCGACTGCCTATCATTGATTTCATTTCAACCGATGATTTTGCCCGCATGCATGCATCCAAAAAGCAAAAGACTGCCAAACGCTTGGCATTGGGCAGAGATGCCAGCGAGTAACAAATTGATCCAAACGCATTATAATGATTAATGTGTAACGAAAATCACGGAATTGAGCAATAGAAGCGAGTAACGGGCAACCGTTTTTTTGGCTACTCGGCTAATGTTTTTTGTTATATACTAAATTGCAATTGAAACGTCTTTGTCAAATAAATTCCTACAATTTTGGTGACCAGTGACAAATAAACAGAAACACGTAAACTATATGGAGTGAGCCCTGACGGGTATTAATTTGTATGTTGGTAAAACTAAAAGGGCGAAAATCGATTGGACTGTAATGACATTACGAATAGGATGTAACGAGTGGGCAATTAAAAAAGAATTGCAACGAGTAGCTGCTTGTAATGGAAAATAATCGAGAAACCACAAAACACACAAAGTCAGTAGCAAATAAAACTGATAATAGTTAAACAGTAGTCAATACACTAACGAGTAGCTACTTAAGAGTAACCAATAATAAAAGAACATTAACAAGAAGATCGTAACGAGCATATAACGTTTGCATAGAATATCCAATAACATTTGAACAGTTGCGAGTAAAAAACAAATTCCAAAGAGTAAAATATGCAGAAAGGAGTCGGGGCAAGGATCATTCCAATAATAGCAGAAGACGAACGAGTCGACTGTTAATGACTAAGCAAAAAGACACTAACTAATAATCAATACTGACTCGTCAGTAACAATTCAATGTAACGAGTAGCTAGTTAACAGTGACGAATGTCCAGTAACCTGTACAATTTTTCTATCTAATCAGTTTTTGACCTTGCTGAAAAGAACGAAATTACAAACAGCAGTAGAACGAATGAAACAGACGGTGAAAGGGGGAGGGAAGGGGATACTAAGCTAAAGAGGAAGGCAAATGCGAGACAGACTTAAGTTCAAGAAAATGTGGTAATAGGACGGCGAAGCCAGAGTAACAGAACTTTTGCGCAAATTATCTGCGTCGCGTTTATTTCGCGCAAACAAATCGCAAAAGTTTTGTCGACCCGAAAACGACTTGACTTGGCCCCCGGAACGGAACAAAATGGTACCGAATGGTTGTTGCCTGATCTGCGACTGGCCTCGACAACTGGCATGACATGGCCCTGGTCTGGTCCGGGTCTGGTTGGTGGTTCGATGGTGGTGCGATGGTGGTTTGGTGTATTTAAAAGTTTTTGCCGCTTTGCCGGCACAAAAGTTTGGCTGCAAAATCGCAGCTTGGAGCATGGGCATCTTGCAGCAATTTACGGCCTTCCTTCTTTCAACTGGCCTGGCTAACAGAATCCAAACCAACTTCAAGCCAAGATGAAGTTGGAGTTGGAGATGAAGATGGAGTTCAAGTTGAAGCTGGAGACGATTTGGCAATTGAAGCAACGCGACGAGAAATGCGGCATGAATTTTGTTGTTTTTGCAACGAGAATTTTTCGGCTTGTTTTCATTTTCTCCGCTGAAGGATTTGCATTTGCTGAAAAGGACCAAACGATGGGGAAATTCAAGGGGAAAACTGAAGGGAAAGGCGGAAAAGGGGTGACGGAAAGGAACAAGGACAACGGCGAGGACGAGAACGACGACGGCTGCGGCTTTTAACCGCAAACCAAACGGAAATTGAGATTCATTTAATTCATTGTGCGCTAGACGTGGCTAAGAAGGAGGCATGTAAATGGCAAGAACGGTTGGGCGGGACGGGCAAAGGGTTAAACGCTGTGCACTGCTTCGTTGACAGCATTTGGGCCATGGCATAATCAGCAGCAGGAGCAATAACATTGGAACGTCAGCAACATTTAAATGACTGCGGCTCCGTCAGCGGCAACGCCTTGCTAATATTTATGCCCCAAGCCTTATAATCGAGTGGCAGTTGCAGCTTCTGTGGCTGTGGCACAAACCGGCGACAGGCAATGGTACAGACACGCCCCAAATGCCAATGGCTGAGGCAAGTGCACTTCTTGGCCAGTCGAAATACTTTGATTGCCCTCAAGTTGGCCAAGCGAAGAAGATAGCTGAACGAGGCAGGAAGAAAGGATGGCAGGCAGGAAGGAAGACAGAAGGGAAAGGAGCCAGGCAGAAAAGAAGACAGGAAAGAGAAGAATGGAGAAAGGGGGAAAAGGAAAGCAGCCGAAACGTTGTCTGGCATCGTTTTTGGATTGCAAACTTCAGCAATAAAGTCGAGTGGTTGCAAGCGCTCATCATTGAGGGCTAGAGATTTTTTCGTAGCCACCGAATCTCATTATGCCCATTAGCTGACAACTAAACTGCTGGGGTATATTGATCGCTGATTAATATTAAAGAAAAGTAGTCATTAAATTTAATAAAATAAAGCTTAACAGCTCAACAACATTACGTGTCATAAAGCTGCAAATAATATGAAAAGAATAAACTTTTCAACACTTCATAACCTGATTCTAGCAGAATATTAACTGCTTTTATTTGCATCATTTTTAAATTAAGAACTATTTTAATATTCAAGACAATGCAAATGCTAATGTATCTATTAAATGCAACTCACAAATTATTGTAATATTTTAATTTATTTTGTTGTATTTAATTACAGTCATTTTCTAGGGTTACATTTCATAATGTAGCGTATACGCAATATATGTTGAGCGTAATCTCTCCCCCCCTCCCCGCTCTCTCTCACTATCTCTCTTACACTATTATACTAACTCACTCTATCGCTGCGCTACTGCTTACTTGCTAAACTCATTAGTACTGATTTACTTTCTGAAACAAGAGACTTTTTCTCTTTCTCAGTGTCCACTTATTAGTCACATTACGTATACGCCACAGGACACACACACACATATACCGACAGAACACACACATACAAGAGCACACACAGACACACACAGACACACACAGACACACACACACACACACACACACACACACACACACACACAGAAAGAGAAACGCAGTTAAAGCGCATACAAAGTTCGTTGCCTGCATTGAGAACATAATAAATGTATTTTCTTTATCCAATTGCTCTGGCTTCTCGTTGTCATTTTGCAGCTGCACTTGGTAAAATGGGGAGTTGGTTGTTTGCTGGTCCAGGGAATACAGTGGGTGGCACCTTCCGCCCGGCTAAGCACTCGATCTAACCGGAGTCTGACCAATGAGCCGCTGGCATTTCAAGCAGTTTCCTCTGCAGGCCGCCTGCCATTTTAGTTATGTGGTGTGCAAATTTTGTTTTCGCACGATTTCATTTCAAGTGGTGCATAAATTAAACCTTGTTCCGACTTTAAATTTTTGGTGGTGCCCGATTGCGAGTCTATATGGTAGAGAAGCAGGCTATGAATGTAATTATGCATGCAATTGCAAATGACTGTGGAAGACATTTGCCTAGGGAAGAAGTTATATGCACGAATGCACCACGCAAAAGTGAGACAGAGAGAGAGGAATCCAACACCCAATTGATATACCAATTATGCAGCACAAGTGACACTCGCATGTGTGTGTGTGTGTGTTTGACCTGCTTATTGAACGCTTTTGCAATTACCTGACACAGTTTCCACATACGCAAAAACGATGCCAACGTAACGCAATTGCAAAATTGGTGTCAAAGTTCACGGGAAACAAAACTTTCCATTCAATTTCTCCTTTTCCTTTTTGCCTCTCCCCCCCCCTTCCCTTTCCGCTTTCCCTTTCCGTTTCCGTATCCATCGTTTCCTCATCTACTGGCAGCTGGCATCTAGCATCTGGACTTTTGTTAATTAGCCACAGCTAAAGCCACAGACCCACATCCCATTTTTGCCAGGGCCCCCAATTGACCCACTAAACGATCCACTTTGGCTTCAACTTTGAGACTCATCCGACGTCCCACACTTTCCCGCCCCCCAAGTGAAACCTGATGATATTAAAAAACTAATGGAGCTGCCGGCTGACACAAGTGCAGAAATCGAAAGGCAACAACGACATAAAGCGCTGCAAAAATTGGAAAACAACTGTAATACGCCCCCGAAAACAAAGGGTGTCAAAATGGGACACAAAAGGGGTAGGGAGGTAACTGACCTCGACCCAGTATAACTTTGTATTGTATTTGTATTTCGTATATTTGTATTTTTTTATATACCCTGTACAACGTTGAAAATGTGTGTGGAAAAAGGGTGTTGCAATAATATTCTGTAAACGCCATGAGAAATATATATAAGTCTAGGATATTTGTTGAAGAAGAGAGATAAATATATAAATATTTCTGAAATCAATACGATACGATAAGGAATTGTTTATTTCTTGCTCCCTCTAAATTCATAAAGTTATGTGCCTTAACTTTCTTATGCACAAAGCTAATTACGCTCAACAATTAATCTCAACATTTCATTGAAATCGCTTGATAAACACAAAAGTTATGCAGTAAATTAATTGCTAACAAAGTGTTTGATTGGGTGACTTTCCATCAGGGACCACAACAATTATAATTTTTTAAATACAAATATTATAATGATTAATTCTTAATATTTATCAAGAAAACACTTATTTATCAATAACAATAATAAATAAAATAAGTAAAAATAGTTTCAATAATGTTTTTTTAATGTTTCGTATTTTATATTAGTAATTTCGAATTTTATAAATTTTTTTATTATATTATATTTTTATAAATAAAAGTTATTTTTAAACTTGTGCAATGTCAATCGAAGAAAAAAGGCATGCCAAAATTTTTAAATTAAAATCCGTCATATCCAAACTGCACTTTATTTCTCTATTACGATCAATGAAATAGCGGCTAGCGGGAAGTCTAGAAATGTTGAAAATTTAAATGGCTTTATTTTAGCTTTAACAAAACTCTGGCAACATCTTAAAATTCTATAGCATTGCATTACTTTTCATCGATAGTTTGCGGCAGTTATTGCCTTCAATATTTCTTCATCATTTCCAACTATACTTTTCCATCACTATTTCCACTATTTTTGTTCTGAGAAAGAAATGCCTAATTGTGAATATAGTATAAGCAAAAACCCCGAGATGCCTGAATGCGAGATCCTATATTTAAGGATTGGCTTTCCATTGACCCAGGCGATAAAGCAAAATACTATTGAAAATATTGCTTGAACAAGCAAACACAAGAGTGCTTCGAATGGTTTTACTTATGAGTTTAATCAAAGTATAGTAAGAAATTATTAATTATAAATTTTTGTATATTTATAGATATGAATTGCCTAGGGCAAATAATTGTTGTCATAACTATGAAGTGCTTTTAAAGTATTTAAAATACATTGGTACAAGCCAATCGTACAAATCTTAGGGACAAGAATGTATTGTTGAGCTTGACAATTGCCTATTTTTGCTTGATTGATAATAAAAAACAATTTGAAAAACTAAAATAGCTTTAAAACTGGCTTGCTTCAAATATTTTTAAGCTTTTTTGAAATGTTGATTTAGCTTTCTTGGGCCCTGAAGAGTTGGCAACACGGTTCACGATCAGATCATAGCGAACTATCGATAAGATGAACCAGGAAGTTTTTAAACAATATCGATAAGTTTACAAGAGTTCTTACATTACTAATTATATACTATAGTATTGCATACTTCGCCTTATGTACTACTACAAATGTAAATTATTTTGTATGATCATAAATCTAATCGTTTGAATCAAAAATAAGATTTCAAACTAAAATTTATAATAAAAATACTCCATGCAAAAATTATATATTTGAGACATTCCCATTCATTAAAACCATTTATTCCCCCTATATATTATATATAATATCCCCTATATTTTTAAACTCTGACATTTCAACTTTTTTGCAATTCCTGTAAGTTCGTGCATTTGTAATTCAACAATGTCTAATGGGTATCTCTTAGTCGCACAGTATTATTACTTTCTATTTTTCCAACTCGAGTTCTGTTTTCTGGCTAGTATTGTCTGTCCGTCTGTCCGTCCGTCCGTCTGTCTGTCTGTTTGTCTGTCTGTCTGTGTGGTTCTTTGGTTATCGCAATCGCAATTGCTATCCATTTCATTTACCGCAGGACAAATTTTTATTGCCGCCTGCGCTGACCCAACAACAAACAACAACAAACTATAACAACAACAACAAGAACAAGAACAAGTACAACAACAATATGGCATTGTTTCAATACGTATATTGTCTATACATACATATATAAAATTGCCGGAAAGTTGCTGCAATTGTCCTCATTTTCTTGCATTTAAGGACAGTTTTTTATTGTTGCCCCCGTTGGCCAGCTGCTGCTTTTCCTCACCCCCCCACCCTACCACCTACCCCTTTCCTCCTATTGTTGTGCAACATTTAATATATGTAAATAACAGAAACTACAAACAGGCTCAAGTACATGCCCATTCATGTCCATATGTCCAATGTGACAGTCGTCAAGTGCATTGTGCACTTTGCCAAAAACAATTTGCAGTCAAGGACACTCTCCACGATGAGGGCCTTTTGAATGCGAAGGAGATGGTGGATAGTGGATGGTTGATGGTGGAGGGAGGGGGGTCCTTTGGGCAAGTAGTAGAGACATTCATATGCATGTCAGTGCATGTCAGTGCATGTCAGTGCATGTTTGTCTATGACTGTGACAAGTCCAAAAGCTTGTTTAATTATGTTGACAATTCATGACTGTAAAATAATTGCATTCCAGTTTGCGGTCTAATGAGGAATTCGTTTTAGTGCACTCACGAATGCAAATGAATACCCCTTTACCCCTCTATCCCTCTACCCATTCACACTCATACTCCCACTCAATTGATGGTTGAATTAATTAAATCTATTACACAGTTTCACTGCACCATATCATATTGCCTTACCATCAATATTTAACAAGAGTTTATAAATTATTAAATAGCTACTTATAAGTTTAGTAGACGATGCATATCTGGAAACTCTGGGACATTTAATTATATATATCTATCAGTTTTATATTTACTACTATCAGTTTTCAACTAATTTTCGACTGATCATTAATATATGATACAGTGATCCCTGCCTTGAATCAACCAGCAATTCGTAAACTACACAATTTACACATTAAAGCAGTGCTTCTTGCCTGTGAATGTATTTTCATATGAAGTTGGCAACTCTAGATCAACTTAAATCTTAATAATTGACATAGCAAGCTGCTTTTGTTGACTAATTCTCGTGCATTTTCAGGAACTCTTTTTCGTCTTCTAGATATGGACTTATTATTCAACAAGGTCTGGCCTTACTATCAAAATTATTTTAGATTACTTTACCATTTATTATGTTTATTAGACCCTTTACTTTAAAAAAGTAAAACGGGTCTATTAAGTTTGTCAAAAAAAAAATGTGCGTAACAGGTCGAAGGAAGTCCGGCAGACCCCATAAAGTATATATATTCTTGATCAGTATCAACAGCCGAGTCGATATAGCCATGTCCGTCTGTCCGTCTGTCCGTCCGTCCGTCTGTGCTGGCGTATGAGCGCCTAGATCTCAGAGACTATAAGAGCTAGGGTCACCAAATTTGGTGACAATACTCCTAAGGGCTGCACAAAGGTCAAGTTTGTTTTAGAATTTTGCCACGCCTCCTTCCGCCTCCATAAATCGAGAACAAAATTTTTGAAAGCCCATTAAACAAAAAATATTAAAGCTAGAGTCCTGAATTTTGGCACACAGGACGGGTATCAGGGTCCTAACGTATCCTGTAAATTTCATCGCGATCGGATAATAATCTTGGAAGATATTCAAAAAAAAACGAAAAATCCCATATAATGGTCAATTTTAAAACTGGAGCCTTGAATTTTGGCACACAGGACAAGCATCAGGGTCCTAATGTATCCTGAAAATTTTATCACGATCGGACAATAAACACAGGAGATTTGAAGTAAACAAATTATCGAATGTTCAATGGCAGGAAATGTGAAGGCAGCAACTTAAAGCATTGAATTATTAATTGCACTTCTGTAGAAAACTAGCAATTGGCAAAGTTTTAAATATGCCCTCATTGGTGCAGTGGTAAGCATGTCGCACTCTTGCCGTGGGGTCTTAGGTTCGTTTCCTGCCAGCGACACATTTTTTTCTGCTTTTTAAAATTGTTAAATAATCGACAATGGCTTCATTGGCGCAATCGTCTGGAGTTCGAGACCTACAAGAGACACACTTTTTTATTTTTTTTTTTTTATTTTAAATTTATAATTACAGTAATAAAATAAAATAAAACAATATTTTATTTTTATAAACAAATTCTATCATAAATGCCAATGTATTATATTTAATAAAGTATGTATGCATTACATCAGTGGTCGGCACACGCCACGCACCGCGCATAGGGATTTTCTCTGCCACAGCGCTGCCTGCACACGTACAGTATAAAATTTCGTGTGGCGGCGCTGTTATGGCGCTTTTAAGCTGAAATGTTGAGGCGAAGCAAAATGAATCAGCTGATGATCAGTCAGAGTGATTCTACGCTGCACAATTTTGATAAATTATACATTGTATACAGAGAAAAATAAATGTTTTATGATGTTTTTGACAAAGTATTCTTTTTTATACATATTATGACCAATATAAAGATATAAATGTAGTCGACATAGTAAAAACATTTCACTAAGGCAAGAAACGCCACATGCTTGACGTCTGTTCACATTCTGTTAGTTCGCACACTACTGCAATGCAACATATGACTGGTTGGTGCCGACCACTGCATTACATACATGTATATTAACATAACATTTGTATGTTAAGATTAACAATTGTATGTTAACGATTCAAGTGCAACATAAACGATTATCGGAAGCTAATCTGAGCAGCGTCAAATTTATTTAGGTTTATATATAAGTCTCTAAGTTTGTTACTGTTATTTCATTTTTGAAGAATAAGTAAAGGGTCTCTCACAGTCGATTTTGACTGTAGCCTTTTCGACTGGTTTTTTCATAATTTTCTGCGTTTTCTTTATTTCATTTGTTGAACTCGTCGTTCTCTCTTTCACTCCACTTTAGTTTTTTTTCATTTTATCTTTTCTTTCCCTTCATTCTTTTTCTTTCCTTCATCCTATTCTGCTCTTCTTTCTTTTCTCTCTTTCTGCATTCGATACTAATTCTTGACAAAGGACTGACATGGATAGATCACACAAGAAAGCTCGTAGGCACAATCAACACAAGGGCAACAAAATGGACTTCTTCGCCGAGCTGGAATCAAAGTTATTTTGCTTGAAATGATAATACAACCAACCTGGAGGTACGGTATATTGGCTTGGGTTACGGCTGTCCCATACTTAATACGAAAAACTCAAGCAACAGAATCTAAAATCTTGAGAAAAATTGCCGGTGGTTTCCCTTTCGCGAGAAACACGGACATAAGAAGGGATCTAGGATTACTATTCATAATAAACACGATAAAACTAGAAGCAACCCGTCAAAACCATAGACACAATCTACACATAAAATCCACTCGCCACTGCGCTTACTATTGACGCCTCAAACCCAAAAACAAGAAGTCTTAAAAAAAGAACCTTCCTAGACCAACCGCCAACTCGCTCTCTTCCGTTAAAACGAACATGTAGAAATCCTCACGCATCACCTCCCGAATCAGACCGCTGATCAAAACTTAAGGAGGTGGTCACCCCCACCATTAAAGGATGCATCTGTATCTTCCAATTTCTAAACGTCACGGACCGTATTTAAATATGTCTTAAAGTTTTTTATATATGAATACAAGCCCAAATATTAATATATATATACTATGCCCTTCATTTCTCTTAATTTTCTCATTATTATTTGACCATTTTCTTAAATTTTCGCTCATTTCTTTTCTTCCGCTACTTCTGCGAGTTTCATAGCAGTCAGCTTGGCTGTCAGCGTCATGCATCTTTTGCCATAAAACATTGCCCTCACCTTGCGTTCTCGTGAGTGAAATCATTATCACATTTCCATTTATTCAGACGTCTTGTTGTTTTCCCTTCTGTTTCATTCTGTTGCAACGACTCTCGCCCAAGGCACATAAATATACATATCAAGTATACGCCGCGTAAATCTGCTACAGAATGGTCGAGTGGCCGCGTGTCTGATTGTCTGACTGTCCGACTGTCCGAGTGTCCAGTTCGTGAAGGTGCACCTCAGGCAACTTGGGCAACAAATGTATGGCTGAAATGTTTGGCTTAACACCTCAATAAGTGGAAAGCCCGAAAGCCGTACATGAACGTAGAGATTGTCAGTGTCCGGAATTGCGAAAGGGACGGAGAGGAAATTGTAGCAATGAGCGAGGAACTGATGGGCGGAAAAGCGGGGCATTGTCTGGGAATTGGAATCGGATTTAGTGTAGCATATGCAATTGGCGCCTGCCAAGACGTTGGCCAATCGGCTGTCTCACGATTTGTACTTGCAACTTGCAAGTTGCAACATGCCGCAAGCCCAAAAGATGCAGACAAAGACAAAGACAAAAGACTTGCAACTGCAACTGCCACTGCGGCTGCAATAACAGTGAAAATATTTTTTTCGAGCATCGGCAAACAACAACAACAACAACAGCAACAACACTTGAACAACGACAACAACAAAACGTTGTTTTCCGCTTAAGCACATCGTTAAGCTGGCGTCGACTTGCAACTCCTTCGAGAAGAGGAAGCAGCAGCAACAGAGGTAAACAGTTTGTTTTTAGATTTTGCCGCTGCAACCACTACGCAAACCACAACAAAACCAAGTTGGACTTCCAGTTACCCTATAAACATATGTGTTGGAAAATTATGTATCTATCTATCTGTCCGACAAATCGTTACAGACTATCACTTGTCAATTCAAAAGGTGACATCCATTAAATTTCCCTAATTGATTCCTTCATTAATATTTTCAAAACCTTTTGTAAAAACGGTAAGTAATATACATTTGTCCATATATTTAACTTCTATTCTCTATTCATGCATCAGCTGTGATCAATTTTTACTCTATCCCTTAAATAAAAAAATAAATTAAGTTGCCGTTTAAGGTATCAGAAAAATGGTTTAAATAAAAGCTTTAAAGACAATTTTAACAGAAAAGAAATATAAATATATATCATTTATCAATTACACAATTCCTTTTAGTTTCGCTAAAAAAATTTGCAGTATATTTGGAAACTTGAAAAATGAAAAAAATTGTAAAATCCTAAGAATTTCAATCAGATGCACATTGCAATGAAACTTTGCGTAAGTTTAACTCGTAGAGTTTTTATTTACAAATTAACTATATACAAGTTAGATCTTTAACTAAAGAACAATTCCATAAAATGTAACTGCAAATAATTAAATGTTTTAATTAATAAACATATAACAAATAATTAATTTGTCTATTTTTCTTATTTATATTAATAAATATTCGACATAAATTATATCTTTCTATTCTAAGCTTTAAGAATATACAGTCAATCAACATTTAGAGATAATATGATATTTGCTGAGCTGTCAATTAAAGTTGAGCTTAAAAAATATTCAATTTCATGTCTAAAACCCCAAATTAAATACTTAAAAATATTCTTTAAAAATTACAATACCTACAAAGCCTTAGCTCAGATTGTAGTTTACTCTCTTATTACATTTTGTACAGGGTATAAAGTAAAGCTTTGACTCAGCCTGAACCTGAGGCTGGCATTGTTGCGAGTTCGAACAAAAAACGAAGCCAAGCGGCAAAAACTGGAGAAGAAAAGAGAAGTGTGTGAGAAGGTGGAAGTGGGTGAGGAGTGGGAAGACGAGAGGAGAAGTGCTGGGGAAATGGTAAAGCAAAACAGAAATGTGCACATGCCTCGTTGGCCGTGGAGTGCGCTATTTTGCACCTATGGGGATTTTGTGTCTCCACTCGGCACATGGAAAAACATGAAAATCCATTTGAAATCAGTCAACGCGCCAAGGCTTTCATTCAGTTAGAAGGCAAAGCAGACAACAGACAGTATACAGAATGAAACAACGCAACAAGCAACGTGCCACATGAAAAGCAGAGCGTTGGGTTAGGGAGAAAGGCATGGCAAGGAGAAGAGAGGAGAGGAGTGGTGATGCAAACTATGTGGCAGGCAACAAACAACATGAGTCGTCGGGGCATCAAGCGTTGTGTTTTCATGTGCCCGGGCTGTGGCTTCATTTGTGCGCCAAAAAGCAGGCAATACAAAATATTACAACAGCTGCATACATAAGAGAGTGTATGGGTATGGGTGTGTGTGCGAGTGTGTGTGTGCGAATGTGTGTGTGCGAGTGTGTATCTGCGATTGTATGTGTGTGTTCAAGTGAAGCTTGAAGCGGAAGTGCGGCTTGATTTACTCAACTCGTTTGCTCGCTCGTTTGTTTCCGACTGCACATATTTTGCTGTCTCGTACTTTTTCCTTCCCCCTGCCCCCTTCCCCCTGCCCTTGTCCGCTGCCCCCACCGTGTTGGGGCATCTTTTCTCTTCCTGTTGCAGCCTTAAATATTTATTAGCCTTAAAACCGATATACTTTTTCACAGACTGCAAGTTAAAGACTTAAGCTGATCCGATCTATTCTGGCTGCCCAAAACAAATGGTCCGGAAATGGCAATGGCACGTAGTTGGCCAATAAGAAAAAAAGCATATAATAAAAATGCTCAACTAGCAGATACCCTAGAAGCAGAGAAACTACTACCAACTACCAGCTATGAGATAATAATCAGACATGTTTAGCAAACACAAAATCTAGACGCAATCTTACCACAAACTTCTCACATTCCATTTGTTTTCCTGACTCTTCTACAAATTTTAAAAAAATAGGAATAAATATAGCCAGCTAATATATCACATTTTTCAAACTTCCAGGGTATATCCAAAAAAGAAAAGGAGGCAAACAAGTTTGTCCATGTTTATTAAAGCATTTCTTACGCATCATTTGTTGCTCTCAGAATCGTCGGGAGTCACAATCTCCATTGGGACCAAAAAATAACTACACTACGCACAACAACAGGACACAGGAGACGGAGAGTGGAGAGTAGAAAAGAAGCAAAACAGCATAAAGAGTGTAGAGTGGACACAAAATGGGAATTCAAATCAAGCTGCCTTTTGGCTCTTGAATCCCTATTTTGCAACAGACTTAATGAAAACGCAGCTACAACTTTGACACAAATGGAACTTGCCAGTTGCCCAGTTTGCCAGTTTTGCAATGGAATTTCAAATTTGATGCTGGCCAAATTAGAAGAAAAAAAAAAGTACAAGTCAAGAAATTTTCAAGAAACTGTGTACAGTTGGCCTTGTTTGTTGTCAAAGTCGAAGTTGCAGTCGAAGTCAAAGCCAAAGCTTGCAAGTTGCTCAAGTGCCCAATGATACTTCAGTTTGGACCAAGCAATTAGTCATTGGAGAGCAGCTGCCGTTTCTTCTGTATCTTCTGTCTCACCACACATTTGCAAGGTTAACTTGACGTATGAGTAATGTGTGCAAGTCGCAAGAACTTGTTCTAAAATTTTGTCTCAAGTTGCAACTGTTCTTTTAAACAGAAAGTGATTAAACAAGAGATTAAAAAACAATTGTAAAACAATTTCCAAAAATGTCGATCAAATAAACTGAATCTTCTATTATATTACAGTTTTTATTTACATTTTTTAATTCTAATTTCTGAATCTAATAAAATAAAATATTATAGTGAACAATATATGAAAAGGGTTCGGTTCGGATTCGGGTTAATAATTCGGATAATATTTAATGCTCTTTATCTATTAGGACAACAAAAGCTCTAGACAAGAGAAAGAACTTTCCGGATTTAATGTAGATCTCATTCTTTCAGAAAAATTATAATAATTTGTACATCTTGTCAGCCATATATGGCATATCATGACACGAACAACACAGATTTGGTGTGTGCGTATTCAATATGGCTTTGTGGCAAATCTCTCGGCAATCTCTAGTCAAATTGAGGTTGCACTTGACGTGCGAGACGAGAGGCACGTAATGGACACAACTTGTAGCAGCAAAAGCAGCACACAAATTGTAGAAGTCCGCGCACGTATCCTATTTAGAAGAGAAAGGATGGGGTGTGGGACACATGGTTAGGGGGTGCGGGGAGATTGGCAACTTAGGCGGGGAAGCAATCAGGCATCGATCATGGCAACTAAGCGAAACAAATGACAGTTGAGGCAACCGAGCAAATGTCCGTTTGCTTAATTGGCGGCCCAAATGAAAGGAGGGTGAAAGAAGTAGACAAAGTAGTGGCAAAGGGATGGAAAAGAGGGAGCGGAGGGAGTAGAAAAAATGGAAAGTTTTCGATTTGCTCTTATTTGTTTTCAGTTGGCCGCAAAAATCTTTACAAAAGAAACGAAATTAAGTAAATCACCGAATTAATTGTTAAGTCAAAGAGGAATAGAAAGAAGTATGTAAGGATGAAGTCAGGACTGAAAACGTATATAGAACAGTACACACAATGGCAGGTCAATGTACTGGACGGTGTGGCCGAAGGGGCAAGTGGCATGTGGCATGTGGAAAGTGTAGCGTGTGGCAATGTCGAAGAAATTCACAAGAAACGCAAGCGCCGAATGAAAAAAGTCAATAGCCAACACTAATACAAATGCACTACGCATACACACATTAACGTATTACATATACACACACACACACACACACACACACACACACTAACGTAGCACACACATGTACACACTCAGTGCTGTGTCCACAAATGAAGGCGAAAAAGTAAAAGACAACTTAAATGCCTTTCGCCCACGATTACATTTCCGTATCGCTGGCTTTAACCCATCCTAATTTTACCCCCCTTACTTCCCCTTTTCTCCTTCCTTCCCTTTGCTCTTAGCCCCTTCAATCTTCCTTCCCGTTTGCCATAGTCTCAATCAATCAAACATTTGCCCAATTCGTTTGGTAGACAAAACAAAGTCATAGAAATTCAAGTGTTGGCTGTAGTTTCCTCTCTCTCTCTCACTCCTGCTTTTTCCCCCAATAAGCCGCATTTTGTTGGTAACTCGGTGACTCTGGCCTGGTCAATTGATGGTCTGGCGGACCATTGACTTTCCCCTAAGTGTCGTGTATTTAACCATAAATTGTTGGTTTTTATGTGCGTCGTTTAACGCTTTTTTTTTCTTGGTCCGCAAAATGTCTATTACTCCAATAATTAGGCAATGGTAGCTGGGGGAGGTAGAGTATGATATGGAGTCTATAAACTATAGCTATTACTGGGAAAACTGCAAATTGCTTAACTCTTATTTAGTATTGGATTCGAAAAGCTTTAGCTCCACTAAAGAAAGCGCATTTCAGTCACTTGTCTAATTAATTTTTATTCATATTGTCTTCAATTAAATTTGTCACCTAAAGAGTGACAAATTTCATACTGTTCTAGTTACAATTACACTTACTATTTCAGCTCTGACTGCATTGCTTTGTGGGGTACGTCTTAGTCGTTCAACTGAAGTTCAACTACATATTTTGTGGCTTCAATCTAATTTGATTTCTAAGGGAAATAATTTCAGTTAATTCATATGATTATTTCAATAAAGCTTTATGGGATATGTCTTAGTCTATCAGCTGTAGTTTTGCCGCCATTACTATCGCTCCCGCCTCGACTCTCCGGCTTGTTTTCCATATATTTGAACACCCTAAGGGGTATCTCTTAGTCGTTAATCCGCCATTCTTCCGCTTTCAAATATTTCAATTAAATTTAAATTGTTTCCTTACCCAATGCGTGAAAATTCTCCTCCCTTTCTACGTCTACTTTAATCCTCAAACTTTTCTCCCTTACACTTTAACGTCCGAAGGGGTATCTCTTAGTCGTTAAGCTGAATATTTTTTGTAAAATGCTTGAATATTGTCTGTGTGAATTTTTAAATGCTTTAATAAAATTATATTTGTTTCCTTACTTTGAAAGTGATAATTTTCCTCCATTTCTACCTTTATTTCTTGCCTCAAACTATTTTTTGCTTTTACTGTAATGTATCTTTTAGTCGTTCTGCTGCCTCTTTTTGTTTGGTACGTGTTTTGTGAATTGGCAAATGCTTCAATTAAATTTGATTTGTTTCCTCACCACACACACACCCACACACACACACATATAGGGAGGGAGTCTGTGACATGCATGGGCAATTTGATAAGCTCAATCGTCTCCCTACCTCTTTCCCCTTTCGACCCTTAGTTGGCCACGTCTCTCGCCTTTACCCATCATTAGTTTCGTACTTTTTGCGCTTTTTCCTCGCCACAAATTTACTGCACGTTACATGGCTGTCTCTTCCTCTTTCCCCCCTTCTCCATTGTATGTGAACGATTTGATAACCAAAAGCAGCCGCCCATCGACAGCTCAGCTGGTCTCCAATTTGGGTTCCAATTGCGGCTCCACCTTCTGTGTCTGCGCTCGTTGCCTGGAAATGACATTTTCACATCATTTGCTGATGTGGCAAATGTGTGCGAGACGTGTGTGTCTCTCTGTGTGTGTCTCTCTGTGTGTGTGTGTGTGTGTGTGTGTGTGTGTGTGCCTCGTAACAGAACTCAAATTCACTTCACTTCATCCTGCACTGTAAGCTGGACAAAAACTGATGTGAATATCATCGTTGCACTGTGGTCAACAGCATTTGACTGTGAGCTCTCGGCTCGCAATGGCATTTTGAGTGTTGCCGCAGTTTCGGGTTTTTCGAATACCCTATCAGAGAGAGAAAGAGAGTGGGCTGGGAATATTGTAGCAAAGAATGCGCTAAAAAAAGTATTAAATCGTTATGTTTATCAGTAACTTTCATTTCACATACCTATCACTTGCTTCAACAAAACCAAAATGATTTATTTGATATATGTATATATATTCGGTTCAGTTCACAGCCCGATTAAAAAGTTTAATTTAAGGCCAAATAACTATAATATTAATGCAATTAAAAATCTTATAAAAATTGTCAATATACAAATTGCAAACTTAAGATTTTATTCTTATCAGGATAATATAAAATCATATTGTATATATTGCGAACCAAACCAATTCTTTTTGAAAGTTGTCCAGTTCTGGTTTAGGTTTAAATAATTTTATAAATTTGTTTCATGATCCCGAACCGAATGGAGGTTCGGTTTACATCCGGTTTGCAGCATTTTGGACTAGTGCTTGGACTAACCACGAACTTCGTGTTATATTTAAAAATAAAAATATTTATTAATCTCTGGCTGTTTATTTAAATATAAAGTCGTTGTAAAACTAACTGCTTTTGACTGCTTAAACACGAAAGAATTTGAAAAATTCCCTTAGCACGATATTCTCAACATAAAGCCACTTGTTATGGTTATTTAAATACTCTGATAATAGTTATCATTATTTTTAGAGCAAACAGCGCTAAGTGTGGTAATAAATTTATTTCTCTGGCATTTTAGAAGATATTATCAATTGACAAAATTGATTTTGTTGTGACACAATCTAGTTTCCCGTAATTATTATACATTCGAGTACATTCGAACTCAATTATCGTATCTTTCTTTGCTTGTTATATATTGATATTCTTAAGTATATGGATTTTCTTAAGTACAAGATATCTGAATTGCTCGAGATATTTTTGAAAAATTGCCAGATATCTTGCAATTAACGTTTTTTTAAATTGTTTAGCTTTTTCGATTTAAAAAAATAGCCAAATCAAGCTATCAAATAGCCAAAATGCCATGACCGGCGGATATAAATGCAATTAGCTTTAAAATTGGAATATTTCATCTATGGGAAGACATTTTGCCAACGGCTTTTTCCTTGTTTCTATTTTTCAATTTTTGCTGCTGGCCATAGTACTGTGCTGTGTGCAATTTTGAATATTCCCAAATGTGAAAGAGAACAGAGCAAAGCAACTGGCACCTTTTGAATACACTTGTCGACGCCGTTGGCAGCCATCATAATGCCAATGAAATGAACTCTCCGGCTGCGATTCCGTCTCAGTTGCATTGAATTCCTCTTCCTTTGATATCCTGCCTCAATAAACGGTACTTGTGTGTGAATTGATGTGTGCATGTGTGCGTGTGTGTGCGTGTGTATAGTGTGGAGTCTGTGTCCAGTTCCGTTTAGCTGCACAGTCCACACGGTGCTTATGACGTTCACTCTGTACTCAGTAAGTAAACAAGACCAGATAGAAGGTATATTGATATCGATAGTTAACTCATTCCAAACGTATTTCTATCGATAACTCATTCATCGATATATATCGAGATGATCTTTAGCCAATAGAAGTGTCAATTGTGAAGAAGTTTTAGTAGATCAAATTTAATATATCTTAGCTATAATATTAATTGAATATGTAAGTATTTTAGCTGATAATAACATTAATCGTTTCTACGTTTCCCTGTCGATAACTCAATAGTAGATTTCTATCGATATGATCAATTCAACTGTGAGCCAAATTCTAAAACTAAGTATGTACACATTTGTCTAAGGATAACTTCATGTTATTCTTGTTTCTACATTTTTGCATAGAGTATGTGCGTAAAAAGAAGATTCTGACAGATATGAAGAATCTGTTTCGTTATCGATAGTTAATAATCGATATACATATATCAACAAGAACAATAGTTTATATGATAGTCAAATGTTAATAAAAATCTAAATTTCCATAGATGTTCAGCATAAAAAAGAAATAATATCTTGAGTTAAGTATATATAAATTAAGATTATATATAATTTATATCATATTTATATCAAGTTCATAGCTTCGTCCCGCTGCTCAATGCAGGACATTTTCTAGTCTGTCATTTATTGGAATATTATCTGTATTTGGTGTGTGTTTTCGATATGCCCGCTTGCACTTTGACTGCACTTTTCATTTTAACTGTAGCTCCGGTCATGCCCCAAAGGACACACACACACACAAACACACACACACACTAACACACACACACACACACACACATCTGGCATATGCATGTGACTGTTAAATCTGCTGCAAATCATTTAATATTTGGTCTTTTGCTGATTCGGCACTTTTTCCATTGGCATTGCGAGTGATTTTCAAATTCATTTACTTCCTTTCTCTCATCCTTAACTTCCTCTGTCTTGTCAATTCTCCTCGCCCTTTTTGGCTTTGACATCCGCCTTTCTTTTTCATCTTCCTTCAGCTTTCTTCTTTCGCCTTTTATCGCCTACGTCATCGTCTTGTTGCATTTGAAGCGTAAGTTTTTCCAGCTTTTTTCATTCCAATCTTTTTTTTGTTTTGTTTTGTTTTACTTTTTTGTTCATCTTTCTTTTTGGCTAATGCATTTTTCGGTGCTGCCGTCAGCGGCCACGCCCCCTGACAGCTCAGCTGGGTGGGAAGGAGATGGAGGAGGAGAAGGAGGAGGAGGAGAGAGAAGAAAGTTGCCTGTCGCTGCTGCTGATGGATATTTGGTCGTTATTGTGACCCCTTTGTGACCCAGCACCCCCGCTACCTCTTTTCCTTTGCTTTTTACCTCTTCACCCCCCTCCCCCTTCTGCACCCTTTGTTGTTGTTGTTCCTTTCCTGATTCTGTACTTAAAAAATCGTTTCTTTTGCTGACGCAGCGCTTAAATGGATGTTGTTGTTGTTGTTTATGTTGCTTTTGTTGTTGTGCGTTTCGCATCTTGCAATTCTCTTTAGCTTATTGTTTAACATTTTGAGGAATTGCGTTGAATTTTTAACCAATTCTTTTACTTTAATTATTTGTTTTTGTTCTGTCTTGTTTTCATTTTAATTTCTTCTATCTCTCTCTCTCTCTCTCTCTCTCTGTATCTCTCTATGTTTTTCCACCTCCTTCTTTCACTCGCTTTCTTTCTGTCACTCTTTGTGATTTTTGGTCATTCAGTCATTCTTATTGAAATCCTCCAATTAGCATTGCCCGGTGGCCAACGTTGCTTTCTCGCTCTTTCACTTTTTCCCGTTATATCTCTGTATGTATCTGTATATTCTTCATGTATCTCTATCTCTATCTTCATCGCTTTTTTACTAATTCTCAGTCACCTTTCATTCTTTATACGACTTTAACTTTTTTAGACCCTTTACCTCAAAAAAGTATATGGGTCTATTAAGCTTGTCAAAAAAAATGTCTGTCTGTCCGTTGGTCCGTCTGTCGTTCAGTCCGTCTTTCCGTCTCTCCGTCGGTACGACCCTATGAACGAAAGGAACTCAGAGATGGTAAGAGCTAGAAGCTTGAATTTGGTTCCAACACAGGAAATATTTGCAGGCAGATCAAGTTTATCTTTTTCTTTAATCTACCACCCCCCCTCACCCACAAATCCAGAAAGAGCTCATAACAAAAGGACTTTTGTATCTAGAGTTTTGAGATTTGGAACATATAATGAATATTTTGGGGTCGATGTGTCCAGAAAATTTAATCACGATGGCACGCCCCCTTCGCGCACAAATGAAAAAAAAACTAATTACGAGCGGGTCCCTGCAGAGCGATAGGGTATATAACGGTCAGGGTCCCGGCTGTTCGGCTTGATTTGGTTAGGATAAAAAGAGTATATGAATAACTTTGTCATTCGTCAGCCGATTTTAATAAACGATGGCTTGTTAAACTCGAGAAAGTCAAAATTGTATGCACAATTTAAAGAATTGGAGGTATTTTAGCGATAAATATAGCTTACAAATGATATGTTAATATACATGTATGTAATGCATACATACAATGTTAAATATAATACATTGGCATTTATGGTAGAATTTGTTTATAAAAATAAAATTTTATTTTATTACTGTACTTATAAATTTAAAATATAATAATAAAAACAGAAAAAAAGTGTGCTCTGGTGGGTCTCGAACTCCAGTCCAGTGTGCCAATGAAGCCATTGTCGATTTTTTAACAATTTTTAAAAACAGAAAAAAATGTTCCACTGGCAGGATTCGAACCCTAGACCCCTCCACAAAAATTCGACACTCTAACCACAGTAGTATTGAGGCCATTTTCAATAGTTTGCCAATTACTAGTTTTCTACAGAAGTGCAATTAATAATTCAATGGCTTAAGTTGCTGCCTGCACATGCCCTGCCATTGTACATTCGATAATTTGTTTGCTTCAAATATCCGGTGTTTATTGTCCGATTTTGATGAAATTTTCAGTACGCATCGGAAGGAGAGTAAATTTTATGTATGTATTATAGTCTCTGAGATCTAGGTGTTTATACAGCAGGACAGCAGGACAGACGGACACTGCTATATCGACTCGGCTGGTAATACTATCAAGAATAAATATACTTTATGGGGTCTGCCGGACTTCCTTCGACCTGTTACGCACATTTTATTTTTGACAAACATAATAGACCCTATTTACTTTTTAAAGTAAAGGGTCTAAAAAAAAATATGTAGACCTCTGTAGAAGCTACACGTCAAAATGAGAGGCATGATCGACATGTAAGCCCTTTGGCTACTGCGCTATTCTTCGATACTTCATACATGTGGACAAGAAGATTAAAACCATCATTTCCAGATCAACTCCCGCCTCGCTCCCTTCCTACAAAACGATCACGGATGACTCCTGCATCCGCATCCACCCCAACAAAAATTGACGTCTGAGTCACCACCTCCAGGAACTCACCGCGAATCCGGATTAGAGGAGATGGTCGCCATCATCATTGAAGGCAGAAATATCGCTCTTTCCTATCTCTTTTCGTCAAAACCCGTCTCAAAAGCGTTTAAAAGTTCGTCTTATGTGAATGCAAATGCTAATTAAAATACATAAAAACTTGTGCTTGCATCATAATCAACACTTTCCTTGTTTTGTTCCTCTTTCTTTCTTTATTCCTCTATTATTTCAACTCCATAACATATTATTGTTCTGATCATATATGGTTAGTACTATAACATTTTGTTGCAAACTTGTGCACAAACTTTATACAAATTGAATTTTGTATTTTTTTTTAAATTTTTTTATTTCAATTTTAATTTGATAACAAGTTTTTCTATTTTCTTTCTTATTTGTCTCTTGTCTTCTTCTGTCTGCACATCACATGCTCGTATTCTACTTCAATTGTCCACAGGCGATTCGTTTATTTTTTTTTTATTTTTTATTCACTTTTGAGTACAATACGAGAAACAGAAGAAGAAAACTTTAAGCCATAACTTTGATGCCACGCCTACCGCCCCCTCCCTATGCTGCTTATATTATGCCAAGTCGGTATAGGTCACTCTTTCACTCTCACACACACTCTTTCCCTCTCTCTAGGTCTTTTGCACTTCCTCTCTGTTGCACTTACTGACCAGTGTCCCTGTCGGCATATTAATCTTGGCCAAGTTAAAAGCAAAACACTTGCGCCCACTGCTACTGTTGTTGTTGTTGTCGTTCTTGTTGGCCACAGCTGCCAAGAGTGCGACAAAAGTCCCCGTCTCGTGTCCAAGTCGTTGTCTTAGTCCAAGTGCCCAATGGCGCCTGTCAACGGCCACCAAATGGCAGCCAACTTCCAACAGCAGTTGAAGCAAAAAAAAAATAAAAATTATACCATAATCACAGGCGTCCTCTTTGCTGTTCTTCTTCCTCTTCCCCTCTTCCTGTCTCGCCACTTCTTCTACTTCTTGGTCACTGCTGTCTTAGCGCTTAAGTGGGGCCAGCATTAAGCTATTAGCATAATTTTTGTGCATTATCATTACGAGAAAGCAAACGCAATTCCTATACGAACTATACGAAAGCAAAGACCCAAGCAATAAGCTAAAATGCTACTCGACTTCGAGTTACCCGGTAGACAGTTTTACTTTTCATAATTATCAAACAAACATAAACTTAGGAGATGCTATATGATATTATAATGCTATGACACACTAGCTCAACTAGAGAAGGATTAATAAATAATAAATATAAGTATATTTGTATAACTTTATAACATTTATATTTATTCAAATACTCTCGTTCAAGAGAATAATGCCAGAACTTACTAAAATCGATGCCAAATCGATGTGAATGTGTTGTAAAGGCCAAAGGTTACATACCTTATTCACCAAGTGAATATAAGTATATATATATTTTTAAGACAAATACTATATAATATAATGTGGCGTTCGAAATAATTGCGCCCACAATTTCTTAATAGCTATGGGAATCATTTAAATATATTAATTTTGTTATTCTTCATGTTAGAATTTCAAAAATACTTTCCCTTCTTTCGTAAAGAGAATCCAATTCTTATTCAGAAAAAAAATATGCTTGTATGTAACATATTCATTAGCATAACAAATATCGTATGCTAAACATTGCTATGCGTAAAAAAAAGGGTGGTTGGAGTTCGTATATAATATGCAAAATTTACTTATAATAATAAAAAGGGTAATTGGTCACTTCAACCATGAAAATATGTGTACTTCATGAAAGAATGTACTTTCACTATCCATAAACAATATCCAAGAAAGAGCCAATTGTATTCCTTTTCTTCATTCAATATACTCATTATATTTAAAAACAATCATCACAATTAACAACTGATATTGGAGTTTTTGGGCAAACCACATTCTATCAACATTTTATATCACTTCAAAAATATTTCATCCAAAATATTAGATATCTGTGAATAATTATAACACAACTAAGGACTATAAAATTGTATTTAACTAATACCATGTTACCGATTTTTGACCAATCAGCTGTTATTTCAAATGTTTACATTTCTAAACAAATATATTGATATTGATAATAAATAAAAAATAAATTTATAAATAATATTAACTCTTGGAAATCGTAGTTTATCATATATAAAAAAAATAAGTGTAAACAGATAAATCCAAACAACTCCAATCTAAAACTTCTCTCTGCTTTTGGGTACAAAGAATAATTCTTTGTTTTGAGGCAAAAGTCTTAATTGTGGACCTTTCCTGTCGAGAACAAATATATGGGGAGCATTCAGCAGATAATTCAATCAGTAATCGCTGCTTTATTTATGATCAAACAGTAATCAGTACCTGCTTAATGCCATTATGCCTTTTTTAACAAATCAGCCTACTACATGAAAAGTAAATACAGAAAAACAGTATGTCATGAAATATCAGTAATCAGTATCATGTATCACACTATTTGCATTATTTTTGATTGTCGAAAATTTCCTGCTGAATGTAAAAAATAGTAATCAGGTATCATGATTGGTGATCAGAATTACCTGTTTAATGCCCCCATTGTTACAGTACTTAAGATATTTTTGTATTTTGTTTATATTTTCGTTTGTGTTTCTGATTTAATATTTGAAAAATATATATATTAAATACAAATATTCTAGAAAACGATCTTTTTTCAATGTAAACACTCGTAACTCCTGTGGGGAATCTTGGCTACCATAGACTACTTCCGAACACATTAACCAACACTCTTCGATTCACTTCTATATATTTATAAGACATTAATAAGTTTGGCAATCATTTGGGACTTAACTCTACTCCTTAGCAGTCGAGTTTCCACTGACTCTATACTGCCAACTCGATGCAAACGTTCATGCTTTATGGATGCTGCCAACTCCATTCATTAATAGATATAATCTTAATTCTATACTTATATTTCCTATATTGCTGAACTCCTGTATTCTCTAATCGATCGACGTGCAGTTTTCAGAATATGAGAATAAGAAAATAGCAATCAATGCAATTATATTCAGTGCAACGATAGAAAAAATAAACTGCATCTGTATGACCATTAAATGAAAAAAACCTCAAATTTTGTTAACTAGCTTCTGCATACCTCAACACCACAATAAGTAACCCATCTAAATTACAGGGTTTATACATACATATAAAATGATGTCATTTATCATTGACATATTTGCTGTTTTGCTTATTTTTTATTCATTTTATTTTCTTTTTACCAAGAACGCATAACAATTCGCTCTTACCCGGAGACGAAAAAAAAAATGCAGAGCCGAAATAAAGTTTATTTTTTTTTATTTTTTGTCGTCTTCTTCTTCTTCTGCTTGTTCTTGTTAGTCAGTGGAAAATACACTCACCTGCAATGAAGAAAGAAAGAAAGAAAAGAAAGTCAGCAATGGGGAAAACATTATAAAAAGAGATAAGAACAGTTGTTTTTTTTTTTTTGTTGTGTATTTTTATTATTTTTTATTTAGGAGTTTTCAGTTTTAATGTACTTTAGTTGGGTAGCAAAAGAAAAAAAATAAGCCAATGGCCAAGGATTTCAGCCAGTTAGTAGTTTGGCCAAAAGCAACTGAATCTTGAAAGTCATTGCAGACAGATAAAGATACAGTTAAAGATAAAGATACACACAGACAGGTAGATGCCTATGCGATACTCGAGAAAGTCAACTAAGCCACAAGAACTAAATGATTCTTTGTGTTGAGAGCAAGAGATTGTCAGATGGAGATAGACGGAAAATGAGAGGGAAAAGAAAAGCTTAACAGGATTCAAGCTAGCAAATGTAATATTCAAATTGACAGACTGATTAAATGCATTTGTTGACTCAAAAAAAGTAAAAGAAATGCACTTTAATACCCTTCAACTTAAAGAGAAATGCAAAAGATATTATCTTAGACACCATTAAGTGAGATTAAGTAACTGAGCTCAAAATTTGGTTGATTATAACTAGAAATGTTAAATGGAATACCCTGTAAACTTAAAAGCAACACAAAATGGTCTTCACAAAGTTATGTTTATTTAACAAATATCAGCGACTTTGTCAGCTACGACTGCAAAGAAGATGCAAATTTCATATCGTTTATTAACTTTAATATTGAATTTACCATTTTACACCATAGATCATAGTGTAGATAATACAAAATATCCTTCAGTTATAATGTTTACTAACAAAATACCAATCATTAAAGAAAATACCAATTAGTAACAAAATATCATTTAATGATTTTGTCACTGATACTTTTGATATTTTGTTAGTGGACGCATGTCAACTTGTTTTTAGTTTTATTGGACTTTGTTGTTGGCCAAAGTCGAGGCCACCTTTTGTGGCCATGTGCCATGACCAGTAAATATTTATAAATGCATTTTCATTTTCATATGAATTTTCATTTTAATTTGTGCGAAAAATCCATTCGACAAATGTCATTTAATTTTTAATTTATAAAATGGATGGCAAAAGCAATTTCATTTATTTTTATTTTATTTGTTTTTCAAACTCTCTCTCTCTCTCTCTCTCTCTCTATCTTTCTCTGTCTCTCAGTCTTACTCCTTTTTGTTTTGTCTGCGGCTTTTTGCATGTGTTGTTGTGGCAAGTGAGTGTGGCAGATTGAGGTGGCGCCACATTTTAATTGCCCAACTGCAACTTTGGATACGTGTGCAAGTTTTCTTGTTCATCTCGCCAGACGGTAAAGGGGCAAGGCGAGGGGCAGGCAGAGAGGCGGACGGCGGCCACTAAGCCAGCCACGCCCCAAAGCTGCCAGAGATAGCCTTGCTAAGCCGCAAAACGTTGCACATTCGCCATTTGACTGCGGCGGTTGAGAGAAGGGGAGCGGGGAAGGGCAGGCTAAAACTAATCCGCCTCGGAAATTTATTTGCTTAATTTCATTTGTTGGCTGGCAGCCGGAGCAAGGACTAAGGCAGGACACTAGTCTCCAGTTGATAGAAAGAGTAGGAGTAGGAATAGACTGAGGCAGAGATAGTCTCTTGTGGGTGTGCGATAATGTTGCATTAAGCTCTCGACATTTGCCACATCCTTTTTTGACTGTCACTTGCCACACAGACATTGCCACAGTCGCTGGACACAATCGGCAATCATAAATCGTGAGCGAAGCGCATTAATTACAATTCTTTAGTCTTCTTTCTCTCTCTCTCTCTCGCTTTCTCTATTTACTCCTCTCTCTCTCTCTCTTACTCTCTTCCCTTTTCTAAGTTGCAACGCATCTTTATTATATCAGTTTCTGCTACCAAAAGCCAAAAGCCTCAACGTCTGACAAAATTTCTTGCCTTCATTTCAATTAATTTCCGCGACATTGATGCGCCCTGTCGTCGTCCTGTTTCATCCTGTTTCATCCTGTCGTCTTTGCTAGACACACACAAACACACACACACACATACTCCTTATGTGCCACTCCCCCTTTTGTCCCTTTCATCTCTCTCTCTCTCAATCTCTTGTGTTTGTTGTCAACGCAAACGCGCTTAAAAACATTTTTGCATGCGCTTTTTAATTAATTTAAAGTTATTTTGCTTGTCGTCGTTGACGTCGTCCTCAAGCCGCATTGTCCCCACCTCCCCTTAATCTTCTCCTGCCCCTCCCCTCCCCCCCTTAACGCTCCATCCCTCAGCACTTGTGTATATATCATCTATCCGCCCTACAGCGTCGACTGCGCTTTATTAAATCCGCCTGCATTGCGTTTTAATTGAAATCCTGCTGCTGTTGCTCAAGCAATTTACATAAATCCAATTCCCCTCCCCTTCCCCTTCCCCTTCCCACAATCGCCTACACTCCCCTACAGTCTTCAACCGCCAACTGCAAATTCAATCTCATCACGTGCGTAATGTATGCTGCAATTTTTGGAAAGTGTTTCGATTGATGCGATGCGCACAACAAATGTTCTTGCTGTTTAACCTGGCGTATGCTTAATGTGCGTATACTTAATAAAATTAAAAACGATATGTGCTCATTTACAACGTCGTATTTTAATTTCAATAGTACTTAGACTTATCTTACAATACATTTACCATAGTAATTTTGACTAGTTAAGAAATACAATTTAATAACGAAAAGATAAGTATCTTTTTAATTGATAGATTGATATATTGATGATTATTGAATCAATAATGTTAAGATAATAAGTTAAATAATTTGACAATCTAATTTTAATATTATTTTCCAATAATTCGCTATGATAATTGATATATTCTAATTCTGAATATTATTAATCGATGTTTCTAAGATAATTTTGCATTATTCAAAGCAGTCAAAAGCTTTTTCACCTAACCAAATTTCTGTCACATTTTAAAGACCACAAACTACAATTATTCATATCAAATCAATATAGTAAAAATTTAATACTTCTGCAAGATATTTATATTATACAGCTCAATTAAAATAAATAAATAATATATATATAGTACATTCATATATGTATACATATATATATCATAAGAATTACAACGTGAACTAGAGATCAATTACATTAATACATTGTGACTAGTATTTAATAGCATATAATAGTATTCAAAAATAAAATTAAAGCTGGGTAAAATATTGAACCATTATATTATTATTGTAACATTGAACAATTAAAGTAATAAGCATGCAGATTTCTTAAAGCTCAGGAAATAACATTCCGTTAACATTAAACTTCCTCTCATATGTTTATGATCTGATTAATATAATATATCTATTTTAGTATTGTCTTTTATTTCTTTAGCATGCTTAACTATGAACTCGCCATCTGTTTTAATTAACTTCAGTTTTCTACTGTTTCTAAACATTTCGAGCTACTTTAAAGTGAAATGCGCTCAATTTTTGCCTGTTTATATAATTTACATTTTCTACTTGTTGTTTGTAGTCGTAGTTGTTGTTGTTGCTGTTGCAGCGCTTTTGCACTTTTGCCGGCTGTTTTGTGTATTTGTTTTGTTAGTCTGTTTGTTAGTTGTCAACATGCTAGGCATATGAGCAGCTGACTGAAGTGCAATGTGCATCCAAATTGTGAGTCCTTTAGTCCTCAGTCCATAGTCCTCGAGTCCAGGAGTTCTCAGTTCTCAGTCCTAAATCCTGGAGTCCTAGACCCGTTGCCAGTGCCCTCTGTTGCTGTCGCTGCCTCTGTCATTGCCCAGCCCTTGGTTTGCCTTCATTAGCCTTTGGCAGTATGTCAGAGTCACTTGCTACGTGTGTGATGTGTGTGTGTGTGTGTGTGTAATGTGTGTGTGTATGCTAAACAAAGAGCCTTTTGTGTATATACATATGTATATATATATATATATATACATATATATGTGTGTGCTTAACTAGTGCAAAGTAGAAGAAGCAGCAACTGCAGCAAAGGCAGCCCATATGGCATTGACTTTACTCCTAGACGTAACCCCCATAACCCTGCAACCCTACCACCTCCCCCACCCATTTGTACCCTCTTCCCGCCAGAATCCTCCGAGCTCTCGTGTCTTTCTCTTATCCCCTCTGGTATTCGTATTGATTGTACCCAAGTGCAAATTGAAGCTCAGACTGCAACTTGTTTTAATAACTGTCACTTGCCAAATGTATCTACGTATGTGTGTGTTTGAGCTTGTATACATACACATACGGTTTATTAGCAATTGAACATAAAAAACACGGTTATAAATATTAGTCAAAAATACGAGTTATGTAAAATTCTCCACTTTTAGTTGCTTAAAAAATATTCTATAAAATTTATGTTGCAGGAAGATTCTGAAATATATTTGGTATTTTTCTAGTATTTAAGCAATCCTATACATTTCTCTATATACATAATAACACGTATCGTTTCAGAATCATACTTAAAGTGTGATTTAATACTAATTTCATTACAGGGATTTGATTAAAACTAAAATATTTGGACTTAGGGCCGATTTTTCATCTTGCCTATTGTCTTAAAATATAGATAAACCTGCCGATAAGAGAAATTTGATTTTCTTGTCATAAATTTAGTTCCAGCCTCTCGATGACTTACAGGGCAGATCATCCTCTCTGTAAGTTTTTAACGTTAGCCTACTCTGTTTTAGTTGAGATGCCACATTATTTTAAACTTTAAATATTTTGAAAAGCGCAAGATGAGAAAACGAAAAATGTTAAATCCTATATTTATGGTAAAGTAACATTTTCATAAAGTAGGCTGTATCGGTAAGATGAGAAATCGGGCCTTAGAGTATTGTAAGGAATGTAAATCATTTTATAAATATCGAACAACATTTTATTTTAAGATATGAACAAGTTTTTCATTGAATATCAACGCAACAGCATTAATATGGCATGCCGCATGAAAATCTGAACTTTTGATGTTTGACTAGTATCAAGTAGTCGAACAGCCTTGATTCTCCTATAAGCTATTTACTTTCATATACCCGGTGGCAGTACAGTGCTCCTCTCGAATTCGCTCCCGATGCATATACAAAACCAGTCGGAAAGGGTACAGTCGAAGTCGACTATGAGAGACCCTTTACTTATTCTTTAAAAAGAAAAGAATAGTAACAAACTTAAATACGTATAAATAAACCTTAATTTCGATTAATAAGATATAATCGGTACCCTAGGAAAATCTCTGCGAGAAAGCGTAACGTGCAAATCCAAAATCTGTTAAGTACACACAAGCATCCATTGTATGTAAAATAGACGAAGTTTGTAGTTTAGCATGTTATGTTAATATGCTTGTACTATGTATGTATGTATTAACTTTAATTACAATACATTTATGGTATTTATGGTAGAATTTGCTTATGAAAATAGAATTATTGTTTTATTTTATTTTATTACTGTATTAGTATATTTTAATTACAGAAAAGAGTGTACCTCTGGCAGGTGTTGAACTCCAGAACCACACCCCAAGAGTTCGACACTCTAACCAATGCGCCAATGAAGCCATTGCCGATTATCAGGTAAATTACCAGTTTCTTTACAGAACTGCAATTCATAATTTTGTTTCAATGCCTCAAGTTGCTGCCTTCAACCTTTGTATATTCGAAAATTAATTTGCTTTATAACTCTGGTGTTTATTGTCCGATGCGATGAAATTTTCATAGTTTATAAATTGGTTACATAGAATTTTTTAAAGATTGCAAATAGCGAGATTTTTCAAATAATATTTTTTGTAGAATAATTTATTTATTACAAGATAATCTATTTGATAAAACAATCCAAATTTCGCATGAATATCTTTACAATTTTGACTAAGTTGCGATATTTTGATATTTTTATAAAATATTTAGTAAAGAAAGAATATAGGTCTTGTTATAATAATATAAATAATTTAGATAATACATGCATGATTTGTATTTATTAAGTCGCACACTTTAAAGTTCAAAGTTCACTTTTAAAGTGACATTTGTCAACATTAAAGAATTCAAATGTGTGTAAGCTCTCATGGAAGTGACTACGATATTTAAGAAAATTGCATCGATAAATAAAACTATTGAGGTTGAACAAACATTTCGTTCACAGTCGCACAGTCGCAGTTAATTTTTGTCTTGTTAAATTTCTTTTAGTGTATATGTATTTGTGTGGGGGTGTTGGTATACACGTATGTATGTCTGTGTATATAAATGTTGAAGTTAACATTAAAGCCATAGCAAAACAGCAGGCAGCTGGCAGCTGGCAGCAGGCAATCTAATTTAAGTGCAACTATCGTCTGCAACCGTTGGTTGCAACTGCAGATGGCAGGCATCAAGCATCAAGCATCAAGCATCAGGCAACACGATTCGTAGCAAAAATTGTTTGCAGTTGTTGTTGGAGTTGTTCAGTTGGCAGATGTCACTCACATGGCGGGATAGCATAGCGATATAAGAAGCCCAACAAAAAAGCCGTTGACGGCACACGTTTAAACATAATAATTCTCAATTTCGTCAGCGATATCAATGAAGAACCACCAAGTCGGCAAAGTAGAAGTTGATGTGGGGAAGAAGTTTGAGAGGAGTCTAGGTAGCCTGGGCAGAACACAGTTCCCGCGCCACAGGAAAACCATGCAGAGACATCAAAATAAACTGACATTCTCTTCTACGACTTTACTTTTGTAGCTGCTTCTTCACAATTTCTTGTTCGTCTTCTTCTACTTTTTTTCCGCACGAAATTGAGCACACGAAAGGCAAAAATAAGCCAAAAGCTAGAAAAACAAGCCCAGAAGCAGCGAGCAAAAAAAAAAAAGTAGTAGAAGTAGAAAAAAAATAAAGCTCAAACGACATGCGGAAATCATGTCAGATGAAGCAGCAGCAGCGACAGCAGAAAAAAATTACACAATAAAGCGCCAAATGAGCGACTAGCGGATACCCTACACATTTACCAAAGAAATTTTAAAAAACTACAGAATTCTCATTATTTTTTTGCATTTATTCGAAAATAATCAGCACATCTTGTAAAAATATATCACATGTAGTATTCTTGATTGATATTTCTAACCTTTTTAAGAAGCGGTAAAGTGGAGCTCGCGCAACACGCCGTCTTTGTTCATTGTTCCTTGAATAACTTCTGAGTTTATTACCTGATCGTGGTGAAATTTTCAGAACACATTGAGACTAGAATACTTATCATGTGTCGCAAATCTTAAATCTGTAGCTTTAAAATTGCTCGTTGAATTTGATATTTTGGATTTCTGGGCGAAAGGAGGCGTGTGATGAAATTCTAATCACATCGACATCAAGATTCTTTATCGTGTGTGCCGAAATCTTAAGTATCCAACTGCAAAATATTTTTGTTATGATCTTTTTCCGATTTTAAATCGAAGGGGCGAAGATAAACTTGATCTACCTGTAAATATAAGCAGTGCTGGGAAATCAAGCTTGTAGCTCTTACCATCTCTAAGATCCTTTCGTTCATGCGGACGGACGGAAAGACGGTCAGACGGACAGACAGACATGGATATTTCTCGTTATTTGTATATGGCTTTTGGGTCAAACTTTTCAACTTTAATCAGCTATCTCTGTTGTTTCTTTTTTATACAGGCAACTTTTGTTTTGTTTCTTGAGTACAGGGTATTTTAAAAGAAGCTAAAAAAGAAGGCAGAGCTTCAACTGTAACATCAACACGGCTGGCATAGGAATATGAGAGAGCGCGAATAAATGGCAGCGCTCACACACTCTCACACACACTCACACACACTCGCATACACACATATGCATGCAGCTGTGAATGCAGATGGGCTGATGAAATTACTCGAGAGGTAGAGACAGGAAGGGGGAGTCTTGCAACATGCAACATGGGCAACTGCGACGCGAACAATCGCATGTTGAAAGGAAACGAAAAGAGTTGTACAGCACTGTCGACATTGCCGACATCAGAGTTGCACAGTGTGACCAATGTCATCAAGTCGATAGAACGAGAAATGTCACACGTGTCACACACGATTTCTGTTACCAATTTCGAAAAAAATGCATAAAAGTTGAATGAAATAATAAGGGGAATGGTCTAAATGCACCCAAAATAAGAGAAAATTTTGAACATTTAAAATATGCTAGATCTGACAAATTTGTTTTAAACTATCAAGCAAATTAGCTGAGTTGTACTCCTTAAAATAGTTTTCTTCAACGATGATTTGTTCTCAATTTCACTCAGCAAAGTAATTTTTTTTCATCAAGTTCGAATAGATTTGTAACCACTGTGCCTGACAGCTGGCAGCTGGCATTGTCATTATTATTTGCGCTCGTTTAGTGCCTCGACTGTAAGTGCATGGTAATGTTTTAGAAAAACGCGACACAGACGCTCCGATAAGGGCCAACAAAGAGGCCAAAAGCGCTGCCATATCAATTTTCAATTTCCAGCACCGAAAGCCTGTCAAGTGTCAGTTTCCAGTGGGGGGAAAAGGCAAAGAGGAGACATTAAACGGAAGCGAGAATGCGGCGTCTGATGCGATTAGAAAATATTCGAAATCAACATGTCGAGACAATGAAATGTTACTTTTTTTTATCCAACTCTACAAGGACAATCGACTTGCTATTGCTAACTAGCCAAGCAATCCGAGGAAGAAAGAGAAAGAGTGTTGTCAAATGCTTGGTCCAGTTTCGAGTTTGATTTATGAGCCAAAATACTTGGCCATTTTCATTTTATTGAAGGTCCTGCCGATCGTCAGGTGGGGACACCAATTGGCCAACAACAAAGCGGGCCAAAACAAATATTTGCTGCCACTACAAAAATACAACAACTGTTGCCACAACTGTCTCCAACAGCTTTCGATTTTTGGGGCTTAGGGGGGTAAAAACGCTCTTGTTGAATTTTTGGCCAACATTTTTCGGCAATTTTGTTGCGTTGAAAAACACACAAACACACACACACACACATACACACACACAACACAATCCAGCAAACTGAGCTGACATTTTGTTCAAATATTTGCAACATTCTCGTAATTTGCATTTGTGCCCCATTTTGTGGCAGTTATCAATATGCATTTGTTAACAACATCCATCACATCGGCATTCATGAACTGTGTTCTGTATCCTCCTTTCATCAATATTTCATTTCCTAAGCTGCTTTTCCTATTGTTTTCATTTCCTGCTCCCATTTTAAGCTTTATTCAGTTGTTTTTTGTAATTATTTCAATTAAAACAATAGATTAAGATTTTCTACCATTTTTTTTTTTTTGCCTTGTTGTTGAGTTTAATTAAACTGCATTTAAGCGATGCAAATTAGTTGAACTTTTGTCTTCTTTTGAAAATAGTTTGAAACTAAAGAATGCAGTCGAAAAAGTAACCGGAAAAACAAGGCAAATTGAGAGAAAATTTAATGAAGAATATAGTGAGCAATATAGACTGCAATGCAGTTGCAATAACTATCATTTAGACTAGCGATATTCGGATCGGTAGAAATTATATCGTAATGTTTGGCAAATGTAAATGCGAAAAGAAACAATTAATAACTACAATAATTTATTATAATAAATGAGAAAAAAATAATCAAAGTGAATTAACAAAAACCTGTGATAGTCATTTCTAAACTAACTATTCGAGAGAGAGAAGCGCCAGCATATCGAAAAAGTTCCTGAATCTAGATATAACTATTAATATAAATTATCTACAACTTAGAACATAGAAGATGGAGTGAGAGTAGTGGCAAACAATTCCAGAAATACTCTCAATACTAAAGGTTATTAAGAAAGCAAAAGATTTAACTCTCGTAATCAGCTGAACAAATATTGAAAACTGGTCACTCTAAAAGATTTAAGAGAATCAGCTCTGAGGCAAATTTAAATTTTATTTAGATTTCATATCTCTTTGCAGAACATTTCTTGAACACTTGGAATTTGTTCACAGTCTGTTGTGATTCAAATATGTAGAATTACATGTTAGGTTTATGCATTTCAAGTTGTAATAATTGTATAATTATTTAATTAATAGAGAAAAGTTACTATAGCAACACGAACGGTTCCAAATGAAAATTGCAGCTAAGTAGGAGCTTAGGACAATGTAACTGGAACATTAAAATAGATTAAACAAGTTGAATAGAATAGGAACTGAAAATGTAAAAAGTTCAGCTAAAACAAAATAAATACACAAATTTCCAAGCAAACTATTATTTAAGCGGATTAGGAAAATAATTACATCACTTTTTGATGTTTTTGTTTAAATCATGTGCTTACATTTTTAATTCTCAATCAGGTTTTTACGAAATCTAAATCAAATTATAAATTGTTTCTGCTTTTTAATACTTTTTAAATTGATTACATTAACAACAGAGTATTATAGCACAACGTTCTCTGGTCATTAATACTTAGTTGAATGCCCCAAAAAGTATGCTACAGCAAGAGGTACTTAGTCAGCGATGCATTGCAACTGCCACCTGCCACATGCCACATGCCACAAGCTAACTGCAACTTGAGTCAATAGCTGTAGTTGCTGATCAAATCGCATGAGGCGATATCAAATTAATTGGGGCGTGGCAGTGGCTTAAACCGCAGTCAGGTTTGGATCCCTTGGCTCATTAGCCTTGCCACGTTGACACACATTGATAAGCGAGTGTGTGTGTGTTTGTGTGTGTGTGTGTGTGTGTGTTGCAATGCAAGTCTAATTAACCCGCTAATGTCATTTGCAGCGAAGGGCGCTAATTAAGCTCAAAAATGGAAAAAGTGCTGCCTGCGGAAAAGGTCAAAGCATAAATCAAGAAGCGCTGGCAAAGCCTGAAAGCAGAGACGTAACAGCGGAAAAGAGGAGAAAAAACAGATAGTGCGGCAGAGAGAAAGAGAGAGAGAGAGAGTGCGAGTGAGAGAGAGAAGATATCAAAACCATAGCCTTTACCGTTACCGTTACCGCTACTGTTGCAATTGCAATGTCCCACTTTTTATTTTGGGAAAGAGAGAAAATGCGCGCGCTCTCGGCGAATGCCACAATAAATTTGTTGCATTTTTTTCTATTTTCCTCCCATTTCATGAGGAATGGGGCAGGGGTGTCGTTGGGCGGACTCAAACTAAATCTAAGTGCATATTAGTCAACGCTGCCGCCACTGTCTTTGACTGGCCCTGGCCTGTGAGCAGCCCGGGAGCTGCCATGTGACACAATTTGCAAGCCTGGTCGGGTCGACATGGCTTGCACATTGGGTTCGGTTTCATTTTTTTTTATTTTTTATTTTGGAAGGGAGGGAAGGGGGGGCTCAGCACAATGTATTTCAAGTGGAGCGAGCGCAAATAAAATTAAAAACAAGACGCGCAAAACAAAAATATGGCAACGCTGCGGCGCCGACCTCGTTTCGGTCTGGCCACAATGGCTAAAAGAGCCGCCCGAGGAGGTGGAAAATGGTGGATTGGGAAGATTTGGGTGGACTGTGTGTGTTGTGTGATGGCGCGACTTGTTTTTCCACTTTTCGACGTTGTCTGTCGGCCAACGATGCCAACACTTGGCGACCTCTGCTGCTGGCGTTGCCATTTTGTCATTGTTTGCATTTGGCGCGCGCCTTTGTTTTATGCCCCAAACTGCAGCCAGTAACAAACAAACAACAACAACAACAACATTCACAGCGACCATCTGAATCAACTTGAAATGCTGCCGAAGTCCAAGCAGAGATGAACTACAAGATGCCCCGCAAATTGACATAGTTCTGGTAATCCCAAATGATTTGACATTAGAAGATCACAACATGACGGTATCTTTCAACTGACAAGCAAAGAAACAATTTAATTATTACATCAGCAGAGACGAAGATAATTGTTACCATTGATAACAGTTAATACTACAATCTGACCATCATTTTATATTAATTTAATTGTAGCTACTAATTTCCCTGTTGTTTCCGTATAAGGTTACAATTTGGCGCCCAACGTGAGTCTATCAAATTGACAGAGTTCTCGTAATCCTGACAAGCAGAAGAAGAATTTATTTATTAAATCACAATTGTTTTTTTTGCAACTAGTGCTTGTCAATCTTAACAACTTTTTTCCAGACTGAGCTAACTAAGTTAAATGATTTTAATTTAACTCTCTTAGATAAGAAGGTTACAGGAATATTCCTGTTATTTAAAAATACTGCTGAATAAGAATAACAACTAGTACTTTACAGCTTAAGTTTACTGATAATACAACCAAACTATCACCACTACAAAGGTTTTAAATATTTAATGCGGCGCCCAACGTGCGTAACAAGAATCCAACTCTTAGACTAGCAATTGTTTCACAAAATTAACTTTTAAATCAACAAAGGTTTCAACAACAGATACCTTCACTGTTTGGCGCTTAACGTGTACAACAAGAAGTTATAATTTGCAGACACTCTTCAACAGAAAAACAAATTAAACACACTTTAAGAGCACCACTTAAACTTCTAATAAGCTTAAACTAACATTTTGCTTATTCGGATAAAATAGAAGTATTATATATGCTACCAACAGAAGAACTTTAAATTACTTAAGCACATTTCCAAGCAGGTAAGAGGAACAGGTTTTTAATGCTCATCTTAAATCTTTAATGAACTTGAAACTAAAGCAAATGGCTCTTTGAGTGCGTAGTAAATGCCGCAAAAATAAAAACTTTCATAGTGCTGCAGATTTGCGAATTATGAGAAACGCAAATTTTTGTAAATTGTGGATAATCCAGAATTGTCAGACTTGTTACCACACTCCACTTGAGTCTAGTCGTAAACCACTCTATTACACTCTCTTACATACAAATATTTGCATTATCTTTATATGACGACTTTAGTTTATATAGTCGCTGAGATAATAAACACTATTTCCATCTCTTCGACTCTCCCTTAGTGAGTTGTGGCTTACTTTGCGGTTTATGAGTCAATCATATAAGCTGGCATGTAATATACCTCATTCATTAATTGGTCCAGAGGGCATAGCAAACAAGAAAATAAATTTAAGTAAAGAACACTCGACTAGTTACACCCGGGATGGATATTTTAATAAATAGGTTAAATCTAGCATTAGATAGACAAATCAAATAGACAATATGTTCTCTTTACTAGAAATAAATATATTTTTAAAGCATAGATCGCAATAACAAATCCAACTCAAGAAAATCTCAGATATTCTTGCTTTCTTTTTGATGCGGTGTCCCATAAGAGGTTTCAATTATTCTTATACTTTACAAAATGAACATCAAAAATATCGCTTATTTTAAGATTTATTTGTTGCTAAGAGCAATGCTACCCCTTTCCATCCACTTTATGAATACAGGATATGCAAAAACAAAAACATGCTTCAACTTGTGCCGCACACATTTTTATAATTCCAAGACAAGACCGGACGAGTCGAGCTGTTTGTTTATTAGGGTTTTTGGCTCTTGCATTGTTTTTTTCATTCCATATTTTTTTCTTTTTTTTTATGCTGAATGTTGCAGCAAAAGGGGAAGACAGGGAAGAGGGGCGGGGAGCAGCTCATTGAGTTGCATGCCGAGAACTTTTTGTCATATTTGCTGGCACCTTTGTCAAGGACGCGAAACCATTTGTGTCGCAATTTGTTGGCATCTTCTTTTGCCTTTGCCGTTTTTTTTTTATACTCTTTTTTCGTTTTTAACCTTTTTGCGGTCAGAAATGAAATCGCAAAAGTTGCAGAGGCTGTGGCTGCATCAGTTGCTTCGGCTGCTGCTGCTGCTGCTGATGACGTTGACGCGTCCGGAAGTTGTGCAAAATTTAAAACGGAAGTCAATTGTCAGACAGCCAGCGCATTGGTCGCCGCTGCTGTCGAGCCGGAAGCAGCAGCTGCAGCGCTGCCATTTTTTGGTCATAACGACGTCACACACACACACACACTCGCAAACACATATACAGTAGAAGAGCAAGCATCGTTATACATGTTTTGTTGTTGTTTTTTATTGAGTTATTGGCGCATTCATTTGCCATACGCCGCATGCAAGATTTATGCCCGCCATGTGTCATGTGGCTAAAACAAACAGTCGGCCATTCAGCGAGCCATCCAGCCAGCCTTGCAGCCTTTCAGACATTCAGCCAGCCAATCGGACGGACAGACAGACAGACGGACAGTTAGCCCACCCGAAAGCGGCCCCAAATTGTTTAAAAGCACTGACAACAACTTTGCGGCTCAAATATGTTCCGCATATCGCCTCCCTCTATCTACTTCTCTCTCGCTCCATCACTTTCTCCCTCTCTGTCTCTCTCTCTCTCACTCTCTTCATCTAGCTTTTTTGGCATCTCTCTCCCATATTGCTTTGGCATTTCCTTTCATTTGGTATTGGCCAGTTTCATTCTTTTTATTTTTCATTTCTGTTCTATTTTTTTTGCATACGTAATTGCAATGGGTTTTCGGTAAATGGCTAACAGTCTAACAGGCAGCAGGATCAGATACCAGGGTTGCCATTCGCCGCGAGAATTTGCAATGATTTAATCTATGAAACGTGTGAATAGAATTATGCAACGTTTCTCTTGATTGCCTGCCAATTGCCATTTTACAATAAAGTTTTAACCACAGTCGATTTATCTTCATTCATAAAACACACTTTAAAATGGCTGTTATGCAAGTCATGCTGTTAAGCTTTTGTATATACTGTTAAGTAACTGTTAAGTAAGTAGAGGACCAGCATTTATAGTTTTATATTATTGCTAATTGAAATAGATTTAAAAATCGAACTTTAAAATGAATTATACTTAAAGTCTGTTAAGACAACTGTTAATCAATTAAGTTACTCTCTTTACTTTATTTCACTTCAATGTTAAGCAACTGTTTAAAAAGCTAACAGGGAGCTGTAAAGTACTGAAGAGAGCTGATAACATAAAATTACCTACTGGCTTTCATATCTTTATAATATTTACCTCAATTAAAGACAAATTTAGATTTCATTCAAGACAAAGATCATTTCATTTCAATATGTCAGTCAGTTTTATTCAAATTAAATTATTTTTTTTAAATTCTTTGACCAACTGTAAGTTCTAAACGATAAAAGGAAAGACAACTTGTCTTGAGTAAGTAGTAAAATCAAAACACTTGCCCAATCAATCGAACAGAGCCAACTTCACTTCGCTTATTACAGGGTGACGACTGGTTGCTTAAAAATACGCTCGTAATTTATACATTTATATGTACATATATATACATACTATTTATGACATGATATATGCACAATACGAATTGAGGTCCATTAAATATGCATTATTTGTGGTGTAATTAAATTCAAATTAGAAGCAAAATGTGTTTCAGGTAAAATATATTTAGATAGATTCGTTGCGAAAATTGTGGAAAAATATTTCAGCTAATGATCATGACGTTGATTAAGTGAATTGTGTAAAATACAACAAGATTGTGAAGGAGGGGGAAAGGGAGAGAGAGAGAGGGGAAAAGGGAACAGAGAGAAGTGGAGTTGACAAATGATTTTTGCTGCGGCCAAAAGAAAATGCAGGCGCAGCTGTCTCTGTATGCGTGTGTGTGCGTGTGTGTGCGTGTGTGTGCGTGTGTGTGTGCGCCGTGTTAAACCACAACTGAGCATAAATTTATATTTAATTATGAATAAATTTTGCAAGCGCATTAAATTTCATATTTTCAACTCATCAACGTGAACAACAACAACAAGTCTTAATTGTGAGTGATTGACTCAGAAATACCCAATATTTTCAAGCAGATGGCGCCACCGTTGCGACAAACCTCTCAGTCAAACTATTTCAATCATAACTTCTGTGTTTATCATCAATCAAACATGACATATTTAAAGCATAGTTAAAGCAAATGGTTGTAAGGGATATATTTTAGTTAATTAAAAGACTAGCGTACTTTTGCTAGGGCGAAACTTAAACTAAAGAAATGTGTAGGATATAACTTCAAAAAAATAAAGAGAGAAAGATGTTATGAACACATTTAAAAACAAAACCAAGCTTTTAGGTCTTTAAGGACGCCGAGATGGAAGAACATATACAGGGAGTAGAGGACACCTACAATTCTGTAGTGGAAGTGTCAAGACTGAAGAACTTCAACATTTAAAAAATCTTCTTTTGGTGGTTCGAACCACCAAAAAGGTCCACTTTTATTGAATACAACTAAATTATTTTATCAGCGCAATTCTTTTCCAAAATTTTATTTATATAAACGCTTAACTATCTACCATTTTGTTAAAGAAAGTTTACTCGAATTAAGGTCAGTGAGACCCATAATTTTAAAGGTTCGGTTCATGATTCGTTTAAGTTTTACCAAAATAAAACCGAACTAAAATGGTCCTTCGAGTTTCGTTTTATCCTTGATTATAATACCCATTTTTTAACCCTTTTTTAATGAGTATAGAGTACAATAATAATGGTCAACGCCTCACGCGTGCTGTAAATCAACAGATAAACGCAACGCACACACACTCATTCCCTATCACTCATTCTCTCTATATTCCCTCTAGCTTCGTCTCTACCCCTCTTCCTCTGTCACATATGTGCAGTTGTGTTTTGCAGTTAATATGGGTAGCTCTGGCACAGTTGGACATTTGGCGGCTTCTGGCCCGGACAATTCACAATTCGTTAAATGCACTGCAAAATTTATTTATGACGCCAACACACAAACAATAAACAATTTGGTCAGGCCGAGAGGGGGGAGGGGTAGGAACGGACGGGGGGGGGGGGGGGGGGGTGTGGTTATAGCCACAACTGAGTCAGCATTGGGGTTTTTTATTGGCTTTCGGATTGCGCAGGAAACATTTAATTGCACATCAAATTAACTTTAATTTCATTTTAATTTGCTAAACAGGTTTTTACTTGTTGTTTTTTCGTCAAATGAGCCAAACACTCAAATTATTCCGAGTATTCACAATTTAATTAGTGAAGTGTATTTAAAAAGCAGGCAAGAAATAGTTAATGGATTCAACTTATGCAGAATATAGTATTCTACATAGTATATTCAGTTGATTTGACATCAATTAATTTCTTTAATCGATTTAAAGTATTTTCTTAAATACTTATAAAGAAGACCGTGATATAAGCGTGCAGCACAACATGCACAATTCCCATCAAAGTCTATTGAACCTATTAGACCCTTTACTTATAAAAAAGTATAAGAGTCTATTAAGTTTGTCAAAAACGAAATGTGCGTAACAAGTCTAAGAAAGTCTATTCTTGATCGGCATCAACAGCCGAGTCGATTTAGCCATGTCCGTCTATCCGCTTGTCCGTCCGTCAGTATGAGCGCCAGATCTCAGAGACTCTAAGAGCTGGAGACACCAAATTTGGTATGTTGGTCCGGTGATGGGCAGTTTGTGCTCAAACTTGGCAACGCCCACTTTCACCCCCGTAAATTGAAAACAAAATATCCCATAAAACGATAGTTATTGAAGCTTGATTCCTGAATTGCATACAGGACATGCATTAGGATCCCAATGTATCCTGAACATTTCATAGGGATCAGATAGTATGCTCGGAAGTCATTCGAAACATGCTTTTTTTCTAAATACTATCATATGGAGATAAGGAAAAGTCGAGAGTTTTACTGAATAAGTAAAGAGTCTCTCATAGTCGGATTCGACTGTATCATATCGTTCCCTACAATCACTCCCGCCCCGACTCTTCGCCTTGTTAAATTACTATAATAAACTTATACCTTTAAATTTACTTTGATTAACAAATTTCGTGGAAATCCCTTAGATTTTTTAAAGAAGTAAATATAATATTTAGGTATAATATAAATACAACAATAAGAACAAGTTTTAAGAGGTTAGTTGATTCCCCGACTTTGAAATACTCGGTTCTTAATTTAATTATAGTTTTATTAATATTTTGATCTATAAATGTTAAGGTTCAAAAGAATTACAAAATATTGTACACTCTTAAGTAATAACTATCGTTGCATATATCCAAACTTAATGTGATCAATTGAAATGATTCACAATAAAACAAGACTAACTTTTAACACAAAAAGAGCATTTTATCTTAAATTATGGGCGTAATGGAGTTATCCCCGATTTGCGAAGGAAAAAAGCGTCAGTCTACCAAACTTGAAGTCTCTAGCTCTAATAATCTAGATGCTAGACGTTTTTACTGAACCGCAGGAGGGGTAAAACAATTTGGTTAATGTACGCAGAGACGAAGAGATGAATCTGAGCATAAGTATATATATTTATATACCTTGTAAGGTCTGCCACATATAATGCAACGAATATTATATGCACTTTTACTCTAAAATCCTACGATATCTTGTGCCCCATTTCTAAATCAGTAAAAGTAAAATGGGTAACAGATACTAGTAGTGTAACTGCTCGCAGGAGGCCAATTAAGAAAAAAAGCAGCGTGTTTTTTTTTTTTTATCTGTATTTTGTGTTACATATAAAATTTATTCTTTATCATATAAATTTTGACATTCCGAAAAAAGAAAATTGGTTTTCATTATTACGTAGGCTATTCCTTCGGAGTACGAGTTTCTCCCGAAATATTATCGTCATCTGCCGGCACATTTGTAACTGTCATTAAAGCTGACTTCGGCTGAACAATATCGTAACAGTATTCGGCCAATAGATTAGAAAACGTTGCACGCGTATGTGCTCGAATGTAAGTGGTTATCTGAGTTGGAAAATTTGCCAGCTCAAAGGCATCATCCACGTAACGTAAATTTGCCACAATGCCAGGTAGTAATTCGGTCATAACCTTTAACTGGACTTGTAGAATCCCCAATGAAAACAAGAAGTCCTTTCTGTCATCGAACATATAACATTCGATCCGGCTTCGAGATCTATTTGTGGGTGAAAAGCCTGGCAAGCAACACTCTGGGCGAACATATAGTTTGACCTCCAAACGATCCAAGAGTCCAAAGACAATCACTAGATGTTTACGCCGTGGAACCGGACGTGAATTGATTTTCTTCAAAAGCTTCCAAATTGAATAAAACGTATGCTTTTCACCCATGGTGCACAGTTTAGTTACCAGTTGCATTCGGGCTTTTTTAGATACATTTTCGGGTACCTCCAAGGGACGCATTAGTCGTTCAAACTGTTTTGAATTGGTATCCAACATGGTGTCAGAGTCAATTAAAGCCAACATCGCCAAGTCATCTGGATCGTGTATTATTCCATCTGAATCACGCAAGGCATGTGGTTTTATCAGTGCTTGAAAGCCATCGTTAAACTTACTCTTTTCTTCGATCTTTGATAGCTTCCGACCATTATTTTTTTTTGATGTCTTGATCACACAATTGACTTGGCGCATTGAATTGACATCGGAACTTCCGCTTTGCACCTGCTTTGAGCTTCCGGCCAATGTCCGTATTGAATGTTTTCCTATGCCACTGGTAGTTGCAGTCCCTGTATTTGACTTCTTCTTAGAATTCTCCGTCACGCTACGCTTCCGATTATTAGGCGTTCTTGCTTCATCGTTGCGACAAGATGATGTTTTCTTTAACTTATCTTGTGCGGCCTCATCGAGTACTTTCCTTTGACAGGTTGATGTCTTTATTACCTTATCGTTCAGAGGCGTTAGATTATACATTTTTGTAGGTATCTGAAGAGTAAGAGAACGCTTATAGAGCTTATCTTTTTGATTGAAATCATCTGAGGGGGGACACATCGTATTTACTAAGTTCTCCTGCAGATCCTGCGATTTATTGCCACGACAAGGTATTTTTTCCCGTTTCTGGACCATGGCCTGATTAACTTGTACGAAATTAACGTGTTTATATTCAAAGAATAATATATTACCATCATAATGGACATGTTCGTGCGTGCTGGATTTACACTTCACCATGTTGAAAATCAGATCCTTTACTTTACTATTTGTATAGGCATCTTTCAATAAAATGTGACCCGAACAATTGATCAACGAATACATTCCCTTATGTTGATCGCGTTCGATTCGAGCCCGCTCATTTTCAGTTAGTGTGGTAACACCAATATGCATTTCACCTTTTATATGATAGCCGTGTATATTGAACTTATCATTCGAACTTGATTCGCGTTCAACGGGCGTGATTAAAAACAGAATATTGCTCAATTCGTAGACATTGAACAGTGTTCGCATAATGCGAGCCGTGTTTGCACGCAATTTAAAGTCACCGGACATCTGGGGTCGAACAAAGTGTTTTGATACCGAAAAGGGATAAGCTTGCTCCACTTTGGTCACATAACGACCAGGAAACACTAGGTTCCTTGAAATTTTCAAATCAACCTCATTTGGTTTGTCTGGCATCGAAACTTCTGGCAAGGAAATGAATGTCTTTGCAGGATTCTTGTTAATATTTTCTACATTTTCCCTGTTGCCTTGTTCGTCATTCTGAGTAGTGTCCATTATTGGATTTGGTTGATCACCTGCATCAGACATAGTTTTTGATTTAAATACATATATAAAATATTAAGTTATATTTATTGAAACTAAATTTCTCATTAAAAATGGATACATCAACTATTTGATGTCAATAGTCGGCTAAGACTGAAATATGAATCTCCACAGTAGAAAGTAGTTGTAATCAACCTTGCCACCTGTTACTTACTACGTGTATATGGAGCATTCATGAATTGTTGGAATTGAAAAATAAACAATTTTTCCCTGTTAATACAACACACGACAATTCCAAAATTTCATGTAATAAGTTTGCAAATTGGGCTTTTTGTAAAGATAGTAAGAGTATACTGTGCTACGTTCTACGTTCTGCTTAGCCCATAGACGAACCACCATACTAAATTTGGTGACTCTAGCTCTTATAGTCTCTGAGATCTAGGCGCTCATACAGACAGACGGACATGACTATATCGACTCGGCTGGTGATGCTGATCAAGAATATATATACTTTATGGGGTCTGCCGGACTTCCTTCGACCTGTTACACACATTTTTTTTTTGACAAACTTAATAGACCCGTTTTACTTTTTTAAAGTAAAAGGTCTAAAAATGATTAATTTTGAAAACAAACTTAAATCGCTTGGCTTTGATTTCATGATTTCACCTATAAAATCACATCTTAGTTAAGAAAATTCAATCAAAATTAGTCTTCATGGCTTTTTCTATATCATCGAAATATAATTGTGTTACTCTGATTATAAAAAAAAACATAAAAATGCTATAATCGAGTCCCCGCCTTTGATTTACCCAATTATAAATGAATATACATAAATATTACTTACTTTCAAAACCATAAAAACAGGTATATGTTTTTTTTCTATCAACTTTCAGTTCTTCATTTTCAAGACATTCCTTGTAATTGAAAAGTTTAGACATGGAACACATTGAAAAATACTTCGTATTTGATAAGACATTGTGCAAATTCAACTTTGGTAGAGGGCCTAGTTCCAGCGGTTCTTTGGCACGATAACGAATTTTTGGCGGATTGCGGGTCGCCAAGTTACTAGTGGTCTGATCAGTTTCTTGGAAATCAACGTGTTTATATTGAAGGGTTAACATTTTATTCCCATACTCTGTCTGGATGGTCGTGCTAGATTCATTCTTCAACATTTCGAAAATCAGATCCTTTACAGATGTCTTCATAAAGGCATCTGGCAGTTCAATATATCCCGAAGAGATGATCAACGAATACTTTGCTATGCCTTGATCGCGTTCGATAACAGCACTTTCATCTTCGGTTAGATTGGTAACACCAATATGCCTTTGACCCTCTATTTGATAGCCGTGTATATTGAACTTGTTCTTCGAATTTGAAGTGCGGCCAATGGGTGTGATTAAAAACAGAATTTTCCTCAATTCGTAGACATTGAACAGTGTTCGCATAATGCGAGCCGTGCTTGCACGAAATTTGCTATCAGCGGACATCTGGGGTCGAACAAAGTGCTTCGAGACCGTAAAGGGACAAGTTAGCTCCACTTTGGTCACATAACGACCACAAAATACTAGATTCTTTACAGGTTTAGGTTCAACCACCGTTGGCTTGTCTGGCTTAAAAGATTCTGAAAAGCGAGAGCTTGTCTCCGCAGGCTTTCGGAAAATAACTTGCAAACCATGCCCGTTGAATTCCTCGTCACTTCGAATAGCGCCATTTACTGGATGTGCTTGATCACCTGCGTCACACATTTTATCAATTTGTTTTACTTTCTAATATCCAAAATTGCAAGAAATTTAAAAACTTAAAATATTGTTTTATTTTTTAGAATTAAAATATTCAATAAATAATAAAATCAACTGCAAGGTGTAAGAGTTCAGCAAAGACTGAAATTGTATGCTCCAGCAAATTCACTCGTCAAATGAAAGTGTCTAACATGTACCCTGCCGACTATGTTTATAATTTTCTTTGCTTTTCGAATTAAATTCTAAAAAAATAAAACAATTCGCAAAGCCAACTATCTACAAAAAACTCCAATCTTTTTATCGATTAAATCGATAGTCTTCAATCACATAAAAATGCTATTAAGACTTATTATAATTTTAATATCTTCCGAACTTGAATCCTTAAGCCCATGATGTATTAAATTCAAATAAGTTAGGAGGGTCGCGGTTTGCGGATAGAGAACGACCTTCCTCGGGGAGGGTCAGATGTGAATAGAGACCCTCCTCGTGATTATACAGTCCCGGACAAACAGCCCTCATGATACTGATCATCGTACGGACAATGTTTTTGTATCACCCTCCTTCTTTTCATAACCTCACACACTCCCAACTCCTCCACAAGTACCTACCTCCACTGTCTCCCTTACACGTCTTTCCGCGCCGGTCTAAGTGTCTCACTCGTACCGTGGCGAGAGTCAAACTGACCGAGAGCCCGGGTCAACAACTAGCTCAGTCGTTAACGGTGGGCTTTGGTAAATGGCTACCGGCAGTTCTACTCTGCCCTTAACCGGGTTTGCAAACCTCTGATCGGGAGAAGACTTCCCAGCGCAAATTATCACGAAGCACTTCGATGATCGTCTCCTAGAAGAACTCCTGCCACCTAAATGATCTTAATGATCCAAACAGACGCAACCCGTGCGGTTCCCGCTTCAACTCCCTCTCCTCCAGAGGAGGCTCCACCCAAATCTAAGAAGCTGCACGCTGACACGCCGCCAGTCGACAGTCCCAAAGGGTTCACGTGGCGATTGCGAAGAAGGTAAAGTTGACTGTGTTGCCTGTGGACTCGACAGGTAATTCTCAACCACTGGGACTTGTCCAAGCTTAAGGAGGCTTGAGAAGGAGAGTAGATTGGGAGACAGGCGTAGCAACAGTACAGTTACTATCACAAAGAGATGTCAAGATAATGTTTTATCTCCACTACTCGGCAGAATGCTAGTAAATACACTACTATTAGACTCGTGATTTCAATGTCAGGTCTACAAGGATGGAGGATTTCTAGGTGACTGTATCCTTAGTTAAGCGGCTTTCGGGAAAAACTCCCCCTACTGGTGCAACCAAGAGACGAAATGGCCATCACTAGAGATGGTCTATCCCATGAAAAAACACACAATCATATGGTACACACACACCGATGTATCACTTACACATCAGGGAACTGTCCCTGGAGTGGTGGGCCCCGGGTATCATATCATAATCATCTAGAAACATACACTAGCGCATTTCAAGCTGCGGTATGTGGAATAAGGAGGTATATAGACCGGAGTAGGGGTATCATATCCGATAGTCAAGCAGCACAAAATGCACTTGGCAAGACGATAAAGTATTGCATGAAGTGAGGACCTAGCTAAATCGGTTAGGATCAAAGAATTGGTTGACCCTAAGATAGATCGTAAGCCAGAAAAAAAATGTAAAGCAAGGGACGAAGAAGCCGACAAGCTAGCAAAGTGGGGTCAATGCCCACAATACGAGAGCACCTAAGGAACGAGAAGATACGCCTACAAAGATCTTACTGGGCGGAGATTACTTGTCTCAGACAGGCCAAATAGCTTCTAGGCAGCTACAACAATAAGCGATTCAAGTAACTAATAGACTCAGAACAGGACATTGTAGACTGAAAGGTCACCTAGCTAAACTAGGGATAACTAGTAGCGGAACCTACAGATTTTGCAAAACTGAGGAGGGCCTTAATTCGAAGAAAATCCTTGACTTCGTGCAAGGAAAGGATGACCTCTGAACTCCTAAGGAAGTACAATAGATCCAAGGGGTCGTTGTACAATTGCCCAACCATAATATTATTAGAAACATATCAATTGGAAACTTTCTCTCAAATCCCTCGCTTTATTTAACTTCGTGTCACGACACGACTTACGCCCATCTCCAAAGGTCTTAAATGCTTGTGATTTTTAATGCTTGATAAACGTCGCCTGCGGAACAAAATGCCAAACGGCAATAAAGTTTAATAACCTTAAGGAATTGATAGGTGGATGAGGGAATTGTGGGAGGGGAAATGTAGGATAATATGGAGACGGGGGGCGTCTATAATCAGCATCATCAACTGGCATCATCGTGTACATAATTTGCCTTTGCCTGTCTCTCCCCCTTCCCTCGCACACACCCTGTATCCATAGGCGCTAAGCTGTTCAAGTGTAAATGACGTGAAAATGGGTCCTCTGAATGGAAACTGAGAAAAGCCGAAGAAAGTGACGGCAAAAGCTGAGGCCGCGGGGGCAAAATCGAAACTGAAACTGAAAGATGTGGAGGCCATCATTTTGGCAGGCGACAAACATAAAAAATAATATATATATATAAATTATATATATATGTACATATAATTTATATATCGTTTGAAATGAAAAGGTTGCCCAGGGGATGGGAAGGGAAGGGAAGGGGAGGAGCAGCTCGTAACATGCCCGACAAATTGTGCATGAAAAAATATTTTGTATAGATTTATTTATGATGACGATTAACAATGAGCCAGCCACGTTGTGGAGGCGTGAGAAGGAGGGCCACTTAAAAACTTGTATACAACAGCATAAAAACCCGACGAGGAGGTGTAAGAGAAATATTTTTACGGGGAAAGAAACCGGAAGAGAAGTAAGCAAAGTATTTCGAATGCCATTCAACTTTTCTTCTTTTTTTATTCCTCTTAAAAAAGGTGTTACCCCTGTCAGTCGCTAAGTTCTACAGTTTCCTCCTCCCTTCAACTCGCTACTTCTCCCCCGTCATCGTCATCGTCCCTGTCGCACTTCAATTTTGACCCTCCCGCCGCCATCCCTTTACCTTGGTTAAACTTAGCTCGTAATTTTCATAAATCAACATGGGCTTTTCAATTGAATTCTTTGTGACTGCCGCACGGCGCACAATTTTCATTTTTATAATTAAATCATAAATTATGGGCGCACATGGAAAGCGGCTCAATAGAATTTTCTCAACTCGACCCCGACGACTCCACGCGATTCAATTCGACGCGATGCGATGCGATGCGATGCGATGCGTTGCGACGCGACACGACGCGTTTTCCTCAGTGGACAGCAACAGAATTTCAAAGTATGAGACCGAAAATTGAATTATCACAAAAAAAAAAATGAGGGAGGAAGGGAGGGAGGGAGGCAGAGAAATAGAGAAGGAAAAGGTCGTCTAGCTTTGAGCCTGAATTATGAGCAATTTGATTCAATAAATTTACTTACGAGTGTATTCAATCGTTTCAATTTAAATGCAATTATTCAAGCGTGTCCAACGATGGCGACAAACATTTTGTTTGATCAGCAAAAAGTTTGCAATGAAATTAAAGTAACGAATTTAAAGAGATTACAGTGATAGCTTTGCTAATTACAATGTAAGCGTATATTGTAAAGAACAAACTAACTAAGCTAATTAATGTCTGTAGAGTAATTCACATAGCCATAACTTGGACAAAGCTAAAGGAAATTCGACGGAAAATCAATTTGTGTTCAACTCCAAATCAATTGCTGTAAGCTCGTACGCTTTATTGAATATTTTTGCAGTTTCAGAGATAAATTATTGCGTTAGTTCAAATTATGCCATTACGTTAATAAATAATTAAATCTTGTACAGTTTGTCAAGTTTTATGCTATGTTTTTTTTTTGTTTTGTCAAGTAAAAATATGTGAAACAATTTAAAAAAAATATATTTATTGTTTCCTCTTTCACAATATTAAAATGAAACAATTTGTTAAGAAATTTAATAAAGCTTTTATATTTATTAAATAATTATTATTCACTCGTATTTATAATGTAATGCAGGTGTCCAAGTATCAAAGATTTAGTTAGTGAGGCATCACTGTAAATATATACCCCACTGATCTCATCGTGCGCTCATCCCAACAATTGCGAATGCACAAATAATAAAAAAATAACAACAATTAAAATATATCTGTTTATTTCAGCTTATGAGTAAACCCGTATTTACCCGTATTTTAAACGAGATAGTCCATGGGGATTTTTTTTTGTTATGGACTTTAAGCTTTGTGTTGCTGTCGTTGTGGTTGTTGAAGTTGTTGTTTCTGTCATCGTTGTTGTCATTTTCATTGTATTTACGTACATTTATCAATTGACTGTGGAGCTTATAAAGTTGCAGCTGAAGTGATTTGACGCTTGACTTGGTCTCACAATTCGTTTCGATTTGATTCGATTTGATTATTTTGATTATTAGAATGTTTTTGGCTGTTGTGGTAAAAGGGAAATAAAACGAACAGTGTTTACAATATCAAATTGAAATCAAATATCAAAACGCAAAGCATTTCAATTGTGACTGTCCTCAACTGAACGTCTATGAAATTGTCACTGAGTGAGCTGCCAAATTAAAAAGGGAACGAAGGCAGAAGTACATCAGGCAGACATGCCACACACACACACACACACACACACAGAGGAGAGAAAAATTGAAGTTGACTGCGCCTGACTGTGGCGGAGGCGCCGCAAAGTGTGGAATAGGTACTGAGTTTGCTGGAGAATAGGATAACCTTGAAATGCAGCCATGTCTGCCAACTTTATAAACGGATGTGACAATTGAATTGTCGAGCGTTGTAACTGTAACTGTGACTCTGACGCTGACGCTGACTTGCAACTGGGGCTTGCCACACTGCCATGCAACCAGGCAACCAGACAGCCAGGCAACCGTGCAATGCCTGGCAGCGTAGCGAAATTTGTCATGTCATGGCACGAATGTGGCTACAGATCTAGTTTGGATTACAGCTTAAAGACCCAACCAAAGCGACCCCCAAAAGTCGCATTGCTTTTCAATTTGATTCGCTTTCAGATACGAATGTGAATAGTCGAAAATGCAATGACTTCAGGCTACTAGTTACCAATCTCTCCCTCCCCAGTGTGTGAGTGAGTGTGTGTGTGTGTGTGTAAACCTTCAGATAACATGCGATTTGTGTGTAGTGTACGACTGAAGCAATGTAGGTGCCACACGCTGCACACACACACACACATCATTACACACATGCTGCAAGTGACTGTGGCATTTGTAGAACAAACAAATTGTCTTGCATTAATTTCGTATACTTGCGATTCGTGATTCTAGTACATATACAAATTATGAGCTAAATAAGTAAAAATATTAATATATAAAAATAAAGTGCTGTTATAAGTTTTAAAAAAAATTAATAAGTAAAATTTAAAATCTTTTATTTTGTAACAAGTTATAAATATACGTTTTTACCGATGTCTATAATATAAAGAGAAATAAACACTTTTGTGTAATCCATGTTACTGTAGCATAATCTATTTACACACACTCTCTCTCTCTCTCTCTTTGCCTCTCTCTCTCTCTCTCTCTCTCAGACATAATAAAGTATATTAAGCGTTGAATCCGTACTAATTGATTACAGGACCCAATCCCATATTACTTAGAAGCTTAATCTAAATAAATGAATAAATGAATGAATGAATAAAAAAAGTTAAAAGAAAATTATAAAGTAAAAAGTATATATACGAGTATTCTTGATCAGTATCAATAGCCGAGTCGGTTGACACCTGTCCACCCATCTGTCCATCCGTCCGTCTGTCCATCCGCCCGTCTATCCATCCGTCTGTCTGTTCATCCGCCCGTCTGTCCATCTGTTCGTCTGTCCATCCGTCCGTCTGTCCATCCGTTCGTCTGTCCATCCGTCCGTCTGTCCATCCGTCCGTCTGTCCATCCGTCCGTCTGTCCATCCGTCCGTCTGTACATCTGTATGTCTGTCCATCCGTTCATCTGTCCATCCGGCCATCTGTCCATCCATCCGTCTGTCCATCCGTCCGTCTGCCCGTTCGTCCGTCTGCCCGTTTAACTAAACAGATATTTGAAGCATAACAAACAAACTATATATAATCATAACTATTCACCCATAAATAAAGGAGATATTAAGGTATTTGTTTCAATTCCATTATTTCATAGTTATTGGCCAGAGCGAGTTAATCTCATTTGTACTATCGCAAACAGTCGGAATCCTGTGTTGCCAGAATATCGCAAGGTACCTTCTCCCAATGGAAGCAACATCGATTTGAATAGATTTATTTAAGTGCATGTATATACTTTTTTAAGTCCTACACAGGGTATCCTACTGTCGTGCGCGCTCAACTGACCGGCTTGGTCTCCGTAAATTTTCATTTAGTCTTACTCTTTTATTAATCACATATTTTTCCCATAATTTTCCTTTAATTTTTGATTTATAATACTTTTTTCATCCCCATCTTCACATTCTTTTCTTTATTTTCTTTTAGATTCACATGTCCCTCTTTTATCACTATTTCCATTTTTAGTCCTCTTCTTTGCTACATTGTTTTTTTTTAATTCTACAATATTTTCCCTTGTATTTCCTATTTTATTTTTATACCCTGTTGGGGTATATTAAGTTTGTTAGAAGTATGTAACAGGCTGAAGGAGGAATGACCAATAAAATCTGTACAATCTCAGAGATGGTAAGAGTTAGCAACTTGAACTTGGTCTCGCAGCACTCTTTAAATTTGCAGGTAGATCAGGTTTATTTTCAATTTAGGAATTCAGACCCCTTTGTCAACAAATCAACCCGTAACGTAGAGCCCTTAATACTGCCACAGGGTATATTACGGCCGTGTTCTCGACTCTAACTTATCCCATTTACTAGAACATTTTGTTCAACTCCCGAGAAAATACTTTGATTTTCACTGCAATTTTCTAATTGCTTCTACTTCCTCCCTTCTCTGCCTTCTCTCCCCTTCCGAAACGCCATCAAAATGTCGCGTATGTTGCGCCCTTGAGACAGGCGACGATGTCGACGCCACCGACGTGTGCAGCTGAGCGATCCACAAAAGTGAAGGGAAAAGCGGAAAGCCGAAAGCGCACAAAAAAAAAAAACAAAAACAGCAAACACTCTGAAGAAAAGCAGCAGAAATAAAAGTATGAGAGTATATCCATCTATAGTATGAGTACTCACAGCAAATACGCATACTCATGTATGGCATAAATTAAGCGAAACGCAAATTCAATTCAACAGCGCATCTATTCAATGCAAATGATTGGCTTATGCGACGTATGAGTAATAAAATGTGACGATGTAAGAATTAAATAAAGTAGTATATCTACTAAAAAGTTTGTATTAAAGTCAAAGAAGAAATTCCACTGTAAGGAGTAGAATTCATCTTAATGTAATCTACAGAAAATACTTATTAAATTTTCTAGCCTTTAAGGTTTCAACTATGCATTGATTGTCAATCTCTCAATAAACTTTTTTACAACTCTAAATGAGAGAGTCAAGTATCTGCCCAATTGGTTTTCTAGCTTTAATATAGACGAAATTTGAAGGCCCCCTTTGCAGTCAGCGACCTCGAAAAACAAATAGAAAAATATAGAAAAATAGAAAAAAATATATATTTTAGTTAATTTCTGAATTAAATTGAAGGTTTCATTTTGCGTTACTCGCAGCGACTATCAATGAGATTGTGCCGGAGACTGTTGATAACCTTTAGCTAGAGCAGCTTCGGGTCAAGACGCAGTCGACTTTATATACTCTACACATATGCATATATATATATTCTATATAGTAGATGTTATATACACATACATACACGTATGCAAACTGTTATAGTGACTCTGGTGATGTGGTTAAGCAATCCACACGTAATCCAATTTGCTTTCATCATCAGCTTTGGTCATCGAGTGGCTTTATTTCGCACTGCTTTGTCTCCACCTCTCTTTCTAGCTACATAGGTATCTATCTCCTTCTAGTGCCATCCTTACAAAGCCAAGTGGCATCCTTTCGGCGAGTTAACAATTGTTTTTGATTATTTAATTTGCCAGACTTTTGCTTTGATTTAGTTTTTCGGCTTAGTTGCAAATTTACTTGGACAGCTCGAGGCAAAAAGCCAAACAGACCGCAAGATTTTCCTTCTATCTTCAGTGTCTCCCTCCTCTCTATCTCACTCTTTTACCTTATACCCCTCTCTTTCTCACTCTCTCTATCTGTGTGTGTGTGTGTGTGTGTGTGCTTATGATTTAGTTCTGCCGCAGTTTGGGGACCTTGAAAATATTGCAGCGCATTGTTTGCTGTTGTTTTACTTTTTCGTTTTTTTTTGGCCTCAACCGCAACGCAAATGCGCCATACAGGCGACTTGCTAAAGATGTGCAGCATTCTTTATACCCTACTACAATAAAGTACATCAGGTATATTGGTTTTTAACTTAACATTCTCTGATGCATTTTCAACATTTCTCTTAGTTCACCTTCAAATATTATCCCACATCTTAAAGTCTAAAATCTAAAATATTTGATTTAAGTTTTTTATTTTATTTCTTTTTAAGTGAGTACATATTTAAAAGATCTACAAAATACATTGCCTATATTTATGTATATTATTGACAGGTGCTTAACAACTTCGATGCTTTGGATGCAGAAAATACTTAACGCGAAAAAAAACTTAATTTAATTAGGAATATTCCCGTTGTAGCTTACATTTATCGACCTTGCTTCTTTATATATATTTTATTTCCTCAATTCTTATTATATTTAATCAACTGGCATACTACTATATTTTAATTTTATTTTATTAAGGGCATTCCTGCTTTGTCATCTCTAATATTTGATTAAATATCCCTAAGCTGTCTATAACAAAATACCTTTAAGCTTTCCCATTCAGTACATTCGTTCTACATTATTTTTCAGCACAATTTAAACAATCTTCACAGCTTATAAACACAAACAAGGTTAGCGCAAAAATTTAATTCGAGCTCTTTGAAATTTCACAGTCATAAAACATTTTATATCATTCCCAGGTATCTTAATTAAAGACTTTAAAAAGTTTATCAAAATAAACCTTGATTAAAGGCAAAGCAAATGTTAAGTTACAAATTTACATTTTATAGTAGAAAGGCGAAAAAACGAGATTAGTTGATATGTGAAAAAATTTAGAAAATAGTTTTTTACATACATTGCTCCACAAAAAGTTTACAAAGTTTTTCTTAGATTTGACACAATTAAAATGAGTTTAAAAGTGGATAGTAATTTATATAAATAGTTAAATAACATAAGGTAGTATAATAGCTATAAATCCTTAATTGATCATATATAGGTATTCAATCAACTGATCATCTACAATTAGTAAACTTCTTATCAGTAGACGTATTCTCTCTTTAGACTTCCCAACATTCCAGCATACTTTTCAGCTTGTTTTTGCAGGCAATTAGTGTAAAGGTTAAAGGGCAACCGGGAAGTCGTGCCAAGTTTTTGTTTGCCGCTTAGATGCTGCGCTCGCCTTGGCTGCCGGACAACAAACGTGCAACATGGCGTGGCAACATTTGTCCTGCGTCCTTGCTGCCGCCTGGCTGCCCTTTTGTCCGTGTGCATTCGGCTTGACAGTCGCAGTAACCAAAAGTTCGCTTTGTACCTTTGTTTTTGTTGCGCTTTGCTGATTTCTATCTTTAACTCTCGCTCTCTCTGTCACTCTCACTCTTACCTTGCTACATCTCTCTCTCTCTCTCGCTCTGTCTTTGTCTATTGCTATTTCTATTGCGGGCTCTCTTTCTCACACTGACTGTGATTGTACTTTGGGAGCATTTTGAGGCATTTTCTCGAGATGCATTATTAAAATACGTTGTTGTCCTTTTGTGTGGGGGAAGAAAATCTCGTCCAGCCATTTTGGCGCCCAACGTGAGGCCCCTTCTTCCTCCTCCTCCCTCTCTTCCACAGTCGACTCAATGTTGAGCTCAATGTCTGTAGGCGTCGTTGAAACCACAATAAATTTCCAGCCACAATTATCTTGTTGCGCATAACTTTCAATCGGAGTTAATTGTTTGACTCACAAAACTTTGCGAATAGTTTCCTTATATTGGGGTCTTAACCCTCATACACCCCCTCGTTTCTCTTCGAGCCATTACCCCCATCGAAAAGCCATAAACAAAATCAACTTTTATCAAAAAAAAAAAAAAAAAACATTCAACTTGCAAATTATTTGCGTGCGCGTTAGAAATTGGTCAGAGGAAAAGTGGGCGTAAAATTGTGAATCGCCCGAAAATTCATTGTTAACGATGGGGTGTTATCTAGTAAATATACTGATTGCCAACACTGTTTGGGGGCATATAACGGCATATAAATTAGCCACACTATAAATGTGTGTATGTGTGTGTGTGTGTGTCGATTGTTAGAGAAGGATTATTGATCGCTTAACTTCAGCTGATACACATTTGCATAACATGGAAGCTAAATAATTTACATATGCGTATAACAGTGGGTTAAGCGGGGGTGATTACGATAAATTATATATCGATAACTAGTTAACTACACCAACAACTTTTGTTCAAATGCCTTAAATTCCCTTTTAACTTTTTGGATCACGAATGATTAATGAAACTTAACATGAAATATATTTTTTATTATATAAATTTAAAGCCATTTTTATAACTAAACCGATACGAAGACCTCACCTAATGTACTGCAACATTACATAACCCAACATAATTAATCTCCAACTTTGTCTTAGAGTATCTGGATAAATAATTTTACAGTTTACGGGGCATTTTCTCTTAAGCTAAAAATAAGTACTTATTTGTCCTTCTTTAAAAAGAAAACATCTAAAAAAAAATGATGATTTTAAAGCACTTAGATTCACATATAATATTGGATATTTAAAAATGTTAAACATAAAAACCAGATTCAGTTGTTAATACGAAGTTGATTGCAGCAATGTTAATCCATAAACTCTCAATATAGATACATTACACTAGTTTACACTAGGTTTGCAAAGTAAATGTAAATATGATTTTCTTATGGTCTTTGGCCTTCTAAACACGAAAATGGCACTTAAAATTTTTTTCATGGAAGCGTATTTAGAAGGCCAAAGACCATAAGAAAATCATATTTACATTTACTTTGCAGAAAAAAGTTATTAATTTGTAAACTAGTGTTATCAGAGATTATTATCAATCAGTTAAGAAATGGAACTCAATTTACCTTCTCAAACAAAATCTTAAACTTCTTCTAAATTATAATTATAATGTTACTTGAATTCACATCTATTAATTAGAATCCAAGAACAACTTAACTCATTTTAAGTTCTATAATCATGATAATCCATAAAGTCTTAATATAAAAGCATTTTCTATAAACATAAATTCAAAAGATGATTTAACAAATTTCAATAACGAATCCCATTACCTAGCTAGAAGTTACTAGATATGTCACTCCATAGAACAATTTATAAAATATGTACGTATGTACGTAATTACTCCATCATAGACTATATAGTCTCTGTCTGAAAATAATTACTCAAAGAACTCAATAACATTGGTAAACTGTGACCAAAGCCAACACAAGGGAACAACGAACTTTGATTAAAAATGCAAAACAAAGGTTGTAAAATTAATAGAGCTAATATGAGTAGGGCGTAATAAGGGGGGAGGTTCCCTCCCTAATATGAGTAGGGGGTAATAAGGGGAAACATTCCCCCTATAATATATGTGTATATGTGAATAGTATGCCATCATATAGCTAAACAGTTGGTTAGTAAAGTAATACACACTGACCTGACCTACTCTCCGGTTTCAAGCAGAACAGCACGTCGATGTGGTACGGGAACGGGAACAGGCGCACAGCGGTTGACGGTATGTAAATATATATATATATATAAAAACAAAAATTACAAGAAAAAAAATAACAAGAAATTTCGTTATAGAAATAACCAACTATGTAAGTGGTAAGTACAATACAATAATGTTTGTTGTATTTGTTATTGTACTCTTTATTTAAGTATGGTAAGTACGTAGAACTATAGTATTGTACTATACTTATATTTGTATGTTCTATGGAACCAAAGTCGACCGCACGGCGCGCACTGTTTGAAGTCGGTTTTGGATCCTGCTGTGGGAAAGGAACTGGAACTGGAACCGGTCGGAACACGCGGGAAGGGAAGACAGGGAGGGGGCAACAATGCACACGCGATGGAGGCAGCGATTTTTGCCTGACGGACTGTTGCGTGTTTTTTTTAGCTGGGAGCCAAAAACTTTGATGTGCTTACTGTTGTAGTTGTTGCTATTATGGATTCTATATATTTTCTATTGTATTATGTTTTATGTGGCTTGACAAAACACTGCCACTTAGAGAACTACTTCAACTTGCCGTTGTTGTTGTTGTTTATTATTATTGTAATCTAATATTTATTATAGTACGTCGAACATTAGCTTCCACCCTCGAGGCGTCAGAAAAGGCATTATTAGCTATTGAGAGTTACTCGAATTACGACCGTACGAAAGTGTAAAGCAAAATGAGCAATAACCACAATGAGCTGTCGATCATATTGCTCTCATCTTGTTCTTACCCGCTCTCAAGCGCTCTTTGCTGTCAAGAGCGTCTTAAAATGTGTCACAGCAACAACAACAATTGAATGTCTAAGCAGAAATCTTGACTTGTGCTTTGTGCTCTGATTCTTACGCTCAGCAGAAACTAATTAACTGTAAACTGCTTGAGAAACAGAAACAAGATGCGTTGTGAATAATGATTTTATTCTATTGAGAACTATTTACAGTGAGCAGCAGCAGTTGACGTACACCTTAAAATCAAATGCAATTAGAAATGCCATACAAATTTAAATATTGGCCCTGAAATAATGCGAATTGAGCAGCAGAGATTACGCTCTCTCGACGGTTGTCACAGAAATGAGCAGTCAATAATTATATTATAATTTTACACGAATATTTTATTTGCATAAAACTTAGAAAATTACATTTCCAAAGAGAACATAATTAATTTTCGACCCTTTTATTTATTAACTAAGGAGGATCTTAGCGGACTCGAGGTCAATTTATTATAACATACAACAAAAAGCAAGCACTAGGCTAGGTAAGCTCAACTTTCAAGCATACTTTTATATATTGGTCCCTTAAAATTCTCAACTGGTTCTAGCAGCGCAAGATAGACTACAAGCTTAGATCGTTGGGTAAGTTAGATCAATGGTATTGATTAAGGAGATTGTGCATCTCCTGAAACAGAAAATTACTCTTATTAACACAATAAATATATCATATATTTGTATGTTTTAATTGCACAAAATGTATTTGAAATTAGATCTCTATTATCTCAACGTATTTATTTATAAATAATTATCAAGCTAATAATACTGCCTGATCGTAATAATGATCTCACAAGGTTAGGCACAGCCCACAACAAATTTGTATATATTTGTTTTTTTTTTACTTTTTTATATACATACTAGACTCAATTATTCGAGCACAAAACTTTTGCATGCGTCAGCAAAAGTCGCATTTGTTTTAAGTTTAAACATTTGTGGAAATTGTAAATATTTGTCAACAATTTGTTATTTATTTATTTTTAATCAATCAATGAAATCAGCATCTAAAATAACAACAACAACAACAGCGACAAATAATCAAGATCAATGCCGATCAGATACTGCGCGTGTTTCACTCCTCTTCCTCCCTCGCCATTCGCGTGCACAAAGACAAAATGATTACAGGGGGGGAAACTGTTGTTTGATCTCATGGAAATATGCAAAAACGTATGTATTTTAATTAAGATAGGCAAAACCCGTACAAACAACAATTATAACAACAAAACAATTGCCATTTCTATATTATAGTTTTTTCTCTAGTATCCGCGTCACTTTAGCTTGAAGATGATTTATTGAGCACACAATCAAAAAAAAAATATTTGAAAAAAATTTCCAAAAAAAAAAACAAGGAACAAAGCTAAACAATGCTTTAAAAGAAACGAACTTTTCAATAATTAGCACTATAATTGTTAAATGTGTGTGATTTTTATTGTTTCTGTTTTTAATTTTTTTTTTTTTGTGTTATTTTTTTTTTTATTTTTGCATTGTTTGTGTTTTATTTTGATTTGAATAAACGCCGCTTTGGCAGTCAACGCAGCTCACAACGTACGTCAAAATATGCGCCAAATATACGAACGGAACGACGACAAAATGAAATACCGCAAGACACCTGACACCTTTGATGCTTCAATTCGCACTGAAACAACCAGACAGCGACACAGACAGTCAGCGGTCCCAAAAACCGGTCGCCATTCGTTTCTATCGCTTCATCGTTTCGTCGTTTCTATCTTTCGTTCGTCGTGTAGCGCTCGACTTCGTGCTCGAGCTCGTTTCGCTGTTCGTTTCGTTTGCTGGAACACACGATTGCCGCAATGACGGGCAGCCTGCCCCAACTATTTTCCCCTCGTTCTCTGGCCTAACTCCATTTCTATCCCTCTCCCTCTCTGTCTTCCGCACTGTGTGCGTTTTGCTCTGTCGCTCGATGACGTTTTCAATGCCAAGCAAGCAGCTGTTCAGCGTACGTTTGTTTTTGTTATTCCTTTTCTTTTGGCGGCAGCTTCAACTAACAGTCTCCCGACTGCAATGTTGCTCTACTCGAAGATCTAAATAAAGAGACAATGAAAATAGTGACAAATATGGCGACTAATTGATTCTCTATAAGAATGTTGTCAAAAAATACCAAGAAACAGAAACATAAATAAGGAAAACAAAGCTGGGAAGCATGTTATTTAAAAATAGTACATAAAGAAATACAAATTGGGAAAAAACATTTTCGAAAAAATAAAAAAAAAATTAAGAAAAACGAAATTTTTGAAATCGCATAAAACGAGAATTATTAAAACAAGTTTTATTTGGAATTCATATGAGTTATCAGATTAATTAGACATTAAACATTTTCGATCTGTTGGTGTTCCTTGCAAAATTCATGTTACTTTAATACATAATTAAACTATTGCTTACTTAAATGATCTGCAAGCTGAGTTCTTAGTATTCTATTTCTATCTCTCTCTCTCTCTCTCTCTTTATATCACTATCTTACGTTTTTTCTTTGGAGTGTCAGCTCAAATATTTGAGACAAGTTTTCGACTTTGCACAGTGTCATCTTTAGCTGCTTATCTGTTTGTTAGTGATGGACAGTTAGCATGAGATAAGCTTCTTCTCTCTGTCACATATACATACTTAGTACATAGAAGTGTACATAGACAAATGCGAAGTAAACTACTGATAAGATTCAAGGAATTATTATATGTATATAAAGCGAAAACAAATCAAGCATAATTTTAATTACTTTTTTGTTAGTAATTTTATTTCCTAGTGCCACAAGTACATTGCACATGTCACAAACATACATTAAATAATAAACTGACCCAAATAACCGAATACATAACGATTTTTTTTTAAGTAATTAAAGTTAATTTTAGTTTGTTGATAAACTTTGTTAATATTACTTATTTGCCACATTCTTACTATTATTTAGAACTAACAATTAACCTAGACTTCACAAAACCTGCCACATAACTTATACGCCCAGTTGAACACTCGCATCACCTACACATAACTGGTTCGGCGCGCTTCATTCAAGCAGTCCCAATGAAGTGAACCAAACCTCCCGCTGCACCACTTGCATTAACGAGTGCTCCTGTGTCGTGATAGGGACTTCCCCTTTCTCACTCCAGCCCGAAACTATTGCAACTGTAACATGTGGTTTGTCGTCCGGTTAAGTTTGGCTTTCGTTTAATCGACCATTTCATTCACTTCACTTCTATTCCACTTTGTCTTCCGTTAACCAAAGATTATTTATAGATATTTCATCAAATTTCCGATGAAGTACAAAATAAAAAGGAAGAAAAAGGACGAATAATGAATGAGCAATGACTTTTATTTGTTTTAATTTAAAATAAATACATTTTTTTGAAAGTTGTCTAAGATTAATTATTAAATAAAATAGTCTATAATAGTATATAATAGATATGTTTATATATTTATTATCAATTGAGACCTATAAATATAGTATTTACTGATTGAGCATACGCTTAGACTTATACTAAGCTGAATTACATATTTAAATTAAGACACGAAACGTATCACACGGCATGACAGATTTGAATGCTCATGTTTGTCTTTAAATTATTTATTATTTATCAGTCTAATAATTTTGTCGATTAGACTTGCTAACTTGCTAAAGAAACTTTGTTATTTTAAGTGTTTTCCATCTCTATCTCTATCCGTATTTTTTACTTATCTCCATCTCTTTCTGTAACGAAACCATTTTTGTTGCTTTTGAAGTTTGTTCCCATAAACAAAATTTTCAAGTTCAACATGTGCAGCATGTTTAATTTTAATCATACACTCGCGGGGCTTTTGTTTTTGTTGCTTTTCGCTTTTTGCTGGCCATTTATTATTGTTGTTGCAGTTAACATTTAATATGCGGCCTTTATTATACCCTGTAGGCATACAAATGGCCTCAAAAAGAGTATAATAAAGTTGTCAAAGTTTATTATTTTATTTTTGTGTATTAAAAGAGTTCAATGGATGGCAGACGCATTGTACAACTGAAATTTCATACAAATCTCATGAAAGAAATAGAAAATTACTATATGGGCAAATTATGCAGCATAGTGGGTATATCTAAATGAACTTTAATGTAATTGAAAGAAAACACATTTTAGGGTATCAACTTAAAAATTTCAGACTTGTATTCGATACATTTTGCACTTTACAGCAGGGAGAGCATTGAAGTATGTTGTGAATTGTATGGTAGCAATTGCAGAGTATCCAATAGTCGACTAACGCTCAACATAATATATTTCGCAAACATTTTGCACGTTGTGGCTGAAGAAAACATCAGCTGGATGCATAGTAGTGTGTGTATGACTAAACAAATAGAAAAGTATAGTGTATCGGCTAGTCGGCTAGTACTAGTCTATTTTACACATTAAAGTATTAAAAACCGACCGTTTGAAGCATATGAACGAGTATAAAAAAATATATAGGGTATCTGCTAGTCGACTAGAATACTTCTCGTTTAATTTTATGCACAATTTGTATATTACAGCAAAGTAAAGTTTTCGTTATTAGTAGTTTCAGGAGTCTAAGAGAATTGTGAACTAATTACAGGGTACCAGCTAGTCGACCAACATTGTTTATTAAAGATTTCGCCTACATTTTGCACATTACACATACTACATATTGTATTTTTATGGGTATTTTCATTCGGCCTAGAGCATAATTCTCTCGTATAACTATATACTATATAGTTGTATGTATAGGAT